>CM047871.1:18656613-19024013 GCA_026212405.1 Petrea volubilis | reverse complement strand
AAAGGCATTATTGATGTTGAATTGATGCAGAGGTCACCCTCTCTGAATTACTATGGACAACACAATATGAGCAATTGTAGGTTTGATAATAGGACTGAATGTAGAATGAAAATCAATGTCTGGCCACTGTATGAGCCCTTTCATGACAAGGGAGCTCCTACCTGTCTATTGTACCATCGAATTTATGCTTGACTTGAAATAGCCATTTACAATCAACAATATTCTGACTTGAGTGACTTGGAAAAAGATTCCATGTATGATTTCTTAAGGGTATCAAACTCTTCTCTCATGGCTGCTTTCCACTATGGGTCCTTTTATGCTTGTTTTACGGTGGATGGGGGTGTAATTTCAGTAACCATGATTATATAGTTAAAGATTCTTTTTAGTTTGAAAATATTATTTTGTGGATCGTTTGGTTACGTTTGGGTATGGTATGCACAAAAGAGATGATAATATGTTGGAGCTCTCTTGTAAAGTAAGGTTAAAGTGGGTCGATTATTTGTAGGTAGAGGGTTTATTGATTGGGGGGAGGTGGGGCAGGCGATGGGGAGTTGGTAGTGTGAGTGGTATTTGAATCTAGCTAAGGATGCCTTGAGGCGATTGACCGCATTGTTAGCATTATGTTCTAATTGCTAGAATTGATCTATCTGACGTGGTCGTGCGCGAGGCTCATCTTAGAGTATAAAACTTATATTCAGAGGAATAGTAATGGGTAGTGGAAGTGGTAACTTGATAGGACAAGTCTGGTTGAGATTTCGCTGGGCATATTTGAGTATGAGGGGGGTGTGGTCATGCCATGAGAGATCGGTGGTTTTAGATTGATATGAGAAAAGATTGATGTAACGGAAATTGATTTTTAAGAAATTGGAATATCGCGTGATTAGTAGATCTTTCAGGAAATAGGTTTGGGAAAACTCGGGTAATTTTCCACTCAAGGCTACAAACTAGTGAATTGTACTGATTCGCCAATTTCCAGGAAAGACTATTGAGCAGTCTCCTTAGACCAAAATATCATTCCAATAACATTCCCAGGACACGCTGGAGGGGTCACCCATGGTCCCACTTAAAACCCAGTCTCCTAGACAAGAACTTACTTGCATAGTATAGATCACAAACCTAAACCCGGGTATACATTGAACAGTACCGTACACGTGAAATAGCAAATACACCCAAATGAATATTACAATTCACTATAAAGAACCCGACAAATAAATATTGAATACTATACTAATAATGAAAGAAAACAAATCAAATGCGGAATAACTAAAAGAGATAAGGAAAGAACGCACCCGAAAAATTGATAACGGAGTTCGGCCAATTATGCCTACGTCTCCGAGCACTACTCACGCAGCCTGGCTCTTTTAATTTGGGAGAAGAGAATACAAATTTTGGGATGATAAACTAGGAAGGGAAGGAGTCCTTTTATAACATTAAGGAACTTCCCATCTTAGTTCACAAAGCAATGTGGGATAAAAGAACTTATGCCAAAACATAACAAATCTCCACCTTGGCATAATTTCTGGTCCCACAAATGCAATTCTTCTCAATCAAACAAAACTATCTTCGTAGTGCTTCCAATTTGCGCCTTCAGGCGCTAACCTCAAATATGCAGGATATTGACCAAGTCTAAACAATGTTTAAACTTGACTTTTGTCACCACCTTGGTCATCATATCTGCAGGATTCTCCGTAGTCCGAATCTTTTGGAGAAGTATCTCCTCTTCTTCGAGAATTTCCCGCACAAAATGATAGCGAACATCAATATGCTTCGTTCTTGCATGAAAACTTGGTTCTTTGCTAAGTGAATAGCACTCTGACTGTCACAATACACCTCAAGGTGTTTCTGACCAACTCCCAAGTCTTTTAGCAATCCTTGAAGCCAAATTGCCTCCTTCACAACTTCTGTAACTGCCATATACTCTGCCTCTGTTGTAGACAAAGCCACTGTTGACTGCAAAGTAGACTTCCAACTAATTGGCGCCTTGGCTAAAGTGAACAAGTAGCCAGTTGTGGATCGCCGCTTATCCAAGTCACCTGCATAGTCAGAATCACAATATCCAACTACACATTGACCAAGTGATTCATCCTGCTCAAACACTAAGCCAACATCTACAGTACCTTGAATATACTGTAGAATCCATTTCACAGCTTGCCAATGAACCTTGCCAGAGATCATGCATATATCTACTCACAACACCAACTGCCTGTGAAATATCGGGTCTCGTACACACCATTGCATACATCAAGCTTCCAACTGCATTAGCATACGGGACTTTCGCCATGTATTCTCGTTCTTCATCTGTCTTTGGAGATAACTGGTTGCTAAGCTTCAAATGAGGAGCAAGCGGAGTACTTACAGGTTTGGTATCTTCATTTATACCAAAACGTTGTAATATCTTCTTCAAATACTGCTTCTGTGTCAGCAAAAGCTTGCCTCTCTGTCTATCCCGACTTATCTCCATGCCGAGAATCTTTTTGGCTTCTCCCAAATCCTTCATCTCAAACTCTTACTCAACTGAGCCTTCAATTTGTCAATTTCAACTTGACTCTTTGATGCTATCAGCATATCATCAACGTACAAGAGTAGGTAGATGTAGGACCCATCTTGAAGTCTGCGCAATACACACATTGATCGTATTTGCTTCTTGTTACTTCTGACCCATCATAAACTTATCAAATCGTTTGTACCATTGTCTCGGTGATTGCTTCAATCCGTACAACGATTTGTTAAGTTTACAAACCCAATTTCTTTACCAGCAACTTTGAATCCATCTGGCTGAGACATATAGATTTCCTCCTTCAAGTCACCGTGTAGAAACGCGGTCTTCACATCAAGTTGAGCTAGCTCCAAATTCAACTGTGCTACCAAGGCCAACAAAATTCTAATGGAGGAATGTTTAACAACTGGAGAAATACCTCATTATAATCAACTCCTCCTTCTGAGCATAGCCTTTAGCTACCAATCTTGCCTTGTAGCGAACATCATTCTTGACAGGAAATCCTTCTTTCTTTGCAAATACCCATTTGCATCCAATTGCTTTCTTGCCTTTTGGTAACTGTGTCAACTTCCATGTCTTGTTCTTCTCAAGAGATTGCATCTCTTCTTCCATTGCATCTTTCCATCTACCATTTTCTGAACTTCGGATGGCTTCTGGAAAGGTGGATGGGACTTCATCAACAACTGGAAGTGCATAAGCTACCATGTCAACAAAACGAGCAGGTTTCTGAATTTCTCGTCTTGTCCTTCTAGCAGCAATTGAATCTGGCTTGCTGTTGAGGTTCTTGGGTCGGAACCTCTTCCTCATCTGACTCTTCTTCTGCCATGGGAGAGTCACTAATGGTGCTTTTTTCTGGGCTCACCATTATCTGTTCAAACTCTACCTGCTTCGGCGTACACTCCACCTGCTGTGGAGTATCATCAATTCCTTCTTGATTACCTTATGCAACATGGCAGATTCATCAAAGATAACATCCCTGCTGATGATGGTCTTCTCTGCCTCTAGACACCAAAGGCGATATCCTTTAACTCCAGCATTGAAGCCCATAAACAAAGCTTTCTTTGCTCGTGGATCCAACTTTGATTCATTTACATGATAATATGCAGTAGAACCAAAAACGTGCAAAGAATCATAATCTGTTGTAGGTTTCCCGGACCATACCTCTAAAGGAGTCTTGCAATCTATTGCGGATGACGGCAAACGATTTACGAGATGTTGAGCATATGTCACAGCCTCAGCCCAAAACTTTCTGCCTAACCCAGCATTAGACAGCATACAACGACTTTCTCCACTAGTGTTCTGTTCATACGCTCCGACACCCCATTCTGCTGTGGTGTTTTTCTGACTGTGAAGTTGCCGAACTATGCCAAACTCTTGGCATGCCTCCAGGAAAGGATCACTCTTGTATTCTCCACCGTTGTCTGTTCGGAGAACTTTGATCTTTCTTCCAGTCTGATTCTCAACTTGAGCTTTCCACTTAAGGAAAACTCCAAGCACTTCATCCTTCTTCTTCATAGTAAACACCCATACTCTTCTGGAAAAATCATCAACAAAGTGACAAAATAATGTCTACCTCCAAGAGATGGAGTCTTGGCAGGTCCCCATACATCTGAGTGCACATAATCCAAATACCCTTGGTATCATGGATGGCAGTGCCAAATTTCACTTTTCTTTGTTTTCCCAGAACACAATGCTCACAAAATTCTAATTTGCAAGTCTTCGTACCTTTCAACAATCCTTTCTTAGCAAGAATTTGCAAGGATTTTTCACCAGCATGTCCCAAACGCATATGCCACAGCTTTGTCGCTTCTGCATCCTTCTTGCTACTAGAAGTTGCAGTTGCTACTGTCCCAACCACTGTACTACCTTGATAGTAATACAGATTATTCTTTCTCACGCCTTTCAACATCACAAGTGCTCCTGAAGTTGCTTTGAGAATTCCATCTCGCATCATCACAACTAGGCCTTTTGACTCTAAGGCCCCCAAAGAGATGAGATTCTTCTTCAAATTCGGAACGTACCGTACATCCTTCAAAACTCTTGTAGATCCATCATGATTCCGCAGCTTGATTGAACCTATCCCAGCTGTTTTACATGGATTGTCATTGCCCATGTAAACAACTCCACCATCACGTTCTTCAAAATCGAAGAACCACTCCCTGATGGGAGACATATGGTAGGTACAACCGGAATCCAAAATCCACTCGTCTGGATGGGATGTTGAAGGTGATACCACCAAAGAGACATCTGACTCTGCATCACTTTTGCATTCTGCAACATTTGCATCTTGCTGAGCCTTCCCTTTATTCTTCAACTTTGGACAGTCTTTCTTCCAGTGCCCTTTCTCATGACAGAAAGCACACTCATCTTTGGCAACTCTGCTTTTCGACTTTGATCTTCCTCTTCTTCCCTTTGACTGGCTCTGCTGACGACCTCTCGCCACTAATGCTTCATCTGCTGTAGCTACTTTGTTTTTCCTTTTATCTTGTTTTCTCAATTCATGACTATACAATGCAGAACATACAGCATCTAAAGATACATTCTCCTTCCCATGAAGTAAAGTAGTTTCTAAGTGTTCAAATTCATCGGGAAGAGATGACAACAACATCAAAGCCAAATCTTCATCTTCAAATTTTACATCTAAATTTAACAGGTCTGCTACTAATTGTTGAAACAAAGTGATGTGTTTATTCATAGTAGTACCTGGTTGATAATCAAACCGGAACAACCTCTTCTTCATAAGGAGCTTATTCTGACCACTCTTTTTCAGAAATTTCTCCTCCAACGCCTTCCACAATTTATGTGTAGAAGTCTCATTCTTGAATGCATACTTCTGCTCTCTGGACAGGCACGATCGAATTGTTCCGCATGCTAACCGATTTATGATACTCCAATCCTTATCTTCTATGTATTCTGGTTTCTTTTCTTCAATGGCGATGTCAAGACCCTGTTGGAAAAGGGAGTCCATGACCTCGCCTTGCCACATGCCGAAATGGCCAGTACCGTCAAATATCTCAACCGCCAACTTCAAACTTGACATTGGAAACCTTGGCCATGAGGACGAGGAAACCGATGCCCCTTGTGTCATATTTGATATAACACTATTTGTTGGTGGAACTTCTGACGCCATTACAGACTCGAATGATAGTATTCAATATAAACAAAATTACAAACAGACCTAGGACGAACCTTCGGCTCTGATACCACTTGTTGGGAAAATCGGGTAATTTTCCACTCAAACTACCACTAGTGAATTGTACTGATTCGATAATTTCCAGGAAAGACTACTGAGCAGTCTCCTTAGACAAAATTATCATTCCAAATAAATTCCCAGGAAACGCTGGAGGGGTCACCAATGGTCCCACTTAAAACCCAGTCTCCTAGACAGAACTTACTTGCACAGTATATTATCACAACCTAAACCCGTGTATACATGAACAGTACCGTACACGTGAATAGCAAAATACACCCAAATGAATAGTACAATTCACTATAAATAAACCCGACAAATAAATATTGAATACTATACTAATACTGAAAAGAAACAAATCAAATGCGGAATAACTAAAAGAGATAAGGAAAGAACACACCCGAAAAATTGATAACGGAGTTCGGCCAATTATGCCTACGTCTCCGAGCACTACTCACGCAGCCTGCTCTTTTAATTTGGGAGAAGAGAATACAAATTTTGGGATGATAAACTAGGAAGGGAAGGAGTCCTTTTATAACATTAAGGAACTTCCCATCTTAGTTCACAAAGCAATGTGGGATAAAAGAACTTATGCCAAAACATAACAATAGGATCATAGCATTGGTGACTATGGTGAGTTAGAGGAAAAACAAGATATATGCATGGTTTTGAACGTGCGGCAAATTTATTTTTATTGTATAATTTTAGCCAAGGTAACAAAGACGTCCAAACATTCAAATTGAATTATAGTTTGAAGATTTTTCAAACAGGACTTGATAAAGGAGATTTATGGTGACGATTTGGTGTGGGAAGTCGATTTATGAGATTTATGGCCATATGATAGGCAAAATGTCCAGAGGGAGGGTGGAAGTGGGGCTTGATGGAGTAGAGTTTGACCTATTTATATGATATGGTGATGCATCCTTTTAGCCAAAACTACACATTAGGGTGTATATGGTGGGGAATAGCGATGTTGGATACTATTTGTGACTAAAAAATGTTTGAGGCCTTGAAACTCACAAACACCATCAGAGTAGACATTAAGGATTTTGGTTTTGAAAAAAAAAATTCTCAACTAGTGTTTCGAAGTTGGAGAAAATTTTGGTGATATCACTTTTATTTTGCATACTGTGGAGCCAAGTGTATCTTGTAAAATGGTCAACAAAGAAGGCATAATAGTGCTTTGTGTCTAGAGAATGAATAGGGGAAGGACCCCAAACATTAGCGTAAATAAGTTTTAGAGGATTCGAGCTAGCTAACATGTTGCTAGAAAAAAAAAGCCTGTGACTTTTATTACAATAGTAAGAATTATAGAACTGGAGACTATTAGGTTTGGAATACGGTAAAGTAAAAGTACTCAGAATATTATTCAAGATGCGGTTATTAGGATGACCTAATCTATGATGCCACAGGGAGAGAGTGGGTGTTGTAGGTGCCACATTTGTGGAATGTTGGGTTTGTTAGGAAAGATGTCTACCGACTGGTTGCTCACACAAATCATGTTTATTTTGGCAGGATATCAGAGGTGCTCCCATGCAATGCCTTCACAACAAAAGAAGATGAAGAAACTTCAATAGAAGTTCGATTTTGCTTACAAAAATATTATGTAAATGAAAGGAATGTGCGAGAGCTTTAAGATTAGAATGGCCAGTGCGAGTTATTGGAATTGTATAACAATCACTCATAGAAATCTCATTAGTGCCAGTGAAAGCCTGTGGAGGTATGAGGTTTCGAGAATTTGCTGTGACATGATGGAAGGCGCCGGTATCAAGTACCCATGGATTGGTAGCGGTATTTGATAGCTGTGTAGCCATCATTGTCCTAGCTTTAAGGTGGTTGTGTGATTTAGAACAGCATGAGATAATAATCAAGTGCATATATTCGATTAAAACCACAAAATTCTTGATCCTATAAGCCCCATTAGGTGTGCAAAAGAGTCAAATTGACTCAAATGTTTTGTGAGCCAAGCTCAAGGTTAACTTCGAACCAATCTCGAAGGTCTTGTATGTAAACTCAAGGCTCGCGAGCCAGGGAATTATTTTAATATTTTTATATTTTTAATAATATATATTTTATATTATGAATATGTTATATTAGTAATATATATGTAGAGTAATAATACATAATACTATTATATTATACTATTTTATTTTATATTTTTTATTGGAAATGATAATTTTGCAAAATAAAAAGCAAAATAAATGAATTTTTTTTATCATTCTATTAAATAATTTTTTTGAGCTTGACTTCGAGTTTGAACAATCAAATTATTTGAAAATTAAAATTTAGTCGGGTCAAGCCTAGTAAAGCTTGTGTTTTCATCTTGTCAAGCTTGAAAATTTTGTTCAAAATTGGCTCGGTTAGGCTTGTTTGCACCTCTAAGCCCCAGCCTCTCCACACCCCCCATCCACCCCCAAAAAAAAGCCAACTTTGAAACCACAAGAGTATGACTCTCAAATTTAATCTGTATACAATCCATCTACTCGTTCGACACTTGTAGCATCTTATATGTCTATTTTTTTATTTTATTTTTTTTTTATCATTCTCTAACCCACCCCCCAGATCATTCTCCCAATCTCATTTGCCAAAACATCTAGAACTTCAACCTTTGTGGCTTCTTAGATTAAGCAACTGTCGATTTCTCATTCAGCAACTCATGTTTCTTATCATATTCTTAGGGTCCATCTCATCCATAAAACTATCACCATTGTCCAATAAATTTTTCCTACCAAAATATCGAGTAAATATCTTAACTTAAATCCTCACAAGGTGGTCATAAGACAATATGAATGACTTCATGTCATTGTATTTGAGGTGGAATATATCACTTCGATATGCAGTCTAAGACTAAGATATCAGTTGTGAGTAAATTATGGCCTTACATAAATATTAGTTTTAAATGCGTAAAATATAACTTAAAGAGATCAAAACATTAGTTTATAATATATTGGAGATAAATAGATTACTTTAAATGAGGAACTGGTTGAGTTATATTGGAGTTGTACACTCCCCGGGCGTGGGCGTGGGCGTGGGCGTGTGGGCGTGCGCTTACATGAGAAACACTTCTAGGATCCGCACCTATAAATAATATAATAATGTATAAATATTAGTTTCAAAATAAAAAAAAAAGTTAATAAGTCATCGAATCAGAAAACAGAAAAAAGAAAAGAAATAAATAATATGCGTCTATTTCTTTTCCTTTTTTTTTGGTCAGGGTATATCGCTTTTCATCATACGGTCCTCTGTCATTCATTTTCTTTTAAGGTACTGTTTTCATAATTCTTTTCTTTTGTTACATTGGAATGTTGTACTCATATTTGAATAATTATCAATTGGCAAGTCGCATTAGCACACCACCACTTAATCTCTTCGCTTTCACTATTAGAAAATAATGATTTAACCACAGAAAAAATTAGTGAGTAAAAGTGGCGTGGTTAAACTTTGCCATAGATTAAGTCACGGTTTTGTCCACAGAAAAATCCATGGCTGAAATCAAAGTTTAGCCACGGAAATACCCATGGTTAGATTTGAATTTCGTCACGGATCTAGCCATACATTTTTCCTTGGCCAAACTTAGCCACGGGTATTTCCGTGGCCAAATGTTAATTTTTTTTTTCAAAAAAACAAAGATTTAGCCACGAGATTTTTCTGTGGTCAAACTTAGCCACATGTATTTCCGTGGCTAAATATTAATTTCTTTTTTTTAAAAAAAAATCCAGGCCCGCACTCCATTATTTGGTTTTCAACACTACACGAGGGACTCAAACTCGAGACCTTTTCGCAAATTTCCTAGCATGTTCCCACTAAGCTATGAAATATTTTAGATTGTCCAATGTATTTATATATATATATATATATATATATATATATGTATTAACTTTGTTAACAAATTTTACTAATTTATACCTATTAAGTGAATATATTTTATTAATTCATACTTATCATAATTTAATTAAGAAATATTAAATTGTACAAATTATAATTCTTTCTAATTTTACTTTTACCCATAGATAAATTTATGATAAAAAATCAAAATTAATTTTTTTTTTAAACTTTGACCTTATCAAAATTTGACAGTTTTCATTGATTATTTCGACTCAATTTAAGAAATTTAAGTGATCTTATTCGTTTTATGTGAAACTATCAATTTATTTACCTAAATTTAGTGTAATTGACAAAATAAATCAGTCAAATTTGAAAATGTAGTGCCATCGACGGATTTATACCTTCAAAATTTTACAAATGACTAATTGCCAAATTTGTTACATGAGAATAAAACTGCAAAATTGTCAAGTGAGTGTAATTAATCAATTGAATTAATTGGATATGGAAAATTAATAACATTAATTGAGAACTTCAAATTCAAAGAACGAATCACTAATTCGATTAAATATAAAACAAAATATTCAACTCATATGCTTAAATGACTTCAAAATCAAATTATATAGTATTTCAATTATACATAATTGACTAATTGAATTGATTGAAATGGTATAATTGACAAAATCAATATATATGTCAAACTTGTATGCTTAAATTTATTGAGGGCTATTGCCGAAATTTCTTAGAATTTTTTACCACGAAAAAAAATCCAAAACTAAATTTCTTCGCACTTTTAGCCACGAAAAAATTGGTGTCTAAATGTCAAAATAAACCTTTTCAGAGCTAAATTTCTTTGCACTTTTTAGCCATGGAAAAATTTGCGGTTAAATCTCAACTTAAACTTTTTTTTTGTAATTTTTATATTATAGTTACGAAAAAATCCGTGGCTAAATGTCAATTCTTTTTTAATTTTCTTGTCATTTTTATATTTAGCCACAGAAAAATCGATGGCTAAATCTAAACTAAAACTTTTTTTTTTGTAATTCTTATTTTTTAGCCACAGAAAAATCCGTGTCTAAATCTCAAGTTGAACTTTTTTTTTGTAATTTTTATATTTTAACCACGGATTTTGTCAAATTAATTTTTTTTCTTTTTTTTTGTAAATTATATATTAGATGCATTTTTAAGCCACAGAAAAAATCATGGCTAAATATCAAATAAAACTTTTTTTTTTTGTAATTTTTATGTTTTAGCCACAGAAAAATCTTTGGCTACATGTCAAATTAATTTTTTTTTCTAATTTTTTGTAATTTTAATATTTAGCCACGGATAAATCCATGACCATGGAAAAAAATGGCACGAATGTCAGCGACAAATTAGCGATGAATTTTTCCATGACTAATTTTTTTGATTAAATTTTTAATTATTTTATCAATAAGTTATGCCGTCTTTTTACAAATTTGCATATTTCTCACAAATTGTTTCTAAAAACAACATTAATGTGATTGGCAAAGCATGAAACATTCTTAAAGCTACGTTATAATATTTCTGTTATATATTGTACCACAAAATTTAATTCCTTTTTTGCTATATTATATCATGAAATTATTCTATACTTTTCTATTTAGTACAAAAAATTTAAATCAATAGGTTGTTTAGATGAAAAAAAAAAATTAATTTTAGAGAAAAATATAATAAAATTTTCATGATTTGAAGTGAAGAGGTGACATGCAAATTGATTTTATTTCTCTTGAGATAATATTTAAGCCTAAACCTGGATAAAAATTCGTATCCACAGTACATGACACGATATATTTTTCATTCTACATTTTAGTTTCGTATATGCCCTAGGATGCTAATGCAATGGAAATATTACAAATTTAACACAAATATTATGTAAAGATGCATTATGTTGCTATTACGACGCGGATCTTATGCAAACAACAAACACATAAATTAAAGTTCAAACGAAATTATACCTTATAAGCCTTCCGTTTGATGTAGGAAATTATCATATTCAAATAAGAATCATCATTGAGTTCCCATCTTGATCTCAATCGTCTAAATTGCATCCATGAACTCGATTTTCATCAACCTCAACATATCCACGCGAATAGGAACCTAAGCGTTCTCCCTCTAGAGATAATTTACGCAAGCAAATCTTCTCGATTTCTAGATTTTATGTTGGAATCAAATCGAAAACTATATAGGTATATATAAAACTATATATACTCTAATTTTTAGAATAATTTCTAAACTTCTTTAGGAATAAATTGAGAAGGGGGTATTTGTTTTGTGAATGCAACTTAATATATTGATTACCAAATAATCAAGAGTCAAGAGCACATATGTGATATGTTGAACAATACCAAAAAGGAGCCGATATTAGCTCGTCTCAAAAACGAGACAATCAAAGCTTGAATTTCCACCATGGCGGACACCTTGTTAGTGCTCGGCCCTGACTTTTAAAACCAAAATTGGAAGTCAAAAATTTGAAATAACCATTTCTTATGCACTGTTCACGGCACAAATGGAATCAAGAAAGAGGTATGTTAACATGTTTTTTAATCTTATTCTTTGTAATCTCAATTGTAGCCGCCCGCAGAGGATTCTTCGTATTGTAATATATTTCCAATCCTTTGAAAATAGATCCCTACAAGATATTTCTTTTGATTGGGATAAGAATCATATTCTTATAGTAATTTTAAATTAATTAAATTATTATTTAATTGATTTAATCAATTAATTCTAAATTAATTAATTTCTTCATCAATTTTCAGAAATTAATTTTATCCACTAAATCAATTAATGGACTTGGGTCTTCAGGACCCATTAAATTAACTCCATAATTTTATTCAATTAAATTAATTATTAATTTAATTGAGTCTATCAGTTAATTTAACTAAATCTTTTGATTAATTAATATTCAATCAATTAATGGATTGGACTCTCGAGCCCAATTAAATTAACTATATAATTTAAATTAATTAAATCAACTCCTTGATTCAATTAAATCCTTCAATTAATTAATTTACTTAATCAATTGAATATATTCCATCTCAATCCATTAAATCAAAACTTTAATTTAATCCAATTAAACGTTTCATATGCTTTTAGGAGTTTATCTATTCATTTATGTATGGCCCCTTAAGTTCACCAATAGATTAGAAATTGGCTTGCAACTCGTGCGATATTTTAGATGGCAAATTCATCAATCGATTAATTAAATTCATTTAATTAATCACTTTTGAATTAGAACTCCTTCTAATCCAATAATACCCATCTATTGTGGTTGATGTCCAGCAACAAGCTACAACGCCTAGAGAATAGGTGAAGTATGATGCGTGGTTGATGCCCAGCAACAAGCCATAATCCTTAGGTTCACCAATCGATTAGAAATGGGCTCGCAACTCGTGTGATAGTTTAGATGACAAATTCATTAGTCGATTAACTAAATGAGTTTAATTAGAACTCTTTTTAATCCAATAGTACCCATCTATCGTGGTTGATGTCCAGCAACAAGCCACAACGCGTAGTCAATAAGTGAAATATAATATGTGAACTTGTCCGCTTATGATTGCCGCGCAAATACATTCCATTCATTATCTAATCTCCCCAATTGAGGTTTAGGATATAAGATTTTATCAAAGATTATTTTAACCTAAATTCTATTATTCTTATTTATAATTAGTCTTTTCAATAATCGATCTAAAAAACTCATTTCTAATCATTGTCTCTTCTGTGGCCACGAATTTCTGTAGACTAATTAAAATACAACATATACGAGATTCACTCACTTTATAATGTGAGTAACTAGATTTTTTTTATTGATACTCACTAACCTTTATGCATGGGAGATCTATAACCAACATAGGTGCGTCAAGATCCAACATAGAGTCGATACCTAAATTAAAGTATATTTGCACATGTACAAGATTAGTATGGCGTCTAAACTCTAAGGAATAATTAATACACACCATAAGTAGAGAAAAAAAAATCCTAATTCGATGTACAACTAGTGCTCCTATTTAGGTGTTTCTTAGTGGGATTTTCCTTGAACTCATTTTCTAATGAGCACCTACTTATACATATGAATGTCTCTACATTCGATATTTATGAAATACTACATCCTTGTATGCTCATCATATGTTAATCCAAGTTTTAATCCAAGTTATGTTAATGCCCCTCATATTTGTTAGACTGTTCGACTTGGAGTGATTTAGACCACGCTTTAGAGACTTATTTTAAAACCCCAACATCTCAATGCGAAGCTAGGTCCCATAGCCTTGTGTGATCTAGGAACTTTAACCATATGTGTATAGATTGTACTTGAGTATTATTTACACATTGTGATGAAGGTGGTCAAAAAGTATAAATTTTTATTTCTCACTACTAGAAAAAAGGCATTTAGCCACGGATTTGGCAAAAAATCCGTGGCCAAGGAGATTAGCCACGGATTGGCCACGGATTAGCCACGGATTTTTTTCGTGGCTAAAAGTGGCGTGGCTAACCTTCGTCACGGCTTTTTAGCCACGGCCAAGCCGTGGCTAATAGCCACGGGCAAACCGTGGCCAACTTTGGCCACTTTTTTCTAGACATGGCCTAGCCGTGGCTAAGGGCCACGGATTAGCCACGGCCAGGCCGTGGCCAATCCGTGGCTAACAGCCACGGATTAGCCACGGTTTGACCGTGGCTAATCCGTGGCCACTGAAAAAAAAAAAAAAAGCTAATTACACCCAAACCCGCGGCCCAACCCGGACCCACGCCCCAACCCGGACCTGAAACCCGCGTCCCCAAGCTTTTTTTTTTGCGCTCAAGGAGATTCGAACACGGGACATCAATGTTATAAATGGAGCATGTAACCGTTGCGCCAAGGGAGTTCTTTGGTTATTGATTGATTTTTTTTATACTTAAACTATATTGTTACAATATTTTAAAAAATAAAGATATTTACCTTTGACTTTATCGTTCAATATTCAACTTTTTTTTTATGACAAATATTTAATAAACTAATATATCAAAAACAAAAATTATAACAAAAGTCTCTTTATATAATTTATATTTAGATAATAGCAACTTTAATTCGTGATAATTTGTCAATATCTTCGTATATGTGTGGTATTATATAATATATGTCAAGTATATATATCATATATATATATATATATATATCAATATATGTATCTATTTTAAATATGTCCATGTATATATGGATCAATATATATATATATAAATGTCCAAGTATATATATTGATAGATATGTATCTATTTTAAATATGTCCAAGTATATATGTATCAATATATATATATAAATGTCCAAGTATATATATGTATCAATATATATATGTATCCAAGTATATATAGATAATTTATATTGAGATAATTAAAATATCAATAACAAAAATTTATCCGTGGCTAATTGTTTTTTTTCATTTTTTTTTGCACCACAGATAAATTTATATATATATATATATATATTGATACATATGTAAATTTATATTGATACATATATTTATATATCCAAGTATATATGTACCAATATATATATATATATTTGTGACTAATCCATGGCTATATTTATATATATATATATATCATGTATATATATACATATGTTCAAGTATATATATATATCAATATATGGGTATATATATATTTCCAAGTATATATATCATATATACATATATCAATCTACGTATATGTCAATGTGTATCTAATATATATTAATATATTATGTGTACATTCTAATCCTCTATATATAGTCTATATGATATAAGTATATATATATATAGAACATATCTAATTAATATATGTTATAAATGTAGTGTACGTATATATAGATCCAATATATATATATATATATATATATATCTAATCATATGTACTATATATGATCAATTATCTATATGAAATAAACATATATTAGTGTATTATATATCTAATATATGTTATATATGTACTTATACATCTAATATATATACAGCTAATTATATATAAATACACATACATATAAGTATATCTAATCTTATACGTATGTAATATATCGAATCATTTATTATATATATCAATATATATAATATAATATATATTACTTAAGTTAAAGTGGTGTAGTGGTTTAATGCTCTAACTTTAACTAACAGGTCAAGAGTTCAAATCATATTTGTTGCAAAAAAAAAATAAAAATTTTTAGCCATGGCTAGGCCGTGGCTAAACCGTGGCCCTTAGCCACGGCCAGACTTAAGTTAAAGTGGTGTAGTGGTTTAATGCTCTAACTTTAACTAACAGGTCAAGAGTTCAAATCATATTTGTTGCAAAAAAAAAATAAAAATTTTTAGCCATGGCTAGGCCGTGGCTAATCCGTGGCCCTTAGCCACGGCTAGGCCGTGGCTAGACCGTGGCTAAGGGCCACGGCTTAGCCACGGTCTGGCCGTGGCCAAATTAGCCACGGCTAGGCCGTGGCTAACCATTGGCGGCAAAACTGGCGCCAAATTTAGCCACGGCTTGGCCGTGGCTAAATCAGCCACGGGTAATCCGTGGTCAATCCGTGGCTAAAGCTCAAATTTTTTTTTTACCGAAAACTGTTGCTAATTCGTGGCTAATCCGTGGCTATTTGCTCTTTTTCTAGTAGTGTCTATTATTAATTGAAAAAACTGTTTGTTACGAAAAATATTTGAAAATATCGTTAATCTCATTGGCTTGTCGGACACTACTCTAACACTGTATACATTTGACAATCTACAAATGAGGATAATGCCATTTTGCAATGTTAATTTATAGTGGTTCTTTCACAACAAAGTGAATTCAATTTTGTGTACTGTGCATGGTGCACCAAGAGGTTAACTTTGAACAGGTATATTTATTAACTTTTAGTTATTTTTATGTTCAATTTATATAGGAGCGGATTTTTTTGCAAGTAATTTTATTTTATATAGGAGCGGATTTTTTTGCAAGTAATTTTATATATTTTCGCAAAATCATTTCATGACCTTTACGAACATTAAAAGTGACCAAAATACAACTACTTTTGTATTTTTACTTAGTTAATAAAAATTATAAAGTTTCTAAATTTTAGCTTAAAATCATAGCTTTAGTGCAGTTCCTCTCAATTCATTAATTTTTATTAACTGAAATTAATTTATTGAATTATTTTCATTAAGTAAATAAATATAACTTGAAAGTTTAAAAGGCATATCTTCATTTACTCTCATAACTATACATAGTTTGAAATTTAGAAAACTTTTGTAAATTAACTAATGAATTAACAAAAGAATTAAGACAAAAGCTGACAGAATGGAGGGTATTATCTCAAATAAATATTAAAAATTATTTGATTATCTTGCCAAGATATATAATATCACAATCCTCTTAATTTATTTACAAAACGATATTCTCTGGATTTTCGAAGCATAATTCTTCTTAGTAAGTTCTACACAACCATTAATGCTTACTACTGTAAAATAATCATTTTATTATTCTTAATTAAATCCATAAATATACTACGAAAGATTAGAAGGTTTATATTCAATTTAGATTATAATGATATAGAGTTGAGAGTTTAGAGGAGTTTATTAAATTTAATAAACACTATTTAGTATTAAAATTAAATAACTAACCACTTAATAAAAGACATAATAGTTATTGCAAAATAGGAAGAAATACTTCGGAGATCCACACTTTTATAATTGTGTTACATCTTCCCTTACATTCATCAAATATACGGCACGTATATTCGTGAGCGGTTGAGATAAGAAAAGAGAAAAACTATGGAAAAATTTCTAAAGATTATCTTTTCTTATCTTAATGGTCTACCAATACACATATCGTGCATTAATGAGTGTAAGAGAAGATGTGGCACAGTTATGTAGCAGAAGATCCTGAAATGTATAAATATTTCCTCGGATCTTCTTCAACATAATGGTGAGCGATTGAGATAAAATAAATATAAATGTTTGCCGTTAAATATTTGATGGGAGGACTAAACTTGATAATTTTTATGAGATATGGGACTCAACATGGTAAAATATAATTGAATGGATCCAAAATAAAAAAATATGCAACTTACATATCACCAAATATGATAATATGCATAAATTATATATACATTCATATTTTAAAAAAAAATAAAAATAGAAGTAGAAAACACATTTGCCCACATGGAATCCCATACGAGATCCTCTATTACAAACTACATTTCATCTCATATTCCAATCCATAAATATATGCTAAGTGTAAAAATTGCAGGCTTAGTGTATAATTAAAGAAGTCACTAAAAGAAATAAAAAATGGTATTTTAGGTGAATTTTTTGACGAAAGTTCGCCGAAAACAAGTAATTTCGGTCGAACAAATCCGCCGGATAAACCTTTATTGCTTTTCAATTTTCAAAGAAATTTTAGCGGATAATTATTCAAAATTTAAATTATTTTTTGGCAGATTTTCGGTGGATTTTTTTTATATTTTTAAAAAATGAAGTTCCAATTGCACAACCTAAGAGTAGAACCCACGATCTCGACCCAATTCTCACACGCATTTGGTACATGCTTGAAATTGCACCAAATTTTGTAGTCGCTGGAAGTCAAACCTTTGCCTCTTGATTGGCAACCAACTTTCTTGCCATTAAGCTATCTTCATTTTTTTGTCATAATACATAACATTATATATATATATATATAGCATACAACAATTCAAATAATAATAATAATAATAATAATAATAATAATAAATCAAACAATAAGTTTTTTATTCATAGAAAAATTTAATATTTTGTAATTTTTAATGATTTATATACATATAATACATAATATTATATATATATCACATACAAAAATTCAATTAATTATAATAAATAATAATAATAATAATAATAATAATTTTATAATAATAATCCAAAACTTTAAATTTTAATATATTTTTTAATTTATAAAATTATTTTTTTAATTTTTTATTTTTTTAAAAATTTTCGACAGAATTTTCCTCCAAAATTTTGCCAAAAATTTAAAAATTATTTTTTTTTTAAATTTGTGGCCGAATTGTTTCCCGAAATTCTGTCGAAAAATTTAAAAATTATTAATTTTTATTTAAAAATATTATTATTATTATTATTATTATTATTATTATTTTTATTTTAGTTTCAGGGGAATTTTCAACTGAAATTCAACTAAAAATTTTAAATTTTATTATTTATTATTTATTATTCTTTTTTTTATTTCCGCCGAAATTTTTCGGCGGAATATTATGCCGAAAATAGGGTTTTTTTGTTGTAATATGTAATTTTATACACATGGCATAAATATGAATTATGAAATAGAAGATGAAACATCATTGTGAAATAGAGGATCTTATCCGAGCCAACCAACCCTTTCTCCTTCAACAATAAAAGATTACCAAATTCCCCCACTGCTGCCATGATCAATATCATTTTAGGATGTTCCCCTTCTAGTAGTGTATAAAGACAACCAAAGATCAACAAATGTTGATGGCTATTGATCTGATCACTTTACTTATAATTGTATTAAGATAAAGTTACATACTTAAAGTTCACTCAAAGTTTGCTGATATTTTCCAATCCTTTCTAGGTGAATTTCTTTTATATATATGTATATATATATATATATATATATATATGAAACTTCCTAAGTGAATATCAGATGAGGAAAGATATAGAACATCTAAAAATAAGATGGACTCCGACACAAGAAGAAAATGTAACAGCTGACCCCATTCATTATTTGACAATGGCACTATCAAATCCAAAGAAACAAATGGCTGATACATAATAACTGTATGCACATAGTTTTCAAACCATTTATTCTACAGCTTAATTCCTATGGATACTTAATTTCTAGTTAAATATATATATCATCTCACCTTTGAGCTTCCGTTCAACAATGCTGATGCTGTTGCAATTAGCCCTCTAGCTCAATTACTAGATCTCTATCAGAGTTTGGAATTGTTGTACTTGCTCCTGCGACAAATGCCACTGGATTTGCATCATTCTGGTCCATAAACACCCTCCACTCTTCAATACAGGCTGCTTTTTCTGGACGCAAGCTTGGAAGCTTGCAGTGCTGAAGAATTTCAAGAATATTTTCACCCTCACCGAGAAGAAGAGCTGCTTGATATAAGCCTTCCTCCCTGTCTTTGAGGGCACTACTTTGACACTTCAAAGTTATGACACGTGCCAGATTGGTGAGGCAAGCAGAGATAATGTCTGAGATCATGATTGATAATCTATCGAAAAGTTCGTCTGCTGTCTGGCTATCATTGTTCTTGTGGGCTAGGAGGATAGTTTGGCTTATCCGGTACATGGAGTTAGCAGCTATGACCTTAAGTGGCCAACTCAAGAGGATTTTCCACACTTGTCTTGAAATCTGTCACGAGCTTTTGGGCTGTATCTGACAATTCTTGAAGCGTGTTCTTATAGGTTTGGCTCTCGAGGCTTATTCCTTGAATATCTATATCTAACCACTTGTGATATAGTTCAACTCCTACCCAGACGACATCTGCTGCATTCCTGATGCTTGCCAATTCTCCATTTCTGTCCAGGGCTTTCTCTATGAGCTTCACAAAGTAGAGCCCTTCTCCCACGCTTCTCAATAACTGCTCAGATTTATATGCTGTAATATTGGAAAGCGCAATAGCAATGCTCACAAGGGTCACTATTGGGAGAGACCAGCAATTAGGAGGTTCCTGAGAACGTAAGCTTTGAATATGTCTGCTGTCAAATTCTCTAACCCCATTGAAGTTCTCCGATTTGCTCACAAGTTCTATTAAGTTCTTTGGTTGCCTCTTTCTACCTACCTCGAACAGCTCATCCACTTCATTGCATATGCTCCTCAATGTTTTCTTAGGAAGTTCAGCCTCGCCTTCAAGTAGCACAACATAACAACTAAAATCTTGCTCCGTTTCAGCCCGTGATTCTGCGGAATCCCTTGCTTTTAAATTCTTGATATGGTGGAAGCACAACAAAATTACCTTTCCACAGGTAGCTGAAATGAGGAGTAGTAGTTTGCTGGCTAGAACGATCTCACAACCTGAAGACAAATGCAGAAATTTATGAGCAATCGTTTTGCATCATGTATAATTTTTCGAACTTTTTGGTACTGAATGTGTATAGGTAACGGGCTTTCTCTCCAATCTACCAACATTTCGGTCCAATAACTCTCAACCTTTAATTCATCTTTCAAGCTTTTGCAGCCTATCACTGAGCTCTTGAATTTAGCAGCAATAAACCATCTAAATATGGGAAAAATAGTACCCAATGCGACTCCCATAGACTGAATATATAGAATCCAAGAAAGGGACCAATTGTAACTAGAAGAAGTTCCAAAATGGCCGATGTTCAGAGATAGTCTAATATGAGCCACCAACAGAGTTACAGCAGCCAACAGACACGTGGCGTTTGAAGAAATGCAGATCACCGAGCGTGAGATGACAAATTGAGGGCTCCCAGTTTGTGCCATCACCCAATATTTTGTAATCAATGCCCTGAGTTCATCAATAGCAGTTGTTCCCCAGTCTGCTTGCTTATTTGAAACTCTGTTGTGCATCTCTTGATACACCAACTCTATATATTTTGTGGCAGTTGGAACCGTGACGGACAAAGAACATAACATCACAAGCAATAGTAGCATGAAAATTAACGATACAATTTCCTCACCCAAAAAACACAGTTGATCGTTAAAAATAACACACATCTGGACTTCATGAATGATGACATTCACCACGATTGTAATCACTAGAATGCCTAAAGCGGCTACGTTCAGTACGATTTCATTACTCTCCATGGATCCCAAACATGTCATAAAACTACCCATAGCAGTTGACATGAAAACCAGGCTGCACACCCGTGCCAGTACATTGTAATTTCCGATTGTTTTACCGGTAAGATCAACTGGTAGCTTCATTGCTACAGTTACTACTGTCAAGGAAAAAGCGTTGAGAGAGAAATACTTGCATGGGAGCCAAAACTTTTTTCTTCGGAAGCCGTTGAAGGCATCAACTGCCATTGCAAGCGAGCAGGCTACAGAAGCCGCTGCAATATACATGCCTATCCATGGCATAGGCGATTCGAGCTGCTTTTGTAACCTTTGGTCATGAATTTTCTCGTAGTAGTTGGAGCACTCGTAGCTATAACAATTATCCATGGACTAATATAAGCAATTCAATCGTTACTTACCCAATAGGGTCGATATTGTTATGTGCTCCTTCTTATATCAAGCCACCTGCTTTCTTTGAAAGAGTAAATAGGTTTTATTTTATATGCTTCTTTTATATCAAGTCACTGCCATCATTTGACTGTACACAGAAGGGGATCGAAAATGTAAACATTATCCAGCTCGGTCGAACCAGTGTTAATCACGTGGCAAGCGTTCTACACTTGTTTTATGAATGGTCGATAATTTAAGAAGAGTGACTAATCACTCGACAAGTGCAATACACTTGCGCTATAATTTATTGGGATTGCCAAAACCGAACTAGGTAAGAATTTCCCCAAAATAAGTTACAAGGGAGGCAATTGTTATTTCGAATCAACAAATTCCTTTACTTTTAATCGCTAAGCTAACGGTAGGACTTGAATTGTTGAAAAGTGGCAACATCATTCAGGGATATAAATGGTGGACTAAAATGTTTAGGGACAAATAATAATAATAATAATAATTAATATTGTCTGATTAAAAAAAAAGTTGATGTGTTACGGACAGGGAATATGATGATTGAAAAAAAAAAAAAAAAAAGCTGTTCTTTTTTCACTGATTGCTTTTAGGAATCTTATCTATTTATGGGGAACAAAGGATTAAAGAAAACATTAGTGGTGGGGTTCTCATTCACTCCAGCAACAAATTCATTTTCATGTAAACCCCACTGCCATTTTGGGCTTTGCAGAGTTTTCCATTTCAAATTTGATTTCCAAATCCTTCTTCTTTTATCAAAGTAGCTTTTGTTTTACATGACTCAAATTAGTGCTTAGTCCGTGTAAAGGCACGGAAAATAGTTTTTTTTTTATTTATTTATATTTTTATGTATTCCTATTTGAAAAAAATTAATTTTTAACAAATTAAATAAAATTTTTGTATAACATAAATGGATAAATAAATATATTAAAATATTTTATTTTAAAATAAAATTCAATTTTAATATCAATTAAGACATGAAAAATTTAAAAAAAATTTATGCAGAAATAAGTGATAAATAATTTAATTATTTAAAAGTACAATCATAAATAGGGCAAATTTCATTTTACCCCCTCGTACTTTAACTCATTCTCACTTTATCCCCTTACATTCTCAATTGCATCACTTGAACCTCTTGTACTTTTATGTTTGTTTAAATTGATATATTTCATTCAATATTCATTTATATATGTTTGTGAAAATTGTATTAACCTCCCCTAAATTCTTTTCCAACAACAAGCACCCCCATATATTTAAAAACGGACATAAAGCCCCATTCTCATTAGTTTTTTCAAAATATTTAAATTTTTTATAAAATAAAATTAGTCATGACCAATATTTTGTGTTATAAGAAGGTCAACTATTTCACTTTGCCTATCTTTTGTATATTTAATGATGTTTATTTTTAAAAATTATGACTTTTGTAATTTTTAATTTTTTTTTATCAAACATATTAGACTACGTACATGCATATCTATATGCAAAATATGTAATTTATTTCATGAATGTGTAACACTAATGCACATATTAAGTTCAAATAAGTTTCGGTCAATAATTCTTGTCTTTTTTTTTTTCGCTACTTCCTATTTATTTATTTTTCAATAACATCAATTAATTATTGTTTTTGACTTTTAGTTCATTGGAAATAATTCTCGTCAATGAGTGATAAAAAATTATTTTCCTTGAAAGTTGATGAATTAATTGTAGTATTTTCAAAGGAAATTTTCTATGATTATTTTTACAAATGAATAAATAAACCTCAAAATAATAAAAGAGTTTGTAGATTTTTTTTTTAAATTACGAAATATGTATACACACAGGATAAAAGACCATTTTATGAAGAAATTTGTTTATCAAAAACAATTAAATTTCAACAATGTAATAAAGATGTATTCATAAAAACAAAAGGGATAATTTCATAACCCACCATTATGGTTTGGCGAACTTCATGTGGACGGGTTCTTCTCGAGTGAGGTTGGCAACTCCATTGACCCTAAGGAAGCGATTTGGGATCCTTTGAAGCCAATCAAAGGGGTCTTAACTTGCTCTAGGTCCACCTTTCTCATGTCCATCTTCTTAAGGGTAGAGTAAATGAGAACATTGGCAGAACTTCCATTGTCAACGAGAGACTTGGTGATAGCAAATTGACCACATCTACCCTGATCACCACTGGATAGTCCGATTGCTCTGTTAACCCCTCCGTATTTTCCATGGGGATCCTATCCCGTTCAGTGAACTCTATGGCACTTTCTCTTATCAAATTTACTTATTGTGCTCTCCCTATCTCTTTAAGAGTGAATTTGTCATATTGGAGCTTTCTTCCAGCTCTATTTCTTGAGGATTTCATATCCCCTTTGGTTGGCTTACCGGCTATCATGTGAATTACCGCTCGAGTGGGTTGATTATCATTTACCGACCTTTTATCAGTCCTTTTCGAGGCAGTCTTTCTTTTTGGGGACTCGTACATTCTCAGGGAGCGAGATCTCTCCTGGTGTATTGATGAGACTTGAGAGTCGTAAAACTCCAATTTCTTGAAAGCTCTTTGTGTTTTCCTCATCGAATTAGCTTCTTCATTTAATCTTGCAAGTTGTAACAGTCCTCGTTATTCTGCCCATACTACTTATGATATGCACGTTACTTCATACTGTGTTTTGCCCTCTTTCCTTTGGGAATCTTTTTTGGAGTGGGAAATGCATTACTTTTTACAAGGGCTTAAATTTTTGTAAGTTCTTGGTGACGGTGATATAATCTTTGAATTTTGTTCGGGAAGGTTCCATCTTTTCTTTGTTCTTGCCCTTTTCTTCTTATTTGGGCATACTCCATCCCTCTGGTTTGGGCTTTTTTTTTTAGGGGGGGGGGGTGTTTGACTCAGTTTAGCTCTTCGATCTCCATGTATTTTGAGATGTGGTGCTATATTCCATCTATGGTTTAGGCACTTGCATGATGATGGCCTCGACACAATTTTCATTTCTTAGAGCGTGATAGAGGGCATGCCTTATGAATCCAATGTTGGTGTCCTCGACCTTAGAAAGCTTGTTGCTAAATTTTTCCATTAATTCCTGAAGGGTTTCTCATTCTTTCTAATTAATCCAGTAAAGATGAGTATGGGAGAGTTTAGTTGATGTCTTGGCGGCGAAATGTTTGAGAAATCGTTTGGCTAATTCTTCATATGAAATGGTGGATTGTGGGTCAAATTTTTTGAATCGTGATAGGGCCACCCCTTGCAAGGTTGTTGAGAACAAATGGGCCCACACATTCAAGTTGTTGGTGGCTAGTAGGCATCGTACCTTGACAAACAATAGGCATTCATTTAGGACTCGGCTATCTCCAGAATAATCAAAGATCTTTCTAACACAGGTTTGTAGGGGGGTAAGTACTGCGGCACTTTTGCTCTTGCATCTAGCCTTGCGCGCTCTCTTTTTTCATTCCTAGACAGGCATTATATTTTCATATAGAACTGGCTCATCTCTCAGCAGACCCAAGCTAAAACCTGGACCGAGCAAGACAACATCGATGATCATGGTGGCAATGCCTGTGCTGGTTTGGCCATGGTTTCTTAACTCAGCCATTTTATCCCTCAATACTTGATGACGGCTTGCTTGAGCATAGGAATTCCATTATGACGGCATTAGGTCATTGTTCCAACACAAGCGCTCCATCATATCCAACTTGTTGGGATATGGCGAGACACCCCCTGAAAGTAGGCATATGAAGGTTTGGTCATCGCATGAAAGCTACCTTATCATACTGATTGAGTGGGTTACAGAATGCTCCTCCATGATTATATTTGATCCTGTTGCAAGTGGTGGGTGATGAGATGGCCCAACCTTATTGCCGACTGGATATTGGTGGGGGGGGGGGGGAGGGAAGGAATCCTGTAACACCCCACAGTTGTGTTATAATTGGAAAAATATTGGTAAAGGATATTTTGTTACATATTATAAGTTTGGGGGCCTAATTGGAAGAATTAGAACTTGTAGGACTTGATATTTATACGTTTGGACTGAATTGAAAATATCTGCAAACTTTGAGGACCAAAGTGTAAGGCGGTTGTAACTTCAGGGGTCTCATTGAAAATTCCGAAAAGTGGTCTTTATCTTCTTCCTCTTGAGCTGAAAACGTACACACCTATACATACACTTATACATATATACATTTTCTTCTCCTAAACTTCCCAAGCCCATATCTTGTTCGTTTCTTCACCAAATCGCGCAAATTATATATGAAAATCGATCACCGCGACGAGAGGAACGCGATGGTGGTGGTGTTGTTGGGTTTTTCCGATCGGAAAATTAACAGCGACGGCAGAGGCGCGGCAGTGACGGCGGGTTGATGGAAACCGGCGACTTTTCCGGCGAAACTCGACCGGGCTTGGAACGCCTTGACACGAGGAACGTGATGGTGGCCTCAATTTCGGGATTTGACGGTCGGTGGCGGAGTAATTCATTGATAAACGTGAAAAGGGTAAGTTAGGGCTCGATTTTGATTTTGTCTAATTAAACCCAAACGGCTTGGAGTTGTATAAAATTGATAGAGGGCTTTGATAGATTGGGACGAGGTGAATGTCCACTTGAAACAGGTTTTGATTCCGGCGATGGTACGTAGGTGGCTCCGGTGGCGGCGGCCGGCGGCTCCGACGGCGGTGGTTTATGGGCAGAATGCCCCTCTCGACGGATTGAGCTCAAATTTTGAGGTATTGGGCCTGTTTTAGCACTTGGTTAAGCGGTAATCGATTATTGACCCAATATTTGATATTTAGTAAGACTTGAATTGGCCAAAAATGCATATAAAAGTATGTGTGAGGTGAAACTTTAGTGTAGTGAGCAATAATGTGGAAGATTTGAGCTTAATAGTCTAATAAGTGGCACATTTATCGGATAGATTGAGGAAATGGTGCATGATAATTTTGATAGTAGTATTAGATATATACATGATATGGACTTGATTGACCCTAATGCCTTGTAAATGTTTGATCAACTTGATACGAGTTGAGGTAGATTAGAATTATGGATTACGAGAGACCTAAGTTCTTTTGGATGTATAAGTATAAGTATACAAAGTTTGGAAAATGAACTACAATTACTTCGATTAATTTGAGTATCTTGATCTAATAGGTGGGGGTGTACTAAAGGACTTTGAGTAATAGTAGCGGACTTACGAAGCTATCCACGTTTAAAAGGTGAGGGTTCTCCCTTTTCTTGTTGGGGCGTGTAGCCGCCTTATTTCTATCGTACTTCTTGGACTATGAGCTCGAATATGTCTTATTGTTTCGAATTGTTTGGGCTTGCAGCCTGTTGTAATCGTATTGTATTCCTGATCGATCTCTTGAACCGATGCTCTTGTGAGGGTTCTACCTTTTCTTGTTGGAAAGTATAGCCACCTTATTTCTATCGAACTATGAGCTCGAATATGTCTTATTGTTTCGAATTGTTTGGGCTCGCAGCCTGTTGTAATCGTATTGTATTCCTGATCGATCTCTTGAACCAATGCTCTTGTATTGGACTGTTTTCGGCTTGTCGCCCATTTTCGTATTGTGATTGAATCTTGTTATTGTCTAGCTTGTATTCTCCTGATCGTTGTCTTGTCTGGTGTACTGTTTGGGGCTTGCCGCTCGTTATTCGTTATCCTGGACTTCTGATTAGCTCTTATTCTATTGTTCCGTAATTCCTTTGTATCCTGTACTGTCTGGGCTTGCAGCCTATTTGAGCCGTGATAGACTTCAACTGTTTCCTGATACTGATTGCTTGTGATTGTTGTTTGTTACCGATGCTATTGTACTGTATTGGCGGGGACTTGTTGTTTCCCCTGTATTATGATTATTGGTTATTGTATCGCACTGTACTGTTTTGGAACCCTTCTGCCTGATTATCGGACTGGGGATCGTACTGTTATGGCGACTATGGGAGTGCCCATAGTTCGCGTTTGTTTCATGGGAAGCTCTCATGGAACGATCGGGTGGGGAAGTCCCCCGATCAACTGTTTACTGCCTGTACTGTCTGGAGTGGCCACCCAGAATATTGGGAGGGATAAGGAAGGGTCTTAACTGTTTCTTGCTTGTGGAGTGATAAGGTGGTGAGACTCACCTTTATCGATTGTTTGAGATTGTTTCTGAATTGCTATTGCTTGTTCTGACCTTTGACTATTTATTGTACTCACCCCTTGAATTATTTCGATAACCAAGTGTTATCATGGTCCTTGTATTCACTTGACGTGTTGTACCCTTGAACTCAGCTATCGCCCGTTACTGTACACCAATTAATCGAACCCTGTTCTTCATCTCTGCTTGTATTGATTGACTGAACTTTTGCCATTATCAAGACCGTTCCTGAATTGCTATCATTTGATTGTTGTATTGTTATATGTCCCGATCATTCCTTGAAGTATTTGACATTCGAGCCCTTGATTTGTTGTATCCTTGTACGTTGTTGTGGTCTTATTTGCTGTAGCTCTTCATTATCTTGCATATATCGTATACCCTCACTGAGTCGCTTGGACTCATTATCGTTTATTTGATGATTATTGTTCTCAGAGTTATTGAGAGAGAAGTGTGCGGAGATTGAAGGTTATCGCTGCGCAAAGATGTGTACTAAACAACTCCCATTCGTACTTTATTCATACCAAATGATTAGCATATGTATTCGGGTCGTACGGGAGCTAATGGTTGTATTTCGGATAGTTGACTATGTATTATATGGCCTGTGGCCTCATCTTGAGCATGTACGTGGAAACGTACTCAGTTGTATCATTAAAACAAATGTGGAATTTAGGTATACATGGTTATTTTGAAACATTAATTGTTGATTTTAGATCCAGGTCGGCCTGCTCGAATAGCGAACCGGCTCGGGGAGAAAGGCTGCTCCGGGCCGGGGCGCTATAAGTGGTATCAGAGCTTGGGTTGTGATGCCCAAGCGTACCGGGAAAGGATCCTCGGCTGTGGAACATGGGAATAGTGGAGAATAGGTTTGATCCCAGTTAAGTGATTAAGATTGAACTCTTTTGGGATATATATTTGACATGAACGTTGTGACAGGTTGGGATTAGGGTGGCCGACTGATACTGATGTAATGCATAGCATTACCCATGATTGTACTGTTGTGCTAAATGTATACTGAAGTGTTTACCTGTCTCTCTGTTTACTAATACCTGAAAGTATGCGTCATGGGTTGTTATGTTAAGATTTGAAAGAACCTAGTTAAGACTGTGACCCAGGGCTTGACGAGCTCTTATAAGATAAAATTTTCTACCCACAATAGATGGTTTATGAGGCATTGGATTTTTGCTATCGGAAAGTTTTGAGTTGATTCAGAGAATGCTACTGGCTTCCTCTTTTAGACGTGCAGTGTAGTTGTTTGGTCCAGAGCACAGGCCACTTTCAAATGAATGAGTACCGAATGACAAGGACATATATTGCAAGATTGTGACCCAAACCTTGACGAGCTCTTCTAAGGTTTAAGTTTCTAGTTATTCCTGAGGGGTTATGAGGTCTTGCTAGAAGAATTCGAACTGAGAGCTCTGTAGGTGGATAAAAAAGTTAAACCGAAAGATTATTGAAACTGTCAACATCACGAGAATAGCTTAATAAGCTCGGTACAGGTCGGCTAATTCTTTTCATCTGAGAAAGTGTCCGCCTTTCCCTGAATGAATTAAGGTAGTGATAGTTTTTTTTTCTTGTGGTAATCTTGACCTGACAAAGTCAGTCACTAGACGAGAATAGTGAGTACTCACATTGCAAAGTGATTGCACTATGTAAAGGGACGTCTAAGTGTAAAGGATAAGATCATAGAAATGTTGGAGCCTTTGTGAAATACCGAATGAGTCGGCAACATATTATCTCAAGTGCTCTGAATATGGCTAGAATCCGTGGCATGTTGGTCCTTTCAAGTGAATGCGTTACATGTGTAAATAACCTGTAAGATTTTCATAGAACGTCTAAAGTTGTTGCCTGTAATTGTACTAATGTATCGAAGCATATGCTGAAACGCTCGCTGGTCTTTTGTTAAGACCTTGAGAGAGTATATTTTCCTGACTTGATTGTTGAGTCTCTGAAAGGATTGAGTGAAAGAGTAAAGTTCGTTATAATTGATACCTAGGGGTATTGGAGTTTAGTTAAAAGCGACGACAAGGCTCTCACTCTTACTATTGAGATTGTTGCTCAAGAAGGAGCCGACTAACTTAGTATTACAACATCATGCAACGTGATAGTTGGTAAATTTCTCTGTTAAAGTTTGAACGCAAACATCCTATCGAATGGAAGGTTGAGATGTGTATAACACCTGCCAAGTTTTGGTACAAAGATGTACTGCTAGTCGCTACTCGTGGTTGTATAGATAACTCGACATCGAAAGAAGATGATGTTACTAAGAAAAGATAAAATGATCTAATGAGTGTAAAGCTATGTGGAGCCAAAGAGAGTTCGTTATGTTGATGAAGGCAAGTCGGAGAATCAATTTTGAATTTAATAACTGTTGGACTATTCAAATACATCAAACAAGTGGTGGAACCACTATCACGTAATATCATTCTAAGTATGTGATTGGGATTGACAAGGTATTGATAGCTCTCAAGTGGATATAACTGCACCTAATCGTTTTGGATGTGAGCCACACAGTACCGTAGGCGAGGTAACAGGAAGTGAGAACGTTTTGTCAAGGGGCAATGTCTCGAGAACTCTGAATGGAATCTGGGGACCAGATTCTCCTAAGGGGGGAGAGTGTAACACCCCACAGTTGTGTTATAATTGGAAAAATATTGGTAAAGGATATTTTGTTACATATTATAAGTTTGGGGGCCTAATTGGAAGAATTAGAACTTGTAGGACTTGATATTTATACGTTTGGACTGAATTGAAAATATCTGCAAACTTTGAGGACCAAAGTGTAAGGCGGTTGTAACTTCAGGGGTCTCATTGAAAATTCCGAAAGTGGTCTTTATCTTCTTCCTCTTGAGCTGAAAACGTACACACCTATACATACACTTATACATATATACATTTTCTTCTCCTAAACTTCCCAAGCCCATATCTTGTTCGTTTCTTCACCAAATCGCGCAAATTATATATGAAAATCGATCACCGCGACGAGAGGAACGCGATGGTGGTGGTGTTGTTGGGTTTTTCCGATCGGAAAATTAACAGCGACGGCAGAGGCGCGGCAGTGACGGCGGGTTGATGGAAACCGGCGACTTTTCCGGCGAAACTCGACCGGGCTTGGAACGCCTTGACACGAGGAACGTGATGGTGGCCTCAATTTCGGGATTTGACGGTCGGTGGCGGAGTAATTCATTGATAAACGTGAAAAGGGTAAGTTAGGGCTCGATTTTGATTTTGTCTAATTAAACCCAAACGGCTTGGAGTTGTATAAAATTGATAGAGGGCTTTGATAGATTGGGACGAGGTGAATGTCCACTTGAAACAGGTTTTGATTCCGGCGATGGTACGTAGGTGGCTCCGGTGGCGGCGGCCGGCGGCTCCGACGGCGGTGGTTTATGGGCAGAATGCCCCTCTCGACGGATTGAGCTCAAATTTTGAGGTATTGGGCCTGTTTTAGCACTTGGTTAAGCGGTAATCGATTATTGACCCAATATTTGATATTTAGTAAGACTTGAATTGGCCAAAAATGCATATAAAAGTATGTGTGAGGTGAAACTTTAGTGTAGTGAGCAATAATGTGGAAGATTTGAGCTTAATAGTCTAATAAGTGGCACATTTATCGGATAGATTGAGGAAATGGTGCATGATAATTTTGATAGTAGTATTAGATATATACATGATATGGACTTGATTGACCCTAATGCCTTGTAAATGTTTGATCAACTTGATACGAGTTGAGGTAGATTAGAATTATGGATTACGAGAGACCTAAGTTCTTTTGGATGTATAAGTATAAGTATACAAAGTTTGGAAAATGAACTACAATTACTTCGATTAATTTGAGTATCTTGATCTAATAGGTGGGGGTGTACTAAAGGACTTTGAGTAATAGTAGCGGACTTACGAAGCTATCCACGTTTAAAAGGTGAGGGTTCTCCCTTTTCTTGTTGGGGCGTGTAGCCGCCTTATTTCTATCGTACTTCTTGGACTATGAGCTCGAATATGTCTTATTGTTTCGAATTGTTTGGGCTTGCAGCCTGTTGTAATCGTATTGTATTCCTGATCGATCTCTTGAACCGATGCTCTTGTGAGGGTTCTACCTTTTCTTGTTGGAAAGTATAGCCACCTTATTTCTATCGAACTATGAGCTCGAATATGTCTTATTGTTTCGAATTGTTTGGGCTCGCAGCCTGTTGTAATCGTATTGTATTCCTGATCGATCTCTTGAACCAATGCTCTTGTATTGGACTGTTTTCGGCTTGTCGCCCATTTTCGTATTGTGATTGAATCTTGTTATTGTCTAGCTTGTATTCTCCTGATCGTTGTCTTGTCTGGTGTACTGTTTGGGGCTTGCCGCTCGTTATTCGTTATCCTGGACTTCTGATTAGCTCTTATTCTATTGTTCCGTAATTCCTTTGTATCCTGTACTGTCTGGGCTTGCAGCCTATTTGAGCCGTGATAGACTTCAACTGTTTCCTGATACTGATTGCTTGTGATTGTTGTTTGTTACCGATGCTATTGTACTGTATTGGCGGGGACTTGTTGTTTCCCCTGTATTATGATTATTGGTTATTGTATCGCACTGTACTGTTTTGGAACCCTTCTGCCTGATTATCGGACTGGGGATCGTACTGTTATGGCGACTATGGGAGTGCCCATAGTTCGCGTTTGTTTCATGGGAAGCTCTCATGGAACGATCGGGTGGGGAAGTCCCCCGATCAACTGTTTACTGCCTGTACTGTCTGGAGTGGCCACCCAGAATATTGGGAGGGATAAGGAAGGGTCTTAACTGTTTCTTGCTTGTGGAGTGATAAGGTGGTGAGACTCACCTTTATCGATTGTTTGAGATTGTTTCTGAATTGCTATTGCTTGTTCTGACCTTTGACTATTTATTGTACTCACCCCTTGAATTATTTCGATAACCAAGTGTTATCATGGTCCTTGTATTCACTTGACGTGTTGTACCCTTGAACTCAGCTATCGCCCGTTACTGTACACCAATTAATCGAACCCTGTTCTTCATCTCTGCTTGTATTGATTGACTGAACTTTTGCCATTATCAAGACCGTTCCTGAATTGCTATCATTTGATTGTTGTATTGTTATATGTCCCGATCATTCCTTGAAGTATTTGACATTCGAGCCCTTGATTTGTTGTATCCTTGTACGTTGTTGTGGTCTTATTTGCTGTAGCTCTTCATTATCTTGCATATATCGTATACCCTCACTGAGTCGCTTGGACTCATTATCGTTTATTTGATGATTATTGTTCTCAGAGTTATTGAGAGAGAAGTGTGCGGAGATTGAAGGTTATCGCTGCGCAAAGATGTGTACTAAACAACTCCCATTCGTACTTTATTCATACCAAATGATTAGCATATGTATTCGGGTCGTACGGGAGCTAATGGTTGTATTTCGGATAGTTGACTATGTATTATATGGCCTGTGGCCTCATCTTGAGCATGTACGTGGAAACGTACTCAGTTGTATCATTAAAACAAATGTGGAATTTAGGTATACATGGTTATTTTGAAACATTAATTGTTGATTTTAGATCCAGGTCGGCCTGCTCGAATAGCGAACCGGCTCGGGGAGAAAGGCTGCTCCGGGCCGGGGCGCTATAAGTGGTATCAGAGCTTGGGTTGTGATGCCCAAGCGTACCGGGAAAGGATCCTCGGCTGTGGAACATGGGAATAGTGGAGAATAGGTTTGATCCCAGTTAAGTGATTAAGATTGAACTCTTTTGGGATATATATTTGACATGAACGTTGTGACAGGTTGGGATTAGGGTGGCCGACTGATACTGATGTAATGCATAGCATTACCCATGATTGTACTGTTGTGCTAAATGTATACTGAAGTGTTTACCTGTCTCTCTGTTTACTAATACCTGAAAGTATGCGTCATGGGTTGTTATGTTAAGATTTGAAAGAACCTAGTTAAGACTGTGACCCAGGGCTTGACGAGCTCTTATAAGATAAAATTTTCTACCCACAATAGATGGTTTATGAGGCATTGGATTTTTGCTATCGGAAAGTTTTGAGTTGATTCAGAGAATGCTACTGGCTTCCTCTTTTAGACGTGCAGTGTAGTTGTTTGGTCCAGAGCACAGGCCACTTTCAAATGAATGAGTACCGAATGACAAGGACATATATTGCAAGATTGTGACCCAAACCTTGACGAGCTCTTCTAAGGTTTAAGTTTCTAGTTATTCCTGAGGGGTTATGAGGTCTTGCTAGAAGAATTCGAACTGAGAGCTCTGTAGGTGGATAAAAAAGTTAAACCGAAAGATTATTGAAACTGTCAACATCACGAGAATAGCTTAATAAGCTCGGTACAGGTCGGCTAATTCTTTTCATCTGAGAAAGTGTCCGCCTTTCCCTGAATGAATTAAGGTAGTGATAGTTTTTTTTTCTTGTGGTAATCTTGACCTGACAAAGTCAGTCACTAGACGAGAATAGTGAGTACTCACATTGCAAAGTGATTGCACTATGTAAAGGGACGTCTAAGTGTAAAGGATAAGATCATAGAAATGTTGGAGCCTTTGTGAAATACCGAATGAGTCGGCAACATATTATCTCAAGTGCTCTGAATATGGCTAGAATCCGTGGCATGTTGGTCCTTTCAAGTGAATGCGTTACATGTGTAAATAACCTGTAAGATTTTCATAGAACGTCTAAAGTTGTTGCCTGTAATTGTACTAATGTATCGAAGCATATGCTGAAACGCTCGCTGGTCTTTTGTTAAGACCTTGAGAGAGTATATTTTCCTGACTTGATTGTTGAGTCTCTGAAAGGATTGAGTGAAAGAGTAAAGTTCGTTATAATTGATACCTAGGGGTATTGGAGTTTAGTTAAAAGCGACGACAAGGCTCTCACTCTTACTATTGAGATTGTTGCTCAAGAAGGAGCCGACTAACTTAGTATTACAACATCATGCAACGTGATAGTTGGTAAATTTCTCTGTTAAAGTTTGAACGCAAACATCCTATCGAATGGAAGGTTGAGATGTGTATAACACCTGCCAAGTTTTGGTACAAAGATGTACTGCTAGTCGCTACTCGTGGTTGTATAGATAACTCGACATCGAAAGAAGATGATGTTACTAAGAAAAGATAAAATGATCTAATGAGTGTAAAGCTATGTGGAGCCAAAGAGAGTTCGTTATGTTGATGAAGGCAAGTCGGAGAATCAATTTTGAATTTAATAACTGTTGGACTATTCAAATACATCAAACAAGTGGTGGAACCACTATCACGTAATATCATTCTAAGTATGTGATTGGGATTGACAAGGTATTGATAGCTCTCAAGTGGATATAACTGCACCTAATCGTTTTGGATGTGAGCCACACAGTACCGTAGGCGAGGTAACAGGAAGTGAGAACGTTTTGTCAAGGGGCAATGTCTCGAGAACTCTGAATGGAATCTGGGGACCAGATTCTCCTAAGGGGGGGAGAGTGTAACACCCCACAGTTGTGTTATAATTGGAAAAATATTGGTAAAGGATATTTTGTTACATATTATAAGTTTGGGGGCCTAATTGGAAGAATTAGAACTTGTAGGACTTGATATTTATACGTTTGGACTGAATTGAAAATATCTGCAAACTTTGAGGACCAAAGTGTAAGGCGGTTGTAACTTCAGGGGTCTCATTGAAAATTCCGAAAAGTGGTCTTTATCTTCTTCCTCTTGAGCTGAAAACGTACACACCTATACATACACTTATACATATATACATTTTCTTCTCCTAAACTTCCCAAGCCCATATCTTGTTCGTTTCTTCACCAAATCGCGCAAATTATATATGAAAATCGATCACCGCGACGAGAGGAACGCGATGGTGGTGGTGTTGTTGGGTTTTTCCGATCGGAAAATTAACAGCGACGGCAGAGGCGCGGCAGTGACGGCGGGTTGATGGAAACCGGCGACTTTTCCGGCGAAACTCGACCGGGCTTGGAACGCCTTGACACGAGGAACGTGATGGTGGCCTCAATTTCGGGATTTGACGGTCGGTGGCGGAGTAATTCATTGATAAACGTGAAAAGGGTAAGTTAGGGCTCGATTTTGATTTTGTCTAATTAAACCCAAACGGCTTGGAGTTGTATAAATTGATAGAGGGCTTTGATAGATTGGGACGAGGTGAATGTCCACTTGAAACAGGTTTTGATTCCGGCGATGGTACGTAGGTGGCTCCGGTGGCGGCGGCCGGCGGCTCCGACGGCGGTGGTTTATGGGCAGAATGCCCCTCTCGACGGATTGAGCTCAAATTTTGAGGTATTGGGCCTGTTTTAGCACTTGGTTAAGCGGTAATCGATTATTGACCCAATATTTGATATTTAGTAAGACTTGAATTGGCCAAAAATGCATATAAAAGTATGTGTGAGGTGAAACTTTAGTGTAGTGAGCAATAATGTGGAAGATTTGAGCTTAATAGTCTAATAAGTGGCACATTTATCGGATAGATTGAGGAAATGGTGCATGATAATTTTGATAGTAGTATTAGATATATACATGATATGGACTTGATTGACCCTAATGCCTTGTAAATGTTTGATCAACTTGATACGAGTTGAGGTAGATTAGAATTATGGATTACGAGAGACCTAAGTTCTTTTGGATGTATAAGTATAAGTATACAAAGTTTGGAAAATGAACTACAATTACTTCGATTAATTTGAGTATCTTGATCTAATAGGTGGGGGTGTACTAAAGGACTTTGAGTAATAGTAGCGGACTTACGAAGCTATCCACGTTTAAAAGGTGAGGGTTCTCCCTTTTCTTGTTGGGGCGTGTAGCCGCCTTATTTCTATCGTACTTCTTGGACTATGAGCTCGAATATGTCTTATTGTTTCGAATTGTTTGGGCTTGCAGCCTGTTGTAATCGTATTGTATTCCTGATCGATCTCTTGAACCGATGCTCTTGTGAGGGTTCTACCTTTTCTTGTTGGAAAGTATAGCCACCTTATTTCTATCGAACTATGAGCTCGAATATGTCTTATTGTTTCGAATTGTTTGGGCTCGCAGCCTGTTGTAATCGTATTGTATTCCTGATCGATCTCTTGAACCAATGCTCTTGTATTGGACTGTTTTCGGCTTGTCGCCCATTTTCGTATTGTGATTGAATCTTGTTATTGTCTAGCTTGTATTCTCCTGATCGTTGTCTTGTCTGGTGTACTGTTTGGGGCTTGCCGCTCGTTATTCGTTATCCTGGACTTCTGATTAGCTCTTATTCTATTGTTCCGTAATTCCTTTGTATCCTGTACTGTCTGGGCTTGCAGCCTATTTGAGCCGTGATAGACTTCAACTGTTTCCTGATACTGATTGCTTGTGATTGTTGTTTGTTACCGATGCTATTGTACTGTATTGGCGGGGACTTGTTGTTTCCCCTGTATTATGATTATTGGTTATTGTATCGCACTGTACTGTTTTGGAACCCTTCTGCCTGATTATCGGACTGGGGATCGTACTGTTATGGCGACTATGGGAGTGCCCATAGTTCGCGTTTGTTTCATGGGAAGCTCTCATGGAACGATCGGGTGGGGAAGTCCCCCGATCAACTGTTTACTGCCTGTACTGTCTGGAGTGGCCACCCAGAATATTGGGAGGGATAAGGAAGGGTCTTAACTGTTTCTTGCTTGTGGAGTGATAAGGTGGTGAGACTCACCTTTATCGATTGTTTGAGATTGTTTCTGAATTGCTATTGCTTGTTCTGACCTTTGACTATTTATTGTACTCACCCCTTGAATTATTTCGATAACCAAGTGTTATCATGGTCCTTGTATTCACTTGACGTGTTGTACCCTTGAACTCAGCTATCGCCCGTTACTGTACACCAATTAATCGAACCCTGTTCTTCATCTCTGCTTGTATTGATTGACTGAACTTTTGCCATTATCAAGACCGTTCCTGAATTGCTATCATTTGATTGTTGTATTGTTATATGTCCCGATCATTCCTTGAAGTATTTGACATTCGAGCCCTTGATTTGTTGTATCCTTGTACGTTGTTGTGGTCTTATTTGCTGTAGCTCTTCATTATCTTGCATATATCGTATACCCTCACTGAGTCGCTTGGACTCATTATCGTTTATTTGATGATTATTGTTCTCAGAGTTATTGAGAGAGAAGTGTGCGGAGATTGAAGGTTATCGCTGCGCAAAGATGTGTACTAAACAACTCCCATTCGTACTTTATTCATACCAAATGATTAGCATATGTATTCGGGTCGTACGGGAGCTAATGGTTGTATTTCGGATAGTTGACTATGTATTATATGGCCTGTGGCCTCATCTTGAGCATGTACGTGGAAACGTACTCAGTTGTATCATTAAAACAAATGTGGAATTTAGGTATACATGGTTATTTTGAAACATTAATTGTTGATTTTAGATCCAGGTCGGCCTGCTCGAATAGCGAACCGGCTCGGGGAGAAAGGCTGCTCCGGGCCGGGGCGCTCTAAATCCCATGGCTTCTTTCTTTGTCAACAACATTAATATTTTCCTCCCTCTCATTTGAAAGACCTCAGAGGTGTCACAGTTATCGTTGGTGGAGCGTACTTCAAAGATATTGGTTCTCCTTGTGTTCATATGGTTGGTTACGTCTTCCGATATAAAGCCCTCACTTTTTTACCCTTATAATTTTATTTTATTATTTATTTATTTTTATTAAAATTTTATTATTATTATTATTATTATTATTGTATTTTTTAAAATAATCCACCTTAACCCTAACCTTCCAAAATACCCCCCACCCCCACCTCCACCCCTCATTCCCTACCCTCATCCCGCCCTCTTTAGCCCCCCCCCCCACCCCAAGTCGCCGCCTAGTCCCGTCCTTCTTCCTCCCCCCCCTGCGTAGGCCCTCTCCCCTACCCTAGGCTGCCGCCTGGACCCATCCTCCTTCCTTCCCCTATCCCTCCCCCTCTGAGCAAGCAGCACCCACCCAAGCTGTCGCCTGGTCCCGTCTACCTTCCTCCCCCTCCCTCTACCCCCTGTGCAGGCCCTCTCCCCTACCCCAAGCCATCGCTTGGTCCCGTCCTCCCCCCTCCCTCCCCTCCAGCAGGCCCTCTTCCCCACCCCAAGCCGTTGCCATTGCCACGGCCTGCCCCCCTCCCCCACCCCAAGCTGCCGCCACGAGCGGCCCCTCCTCCATCTACCTCACCCCTGCGCCACCACCCCTCTCTCTCTCCCCCCTCTCCCTCACGATCTCTCTCTCTCTCTCTCCCCCTTCCCCTTGCGGTCTCTCTCTTCCCCTTTGCCCTTTGCAATATCTCTCTCTCATTTTTCCTATCTCGCCGGAAAATTTCCTTTGATGGGTTCAAGAGTAGCATCAGGAACAGTGGCGGCCGACGGTGGTGGGGGTTGATGGGGCGGCGGTGGCTAGAAAAATTAGGTTTATGTATGTATATATATATATGTATAATATATTTATATATACAATGATTTGCACATATGCATGTGTATAGATATATGCATTTATAAATATTTTGTGTATTTATATATATATATATTATATTATGTATACATATATTTGTCCATCTCAACATACTTAAAGTCCATCTCATCATCTAGCAATGCCAAGTCAAAAAATCGGTCGGACACGTCAGCTCAATGACTGGACACGTCATCGATTTTTAAAATCTCACACCTGAAATCTGTCGGTGGGACTAAATGTGAGAAAAAATATCTTGTGGGACTAAATGTGGCAGACGAGCTTTCCTGTGAGACCAAAAAAGGATTTATCTCAAGATTGGTATATCTTGTGCACGAATGACTACACTTATTTTACGATACTAAGATCCTAAGCCACTTATAATTTTGACTACCAATTCTTCATTAATATTAAGGGACCTTGTTGTTGCTAATTCATCAGCAATTGATCAAATCTCTCTAAGATAATCAAAGATGGATTTGGCTTCTTGTGGAACTTTGATAAGAGAATCATGAAGACTGCAGATGCGAGTTTGTGACTTATTTGCATAGGTGGTGTAAAGGTGATCTTAGGCTTGTTTGGAAGTCATTGCAATAGCAATGGATACTGTGATACGAGGGTCAAGTAATGCCATCAAAGCATTTCTAATGAGATTGTCTTCGCGATGCTATATTTTGTAAGTGGGCTTCTCAGCTTCTATATTGAATTGTTTGATTGTTCGTGGTGGGCATTCATACGATCCATCAAGATATGATAGAAGATCATATCCACACTTTAGTGTGTAGACTTGTGCCTTCCAAGTTGCGAAATTAATGCATCTAGTAAGTTTGATTGGATTGAATGTTATAATGTAAGTGGTTGGATTGGTGATGTTTTCTAATAGGAGTGAGATTTGTCACTGTTGGAGAGCTTTGTGTGTCAGCCATGGAGCAATGAATTTGTAGAGAAGAAAAAAAAAAAAAAACTAGATAGAGAATAGGGAAAAACTAGATACCATAAAGTTGTATGGTGTATTGATATTGATCATTGAAGTGATTTACAATGCTATGAGTATGTCCTATTTATACAAGATTACAGAGTACTCTAAAAGGAGAGTATATACATTTAAGTACTCTAGGAATAAGAAAGGAGACTATGTACATTTAACAAAATAAAAAATAATATGCTAAATTTATGTACAGGATTGATGCATGAGTCGCAATTCCTTGATAATTGCTCATCTCTTGATAATTGTCCCTAATATTTTTCATTAATTTCATACAATAATATAAAACTATTTCATCTAAAAATAAATCTTGTTTATAATTCATGAATTATATATTGAAAAAGTAAAATAAAAATTAAATGGTTGCCTAGATGCGAAAATAAATGACAAATGATTCTTTTTGATGGCTACGCTTTTCACATTATTTTTTTCCATTTTCATATATTAAAAAAAAGGAATAAACTTGTTGTCCATTTTTTCCCCCATGATCGCCTATGTCATTCATTCCTTATCAATGGATATGCGTTTCACATTCTTTTTCTATATTACAATGTTGAACCAATATTGAAATAATTAGATACCGATCCACAAGCCTTATTTTTATTTATTTATTTTTTATCTTTGTCACCCTGTTTCGATTCTTTGGCCGACTAATTCGAATTGGATACTATAGAGACCCATTATGGGGGTGATTCTCCCAATCCAGTTGCTCCATTCACAACGTCAGGGTTCGAACAATTGACGTTGTTTAAGGAATCTAACACCTCATCTCGCCAGACCAACTGGTAGTTGATACAAGCCTTATTTTTATAGTGTCACTAAATCGTGTTATTTAACACCATCATTAAGGATTTTTTACACTCCAAAAATTATTATTTGTACTCTACTCTCACTTTTTTTTTTATTCTGAAATTAATTACTATGTTCACTCATTCTTAGAATCCTAATTATTCTTGTATTCCTTTTTGTTTTGATCCTCATCATTTGATCACTTTAAGCTATGAAAAGCACACAACGTAACTCCTTTACCTTAACACTTTGTCTTTGTCCTTTTATTAGTCTTTTTCTTTCTCTTTTTTTTTTTTGTTTTAATTACTTAATACAACATATACAACCATTCATGTCATAATTGACTTCCGGTTTATATGCAAAATCATTAAACAAAAGATGGTAAAATAAGTATAAAAAACCTTAGGGTGATTAGAAAAGGCAAAGTTCAAATATATTCAAGTGTTAAAGAAAAAAGTATATATATCATCCAAATTGATACAAATAGTGTTTCGAAAATAATTTTAGAGTTGCAAACATAAGTGCAAAAGTTGCATATGACTTTTAATTTAAACTATTATATATATATATATATATATATATATATATATATTATCTTGTTAAAATTAGCACTTTCGAACTTCTACAAGTAAAAACACTCACAACTCTTGCAGAGGTTTTAAGTTGTTAGAAAAGAAGAAGAAGAAGAAGAAGAAGAAGAAAGAAAGAAAGAAAGAAGAAGAAGAAAAAAAAAAAGATACTTCTAGCTTAAAAAGTTAGAACTTTAACAAAAGGATACCAATTGTAGTTAACACTTCTATATAGAAGGCACCATTATTTTTCTCGTTATTGTTTAAAGCATATTAATCGAATAGTTGAGATAATAATCAAGGGCATATATTCAGATTAAAATCACGAAATTCTTGATCTTATAAACTCCATTAGGTGTGCAAACGAGTCAAATCGACTCAAATGTTTTGCGAGCCAAGCTCAAGTTTAACTTCGAGCCAATCTCAAAGTTCTTGTATGCAGACTCAAGGCTCGCGAGCTAGGATATTATTTTAATAATTTTATATTTTTAATAATATATATTTTTATATTATGAATATATTATTTAATTAATATATAATACTAATATTAGTAATATATATGTATAGTAATACATAATACAATTATATTACACTATTTTATTTTATATTTTTAATTGGAAATGATAATTTTGCAAAATAAATGAATTTTTTTATCATTTTATTAAATAACTTTTTTGAGCTTGACTTCGAGTTTGAACAGTCAAATTATTTGAAAATTAAACTTTAGTCGGGTTGAGCCAAGTCAAACTTGAGTTTTCATCAAGTCAAGCTTGAAAATTTTGTTCAAAATTGGCTCAGTTAGGCTTGTTTGCACCTCTAAGCCCAAGCCTCCACCCCCCCCACCCCACCTCAACAACCCAAAAAAAAAAAAAAAAATGGAAAAACCCAACTTTGAAGCCAGAAGCAATATGTCTCTCAAATTTAATCTGCATGCGATCCATCTACTCATTCGACACTTGTAGCATCTTATATGTCTATTTTTTTACCATTCTCTAATCCACCTCCCACATCATTCTCCCAGTCTCATTTGCCAAAACATCTAGAACTTTAATCTTTCTGGCTTCTTAGATTAAGCAACTGCCGATTTCTCATTCAGCAACTCGTCTTTCTTATCATATTTCTTAGGGTCCATCTCATCCATAAAACTATCACCATTGTCCAATAAATTTATCTTACAAAATATCCAGTAAATATCTAAACTTCAACCCTCACAAGGTGGTCATAAGACAATATGAATGACTTCATGTTATTGTATTTGAGATGGAATATATCACCTCGATATGCAGCCTAAGACTAAGATATGAGTAGTATGAAAATTACGGCCTTATATAAATATTAGTTTTAAATGCATAAAATATAACTTAAGAGATCAAAAAATTAATTTATAATATATTGGAGATCTACACTTTTATAGCTGTGTTATATCTTTTTATAACTGTGTTATATCTTCCCTTACATTCATCAATACACGACATGTATACTCGTGGGCGGTTGAGATAAGGAAAGAGAAAAACTATAGAAAATTTTCCAAAGATTATTTTTCCTTATCTTAATGGTCCACCAATACACTTGTTATGTATTAATGAGTTTAGGAGAAAATGTACCATGGTTATGTAACAGAAGATCCAAACTCGTATAGATATTACCTTGGATCTTCTTCAACATAACTATCTTACATCTTCTTCTATACTTATTGATCAATACACGCTAGGTGCAATGGTGAGCGATTAAAATAAGGAAAATGTAATGTTTGCCATTAAATATTTGATGGGAGGACTGAAATTGATAATTTTTATTAAATATATGGGACTAAATATGATAAAATATAATTAAATGGAACCAAAATCAAAAAACACTCAACTTACAGGACCAAATATGATAATATCCATAAATCATATATACATACATATTTTTAAAAAAATAAAAATAGAAGTAAAAAACTCATTTATCCACCTCGAACTCCACACAAGATCTTCTATTACAATCTATATTTCTTCTCATATTCCAATCCATTGATATATGCCAAATGTAAAAATGGTTGGCTAAGTGTATAATTAAGGAAGTAATTTTATACTCAAGACATGAATATGAAATATGGAATAGAAGATGAAACATCATTTTGAAATAGAAGATCTTATCCTGACCAAACCACCCTTTTTCCTTCAACAATAAAAGATTACCCAATTTCCCCGCTAGTGCCACGATCAATATCATTATAGGATGTCCCCCTTCTTGTAGTGTATAAAGAAGGTCAACAAATGTTGAGGGCTATTGATCTAATCACTTTACTTGTATTAAGATAAAGTTAGATACTTAAGAGTTCACTCAAAGTTTGCTGATATAGAACATGTGGAAAGATATAGAACAAATGTTGAGGGCTATTGATCTAAGTGAATATTACATGTCGAAAGATATAGAACATCATTGGAGAATGAGCAAATATACAAATTATCGAAAATTCTAAAAATATATACGTAGCAAAGAGATATGAGTTTTTTCATAAATAACATGAAGGACTCCGACACAATAAGAAAATGTAAAACTGCTGACCCCATGCATTATTTGACAGTGGCGCTATCAAATCCAAAGAAACAAAGGGCTGATACATAATAACTGTATGCATATAGTTTTCAAACCATTTATTCTACAGCTTAATTCCAATCGATACTTAATTTCTAGGTAAATATATATATCATCTGACCTTTGAGTTTGTGTTCAACAATGCTGATGCTGTTGCAATTAGCCCTCTAGCTCAATTACTAGCTCTCCATCAGAGTTTGGAATTGTTGTACTTGCTCCTGCGACAGATGCCACTGGATTTGCATCACTCTGCTCCATAAACACCCTCCACTCTTCAATACACGCTGCTTTTTCTGGACGCATGCTTGGAAGCTTGCGGTGCTGAAGAATTTCAAGAATATTTTCACCCTTACCGAGAAGAAGAGCTGCTTGATGTACGCCTTCCTCCCTTTCTTTGATGGCACTACTGTGACACTTCAAAGTTACAACACGTGCCAGATTGGTGAGGCAAGCAGAGATAATGTCTGAGATCATGATGGATAATCTCTCAAAAAGTTCGTCCTCCGTCTGGCTATCATTGTTTTTGTGGGCTAGGAGGATAGTTTGGCTTATCCGGTACATGGAGTTAGCAGCTATGACCTTAAGTGGCCAACTCAGAGGGTTTTCCACACTTGTCTTGAAATCTGTCACGATTTTTTGGGCTGTATCTGACAATTCTTGAAGCGTGTTCTTATAGCTTTGGCTCTTGAGACTTATTCCTCGAATATCTATATCTAGCCACTTCTGATATAGATCAACTCCTACCCATACGACATCTGCTGCATTCCTGATGTTTGCCAATTCTCCATTTCTGTCCAGGGCTTTCTCTATAAGCTTCACAAAGTAGAGCCCTTCTCCCACGCTTCTCAATAACTGCTCAGATTTATAAGCTGTAATGTTGGAAAGCGCAATAGCAATGCTCGTAAGGGTCACTATTGGGAGAGACCAGCAATTAGGAGGCTCCTGAGAACGTAACCTTTGAATATGTTTGCTGTCAAATTCTCTCACCCCATTGAAGTTCTCCGATTTGCTCACAAGTTCGATTACGTCCTTTGGTTGCCGCTTTCTACCTACCCCAAACAGCTCATCCACTTCATTGCATATGCTCCTCAATGTTTTCTTCGGAAGTTCTGCCTCGCCTTCAAGTAACACAACATAACAACTAAAATCTTGCTCCGTTTCAGCCCATGATTCTGCAGAATCACATGCTTTTAGATTCTTTATATGGTGGAAGCATAACAAAATTACCTTTCCACAGGTAGCTGAAATGAGGAGAAGTAGTTTGCTGGCTAGGACAATCACAACCTGAAGACAAATGCAGAAATTTATAAGCAATCTTTTTGCATCATGTAGAATTTTTCGAACTTTTTGGTACTGAATGTGTATAGGTAACGGGCTTTCTCTCCAATCTTCCAACATTTCGGTCCAATAATGCTCGACCTTTAATGCATCTTTCAAGCTTTTGCAGCCTATCATTGAGCTCTTGAATTTAGCAGCAATAAACCATCTAAATATAGGAAAAATAGTACCCAATGCAACTCCCATAGACTGAACATATAGAATGCAAAAGAGTGACCACTTGTAACTAGAAGAAGTTTCAAAATCAACCCCGACATTAAAAGATAGTCTGATATGAGCCACCAACAGAGTTACAGCAGCTAACAGACACACGGCGTTTGAAGAAATGCAGATCGCTGAGCGTGAGATGACAAATTGAGGGCTTCCAGTTTGTGCCATCACCCAATATTTTGTAACCAATGCCCTGAGTTCATCAATAGCAGTTGTTCCCCAGTCTGCTTGCTTATTTGAAACTCTGTTGTGCATCTCTTGATACACCAACTCTATATATTTTGTGGCAGTTGGAACCGTGATGGACAAAGAACATAACATCACAAGCAATAGTAGCATGAAAATTAACAATACAATTTCCTCACCCAAAAAAAACAGTTGATATTCAGAAAAAATACACATCTCGACTTCATGAATGATGACATTCACCACAATTGTGATCACTAGAATGCCTAAAGCAGCTACGTTCAGTATGATTTCATTACTCTCCATGGATCCCAAAGATGTCATAAAACTACCCATAGCAGTTGACATGAAAACCAGGCTGCTCACCCGTGCAAGTTCATCATTATATTTGACTGTTTTACCAGTAAGATCAACTGTTAGCTTCATTGCCACAGTTACTAATGTCAGGGAAAAGGCGTTGAGAGAGAAATACTTGCATGGGAGCCAAAAATTTTTTCTTCGGAAGCCGTTGAAGGCATCAGCTGCCATTGCAAGCGAGCAGGCTGCAGAAGCCGCTGCAATATACATGCCTATCCATGGCATAGGCGATTCGAGCTGCTTTTGTAACCTTTGGTCAGTAGTGCTCTTGTAGTATTTGACGCACTCGTCGCTAAAACAGTCATCCATGAACTAATTTAAGCAATTCAGTCGTTACTCACACAATAGGGTCGATATTGTTATATGCTCCTCCTGATATCAAGCCACCTACTTTCTTTGAAAGAGTAAATAGGTACTCTTTTATATGGTCCTTTTTATATCAAGTCACCTGCCATCATTTGACTGTGCACAGAAGGGGATAAAAAATGTAAGCATCACCCGGCTTGGTCGAACCAGTATTAATCAGGTGGCAAGCCCTCTACGCTTGCTTTATGAATGGTCAATAATTTAAGAAGAATGACTAATCACTTGACAAGTGCAATACATGTGGTATAATTTATTGGAGTAAGAATTTTCCCAAAATAAGTTACAAGGGAGGCCATTGTAATTTTGAATCAGCAAATTCTATTGCTTTTAACCGCTAAGTTAACGGTAGGGCTTGAATTGTAAAAACGTGGCAACATTAGGGATACAAATGGTGGATTAAAATGTTTAGGGATAAAAATAATAATAATACTCGTAACTGTTCACATAATGGCTTCTTAAATTGGTTCTCATAGAGTATGACATGATCAATATTGTCTGATTAAAAGAAAAAGTTGACATGTCTTTTTTCACTGATTTGCTTTTAGGAATCTTATAGTTTATGGGGAACAAAGGATTAAAGAAAACATTAGAGGTGGGGTTCTCATTCACTCCAGCAACAAATTCATTTTCATGTATACCCCACTGCCATTTTGGGCTTTGTAGAGTTTTCCTTTTCAAATTTGATTTCCAAATCCTCCTCCTTTTATCAAAGCAGCTTTTGTTTTACATGACTCAAATTAGTGTTTAGTCCGTGTAAAGGCACGGAAAATAATTTTATTTATTTATATTTTTATGTATTCCTATTTGAAAAAAAAATTAATTTTATCAAATTAAATAAACTTTTTGTATAACATAAATAGATAAATAAATATATTAAAATATTTATTTTAAAATAGAATTCAATTTTAATATCAATTAAGACATGAAAATTTTTAAAAACTTTATGTAGAGATAAGGGATAAATAATTTAATTATTTAAAAGTAAAATGACAAATAGTCCAAGTTTCATTTTATTGTCTTGTACTTTGACTCATTCTCACTTTATACATTTACAGTCTCAATTGCATCACTTGATCCCCTTGTACTTTTATTTTTATTTCAATCGTTATATTTCATTCAATATCCATTTATATATATTTGTGAAATTTGTATTAACCTCTCCTGAATTCTTTTCCAACAACAAGCAGCCCCATATATTTAAAAACGGACATAAACCCCCATTCTCATTAGTTTTTTCAAAATATTTAATTTTTGTATAAAATAAAATTAGTCATGACCAATATTTTGTATTATAAAAAGGTCGACTATTTCACTTTGCCTATCTTTTGTATTTAATGATATTTATTTTTAAAAATTATGATTTTTGTAATTTTTAATTTTTTTTATCAAGAATATTAGACTATGTTGTAATTTATTTCATGAATGTGTAACACTAATGCACATATTAAGTTCAAATAAGTTTCAGTCAATAATTCTTATCTTGTTTTTTTTTTTGCTACTTCATATTTATTTATTTTTTTCAATAACATCAGTTAATTATTATTTTGACTTTTAGTTCATTGGAAATAATTCTAGTCAATAAGTGATAAAAAAATTATTTTTCCTCGAAAGTTGATGAATTAGTTGTAGTATTTTCAAAGGAAATTTTCAATAACTATTTTTATAAATGAATAATTAAAACCTCAAACTAATAAACGAATTTGTAGATTTTTTTAAATTATGAAATGTATATACACATAGGATAGAAGACCATTTTATGAAGAAATTTGTTTACCAAAAACAATTAAATTTCAACAATGTAATAAAGATGTATTCATAAAAACAAAAGGGATAATTTCATACCACCCTTATGGTTTGGCGAACTTCGAAAACACCTCTGAGGTTTAAAAATCGGCTAACCCCCCCCCCACCCAACCCCCAAACTTTTAAAAAATTTGTGCACGTCCTCCCAGTAGTTGACGGTGTTAATTTTTTCTTGAAATACCTGTTGTGCCTCTGTTCTTAGTCATTGGATCTGAACTTTAAAAATGAATGGCCCATATTAAATTAAATATAAAAATATAATTTTTAAGTCAAATATATATAGCATATATGGAATGCGATGTGTATATAAACACACATACAAATGTATATATAAAAACCCACTTACCTAACATAAATATATATAAGCACACACACGAACGCACAATGATATATATATATATATATATATATATATAAAGCACACACACAGAGTCATTTATATAAGAGAGTTGATATTGACACTCTCAAAATTGTTATAGGGACTCTACTTATACTTTTATATTGAAAAATTAAATAAAATATCCATCAACATTAAAATAGGATTAAATACAATTCACACACCAAAAGTATATGCTATGCATTATTTATCTCTCTAAACAAATAAACATATCGTTCACCTCCTTCTTAATTAAAGATTTCAACAAGTCTACCATTAAAGAATTTGCATTTATTTAAAAATATCATAATCTAATTTTAATAAGAAAAAACATATTTGAATCGTAATTAAAATACTTGGTCTTTTTTTTCATTTAAATTAGTCAAACTTTACTTAGATTTTATGCTTAATATTTTTGTTCATGCATAATTAATTTGAAGTGTTATTAAAATAATTTAATAGCTTAGTTTTGTTTAAATTTATTGAAGCTATGAATTATTTTTCAATTAAAATTTAGAATTGTTTTCATAATATAAAAAAAATTTGGAGTTGAATATAGTGAAGCTTATATATATAGAATTGTATAAGGGCAATTATTAGTTTTTACGGAGCACATAATTTAAGGGTGGTGAAGTATATTTAATTCTATTTTTAAATGAATGATCATTTTGGTCAATTTTCCTATATGAAAGTAAAAATAGAGTCCCTATAACGATTCTGAGAGTGCTAATATCTATCCCTTACATATAAACATGCACACAAACATATATGTATTCACGAGGCACAACAATATATACACACACACACATATGCTGCCACCAGCAAACACCACTTTCATCAGATTCATCTCGATGTGTCCATCAACATTCCCAATTAAAAATTTCAAAATTCCCACTCGTGATCAATCGATTTTAGATCTAAAATCACAATTACCACTACATCTTTACTCTCAAATTTCACATCTTTCAGTGTGTACATTTCAATAAATTAGCATTGCCAAGAGACTACACACCATTAAATCGTCATTCTGCAAAAGGCGTGTGCGTGGCACTCTCATTATCCAAATAGAATGCATAGTTTTTTAAAAGCTTAGGGGGCTTTTAGCTATTTTTTTAAATCTTGGGAGGGGAGGGGGGGAGGGGTGGTTTCAGCAAATTTGTCAAACCGTAAGGGTGGGTTATGGAACTATCTCAAAACAAAATTACATGTCATGCATCTACATATGCATGAGATCATTTACTTTTCCACCTATAAAATTTAGAAAATACAGATAATCGATCTTTTGGAAAATTAAAAACACGGGATATAGAAAAAATGATATGCCAATATGGAATAATTAACCTTTTTGTAATTCTAAATATTGGTCATTAGCGTTGTTCCAAGTACAATATAATTAAATATTTTCTTTACAAAAACTAATGAGTATGGAGGTTTAATTCTATTAATTTTCTTTAATATTGAGTGATGCTTGCTGATAGAAAAAGTTTAGGGCCTGGTGGTTAATATAATCTTGACTAACATGAATAGATAAAGATTCCATGAAATGTAACACTTGGAGCAAAAATAAAAGTGTAAGGGGTTAAAATGATACAATTGAGAGTATTAGGGGGTTAAAGTGAGGTTGAGTTTGAGTACAGGGGGGTAAAGTGAAATTTACCCAAAAAAATATTTTTAATAAAAATAATTCCGTTATTTGAGGCAAGTTGAAAACTATTCATGCTAATTTTAATTTTGGATAAATGTTTGATTCTTTATAATAAACATGAATAACAAAAATACTTTTTTAAGTTCATATAAATAGCATTTTAATTTCATACTAAGTAAAATAGAGATAAATGAAGTTATCTACATATGCGTATATAAAACACATAATTGGTTGATTCCAAAATTATTAAATTGTATATATATTATTCATATGTATTTGATTAACAAGTATATAATTATATTTCTTCATATTGTTATTTAGGATGATATTTGAAATAGAAAAACATAAAAAAATATTTATATCAACATTAACATATAAAATAGAATTTAGTTAAGCAAGGGCTCCTTAAATAAAGTCATGTAGTGCCTAATATTAGGTACGGACGCTATAAAATGCCACGTGACTATTTATATTTTTCAGATAATTAGAGATAAATTCCTTTTACAAGTTTAATTTAGACTTTACTCTCCTTTCTAAAAAAAATTAATTTTAACTCCCATCTCCAGTTTAACTTAGGCTTAACTCCCCAAAATCTATTAAAAGACAAGAATACCCCTAAATGGCAACATATATTACAATCAACTCTTACATTCTCCTCACATAATTATGCACCGAATTATTTGAACATCACGCACCAAAGTCAATATAGCCTACGTGGGGCTAGCTTTTATGTTTATTATTATTATTCATATTGCATGATGTCATGTATATATATTGTGGACAGCTTTGTTATTTTATGCATGACCGACAAATTTTTATTATGACTTTTAATTAGAAGGAGATGATTACTAGCCTGATTTGCGAAATTTTTGATTTCACTCGGTATAAAGAAATAATAAATAATTTACTTGGATCTAGAATAAAATATTAAGCCAGTACCTTGCGCAATCAATTTGGCTACACATCTTAGAAAAACTCATCATTTTTTTCTCTAAGTCAATCGAGCATGTAAAAATTGGATAGGTTGCCACTATCATATCAGATGCTAACAATCAATAAGGGATCAAAGCTTAATTGAGCTTTAATTTGTTAAGTTGCAAACATGAGTGCTTGAGTAAAGTTTGAGCTCTATTCTGAAATATGAGCCAACTCACGATTAAAAAGGTTCTAATTATCCCATGGTCGCTATTTTGAGCTGACTTCATAGGCATTTATAACTTATGTTATCCTGTATTAGATCAATGCCCGACAAGGAAAAATCTTCAAACTTGAATGCTAGGTTCTTAGAAATTATCAATAATTTCGTTTCTCATGGAAAAATAACTTTTGAAGAGGATCAGGTTAGAAAAATCCTCCGACGATTGCCCAAGGAATAGAATCCAAAAGTGACTGCCATTCATGAGGCAAAAGACATAAATACATTAACAATGGCACAAGTAATTGGGGTTTTAATCTCTCATGAATTAATTAACACTAATGACTAAAGAAAATAATTTAGAGAAAAAAAAAAACTTAGCATTTAGTGTCGACCAAGAAACACAAAGTAGTGAAAAATCCTCAGAAGAGCAACTTGACGTGGAACTTGCTTTGATCACCAAGAAGTTAAGACTAATCACCAGTGCCAAGAAAAAGTTCCGGAAAGTAAATCCAAGAAGAGCATGCACAGAACAACAACAACAAAAACTGGGCCCTATCATATGTCATGAATGTGGTTAAATAGGTTATATCACACTAGAATGCCCTTAGCTCAAAAAGGAACTCAAAGTCCAAGACCAAGTCCCTAACAGTGACCTGGGATGATTTAGATTCTGAGTTGTTCAACAATGAGGAAGATTGCATAGCATTCATGGTAAATAATCAGATACACTCCACCACCTCCTTTGAATATTATGAGAATCCAGAAGACATTGATGTACATGAACTGATTGAGAGTAGTCAAGGAAAGGTACTTGAAATAAAAAAAAAAAAAAAAAAAGAAATAAGATTCTAGAAGGAAATCTTATGTACATTCTTAAAGAAAAACAAGAAATGGAGAAAAAATATTTAGAAACTTCAGCGCTTATACGAGAAGAAAAAAAATACTTGAAAAAGAAAATGAGTTTTTGTCAAAAGAAAGTTTAAGACTTGAAGCCACCTTACATAGCTTAGAAAAGTCAAATTATGTGCAAAAAAAATAATAAGAATAAGAATCGACATTAAAAAATAAAAATGTTATAACTATGGAAGATTTGCTCACATATCATACAACCACTATTCAGCTAAACCCATAATCAAATGGATATGGGTTCCTAAACAGATTGGATCTAACCCTAAAGGACCCAAGATAGAAGGCGTACCTAAAAATATTTAAATTATGCAGGTATCTCAAATGGAGCATTCCTGAAATGACAAATAGATCCTTCACAGTGGATGCTCTAGACACATGACCGAAAATAAGAACGCATTTGCAAAACTAAAAAGTATCAATGGAGGATATGTCATTTTTGCATATAACGTCAGGGCTCAAATCATCGACAAAGGATCTGTTAGTACAGGATCTACCTTTTATATAGAAAATATTTGCCTGGTACAAGGATTAGAACATAACCTCATAAGTCAGCTTTGTAATAGTGGATATCAAGTGAAATTTTCTCATACACACTGTCACATTTTAAAAAATGGTGACGTAATCTTCTCCACTTGTCGAGATAGTAATATATAGAGTATTAAACTTGTTGACTTAACTAATCAGAGTATTGAGTGTCCCACATCGGTGGAGGATATTAGCAGACATGGCACAGGCTCCTTGGTTACGCTAATATGGATTTATTATCTCAACTTGCCAAGAAAGGGCTTGTAAAAGGTATCCCTAAAGTGACCTTTGTCAAGTTCAAAGTGTGCAACGTATACCAAAAAGGAAAACAAATAAAACGTTCTTTCAAGATGAAAGATGTGGTTTCAACCAGAGTTCCCCTGGAACTTCTATATCTCAATCTTTTTGGGCCAATGAGAACTCAAACCATTGTTGAGAAAAGGTACGCATTTGTTGTTGTTGATGATTACATGAGATTTACCCAGGTATTATTTCTCGTGCATAAAAATGAAGCACTCTCAAGCTTTATTTCTTTAAGAAAAGGCATTAAAAATGAAAAAGGTTGTTTTATCAAGAACATAAGAAGTGATCATGGAGCATAATTGGATGACAAGATTTCTTCAAAATTCTATGATGAAAATGGATATGTACATGAGTTCTCAACTCCCAAAACTCCTCAATAATTGGGGTTGTAGAACACAGACATAGAATACATCAAGAAATGACGAGAATTATGTTAAATGAATATGACCTACAAAAAATATTTTGGGTAGAAGCTGTAAATACAACTTGCTATGTCTCAAGTTGAGTTTTTCTTGGATCTATTCTTGAAAGGACACCTTGTGAACTCTGGCATAATAAAATTCCAAACTTCTCTTATTTTCATGTTTTTGGTTGCAAGTGCTTTATACTTAATGATAAAGATAATCTTGGCAAATTTGATCTCAAATCGGATGAAGGTTGTTGGGTATTTAGCAATAACAAAGCCTTGTGTGTGTATAATAAAAGTAAGAGAAGTGTTCAACAATCCATGCATGTTATATTTGATGAAACTAATCCTATTGCTAAGGAACCCTTGAGCATTGAAATTCTAAGTGAAGTTATAATCACAAGAAGCCCTGAGGGAATTGAGAGCTCACAACAAAGCTTGAACGAAGAAGAGCAAGATAGTGAAAATTCAGAAGATCAAATGGTCTCAGAACCCCAAAAAGGGCCCAGGAAATTCAAGCATATGTCAAGTCATCCACTTGACAAAGATATTGGAGATTTAAATTCCAGCATAACTATCAGGTTAAAGGCACAACAATCTGCTCCAAAAGATGCAAACAACAAGGCTTTTGTCTATCTCTGAACCTAAAAACATAGAAGATGCATTAAATGATTCTTCATGGAACAAAGCAATGGAGGAAGAACTCAGCCAATTTCTTGAAAGGGGGAGAACGTTACCATTTTTGATAATGCCAATTATCGCTAATGAGATTGCAGGATCAAAACCACAAAAAGAAAGAAGTTGTTGACAATATTTTGATGAACAAGAAAAGAAATCATCTGATGAACAAGGAAACAAGCCATTGATCAAGATCTCAACATCAAAGGAAAGAAGATGTTGAGGCTGAAGACTAAAAGGACGGAAGACATGAAGGGAAAGTAGCATTTGGACTTACCCTGAAATCAACCAAAGAAATGCTATATAATAGACTCATAGTACCAGAAGACAATTAAGCATCATTGTGTGTGATTAGTGCATTTCGATCATAATGTGTGTTTGAGAGCTAAGCATACCTCTAGTTTATTAATGTGAGAGAATCTTAGCATATTGTATTCATTCAATCTGGTGTGGTGAGGTTGTGACTGTGTGTGAAACAACCAATATACTACACCATTTTGATATGTACCAGAGCTTTCTGTTATGCTCCTTATATCATAAGTTGGAACTTGTGATTAGTTTCAGTTAAGCTCAATTTAGCATTATCCTGGAAGTTACGATTAATTCCAATTCAATAAAATTATTCCTTTATTCTTTGATATTTCCGCCTATCAGTTAATATAAAACTTAAATAACTAACTACTTAATAAAGAACATAATAATCGTTGCACAATGGGAACAAACATTTCTAGAGATCCCCACTTTTGTAATAGTATATATTTATGAATTTTCAAATATTTTTTAATATTATTTTTTATTTATTTAATAATTTTTGACATTCTTTTTAAAAAAACGTTTGTTTATTTCCACATTTTCCCGTTACTAGTAACAACAAATATTTCGGAGTTGGACTTCCCAGAGTACAGCTGAGACAATTTCTGAACAAAAATGTTTGTTTATGGATAAGAAATATAATAATGGCTAAGGCGGGAAACACCTCGTGATCAATCGATTTCTTGAATCAATAAATCAGTAGATAAGGTGGAATTGAATAATTCTTTTTACAGATCAATTTTCTCCATATATTAAAACTTATCTTAACAGGGAGAACCCGAAGTCTTACCTTCTCCAACAAAGCCCCTGAAGAAAAAGGCATAGAACTACTAAAAATTGCTCATACAAGTAAGTTCATGGGTTCATTGAACTGCAGCGAGTATCGTCTCAAATTGTCCGAGTGCAAGGACTGCTGCAACTGCTGTTATTTCGATATGTCGGAGTGCACGGACTACTGCACCCGCAAGTATCTGAGCATGGTGCATCAGAAACTCGACTAACCGATGCCATGGATAGGCATGTATGTCGCTGCAGCATCTCTAATCTGGACACTTGCAATGGCAGCTGATGCCTTCAACGGTTTCCGAAGAAAAAAGCTCTGGTTCCTATGTAAGTATTTCTCACTCAATGCTTTTTCTTTGACAATATTAGCTGTGACCATGAAGTTGCAGGTTGATCTTACTAGTATAATGATCGACCTAATGATATACTTGCGCGGGCTAGCAGCCTGGTTTTATGTCGACTGCTATGGGCAATTTCATGACATCTCTGGGATCCATGGAGAGTAATGAAATTATATTGGAGGTAGTTGCTTTGGGCATTCTAGTGATTACAATCACGGGAAATGTCAGTATTCATAATGTCCAAATGAGTTTTCTTTTTAATGTACAAGTAATATTTGGTGAACAAATTGGATCAACTGTTCTCATGTTCGTTTTGCTTGTGATGTTATGTTCTCTAGCTATTATGGTTTCCAGTGCCACAAAGTATATAGAGTCCGTGTATCAGGAAATGCACAGATCAGTTTCGAATAAGCAAGTGGAGTGGGGAAAGTTCAGTATTGATGAACTGAGAACTATATTGACCAGATATTGGATCATGGCAGAAACTGGGAGTCCTAAATTTGTCATTGCACGCTCAGTGACTTGTGTTACTTCAGGCTTGATGTGTTTGATGGTGGCTCTAACTCTGTTAGAAGCCCCAGTTAGAATCCCTTTGACGTACCATATTGTCCCTCAATCTAGTTATAATTGGTATCCTAGTTATTCAGTGTATAGGAGTGGGATTTGGTACAATTGCACATGTATTTAGATGGTTCATTGCTGCTCGATTCAAGAGCTCAAAGATAGGCCACAAAAGCCTCAAAAATGAATTTAAGGTCGAAAATTATTGGACTCAGGTATTGGTGGATTTGAGAGAGAGCCCATTACCATTACAAATTCGATGCCACAAGTTGAGGAAACTTTTTTGAAGATGCGAAAATATTATTTCTAAACTTTGGCATTGGGGTTCAGGTTTTAATTGTTCGGGCCAGCAAACTACGTCTCCTCATTTCAGCTCTTTGTGCAAAGGCAATTTTGTTTTGCGTCCTCCACATCAAGAAGTTAAAGCCATGTGCTTATGAAGAATCAAAGGATGCATCCGAGCAAGATTTCAGCCCCAGTGTTGTGCTTCTCAGTGGCGAGGCTTAACTGCCTAAGATCACAATTATAAACATATGCAATGAAGTGGATAAACTAATCCATTTTGGTGAAAAGAAGCAACCCAAGAACCTTACAAAAATTTTGAGCAAATCAACAAACTTCAATGGGGTGATAGAATTGGACAGAAAACACGTTCCAAGCTTCGCTCTCAAGAACCTCCTAATTCTTGGTCTCTGCCAATAGTGACTTTCACAAGAATTGCCATTGCACTTCCCAACTTCACAAGTCATAAGTCTGATCAGCTATTGAGAGGCGTGAGCGAAGGCCTCTACTTCACGAAGCTTATAGAAAAAGCCGTCAACAAAAATGGAGAGTTAGAAAGCATCAGGAATGCAGCAGATGTTGTCCAGGTAGGGGTTGAGCTATATCAAAAGTGGCAAGATATAAGCCTTAAGAGTTGAAACTATAAAAACACACTAGAACAGCTTTCTAACTTAGCAAAGATGACTGTGATGGATTTCAAGACAAATGTGGAAAATGCTCTGAATTGGCCACTTAAGGTTATAGCTGCTAACTCAATGTATCGAATAAGTCAAACTATAATGCTCGCGCACAAAGATGACTATGGCCAAACAGAGGAGGAGTTGTTTGAGATATTATCCTTCATGATCTCAGACATTCTCTCTGCTTGCCTCACAAATTTGGTGCAAGTGATAACTTTGAAGTGTCACAGTAGATCCATCAAAAAAGGGAGAAAAGTGTCGGTGAAGCAGCTTTTCTTCTCGGTCAGGGCAAAGAAATTCTTAAAATTCTTCAAAAACGTGAGTTCCCGAGCTTGGATGCAGAGAAAGCTGCTTATATAGACAAGTGGAGGTCTTTTATGGAGCAGGATAACGAGAAACTAATGGCATCTATTTCAACGAAAAATACAAGAACCCAACGTTCTAATAGAGAGCACTTACTTGAACTGCAGGGCTAAGTGCAATAGTGCCTGATAAGCGCTCAAAGATCGGTTGTATTGACCTAGAAGTTTAGTATGTTATTTGGTTGCTTTGATCATTTTTACAAGAATATCGGTCAAGATGTGTTTAGTTGTCATGTTCCAAATAATTTCATGTATCTCCGCAATTTTTTGTGGATTTAAATTGAAGTTTCTCGTTTACGCATTGGATCAGCAGTCCACCTTAACAGTTATTTGCTGTGCCTCTGGACTTCGGTCAGCTTCGTTATAACTAGAGGACACTGGATTTTCGTTAATGTTTTGCAGTAGTAGTACTTCACGCCATTCTTCAATATACACTGCTTTTATCATGATCAAGATGCGGCCACTTGTGTTGCTGGACAAAACGAACCATTTCTTCTGTTTTACCAAGAATCCGGAATGCTTTGTGGACACTCTTCCCCCATTGTTCTATGGCATTGCTGTGACACATGGTTCTTATGATGCGCTAAATTGGTGAAACATGCTACCGCAACATCAGCCAGCATGACAGATACCACGATTGTTCTGCTGATTCTGTACATTGAATTAGCAGCTATAACCTTTGCTAGCCAGTCAAGAGGATTAGTTTCTCTTGAACTCTTGAATTAGCAGCTATAACCTTTGCTAGCCAGTCAAGAGGATTAGTTTCTCTTGAACTCCATAACAGACATGAACCATCTCAAAGTGGGAACAACCAACCCGATTGATTGAATCACTTGAATCCATATGGTGTATCCTCCATACACGGATCCAGTTGTTTCAAAACTGATGCAGCTAGCAAAACTAGCATCAAAATTGTGGGAACAAAAGCCGCACCAGTAATATGGTTGTTGGGAAAATCGGGTAATTTTCACTCAAGCTACAACTAGTGAATTGTACTGATTCGATAATTTCCAGGAAAAACTACTAAGCAGTCTCCTTAGACAAAATTATCATTCCAAATAAATTCCCAGGAAAGGCTGGAGGGGTCACAAATGGTCCCACTTAAAACCCAGTCTCCTAGACAGAACTTACTTGCACAGTATATTATCACAACCTAAACCCGTGTATACATGAATAGTACCATACACGTGAATAGAAAAATACACCCAAATGAATAGTACAATACACCATAAATAAACCCGACAAATAAATATTGAATACTATACTAATACCGAAAAGAAACAAATCAAATGCGGAATAACTAAAAGAGATAAGGAAAGAACACACCCGAAAAATTGATAACGGAGTTCGGCCAATTATGCCTACGTCTCCGAGCACTACTCACGCAGCCTGCTCTTTTAATTTGGGAGAAGAGAGTACAAATTTTGGGATGATAAACTAAGAAGGGAAAGAGTCCTTTTATAACATTAAGGAACTTCCCATCTTAGTTCACTAAGCAATGTGGGATAAAAACTTATGCCAAAACATAACAAATCTCCACCTTGGCATAATTTCTGGTCCCACCAAATCCAAATCTTCTCAATCAAACAAAAAACGGTCTTCGTAGTGCTTCCAATTTGCGCCTTCAGGCGCCAACTCAAATATGCAGGATATTGACCAAGTCTAAACAATGTTTAAACTTGACTTTTGTCACCACCTTGGTCATCATATCTGCAGGATTCTCCGTAGTCCGAATCTTTTGGAGAAGTATCTCCTCTTCTTCGAGAATTTCCCGCACAAAGTGATAGCGAACATCAATATGCTTCGTTCTTGCATGAAAAACTTGGTTCTTTGCTAAGTGAATAGCACTCTGACTGTCACAATACACCTCAACGTGTTTCTGACCAACTCCCAAGTCTTTTAGCAATCCTTGAAGCCAAATTGCCTCCTTCACAACTTCTGTAACTGCCATATACTCTGCCTCTGTTGTAGACAAAGCCACTATTGACTGCAAAGTAGACTTCCAACAAATTGGCGCCTTGGCTAAAGTGAACAAGTAGCCAGTTGTAGATCGCCGCTTATCCAAGTCACCTGCATAGTCAGAATCACAATATCCAACTACGCATTGACCAAGCGATTCATCCCGCTCAAACACTAAACCAACATCTACAGTACCTTGAATATACTGTAGAATCCATTTCACAGCTTGCCAATGATCCTTGCCAGGATCATGCATATATCTACTCACAACACCAACTGCTTGTGAAATATCGGGTCTCGTACACACCATTGCATACATCAAGCTTCCAACTGCATTAGCATATGGGACTTTCGCCATGTATTCTCGTTCTTCATCTGTCTTTGGAGATAACTGGCTGCTAAGCTTTAAATGAGGAGCAAGCGGAGTACTTACAGGTTTGGTATATTCATTTATACCAAAACGTTGTAATATCTTCTTCAAATACTGCTTCTGTGTCAGCCAAAGCTTGCCTCTCTGTCTATCCCGACTTATCTCCATGCCGAGAATCTTTTTGGCTTCTCCCAAATCCTTCATCTCAAACTCTTTACTCAACTGAGCCTTCAATTTGTCAATTTCAACTTGACTCTTTGATGCTATCAGCATATCATCAACGTACAAGAGTAGGTAGATGTAGGACCCATCTTGAAGTCTGCGCAAATACACACATTGATCGTATTTGCTTCTTGTGTACTTCTGACCCATCATAAACTTATCAAATCGTTTGTACCATTGTCTCGGTGATTGCTTCAATCCGTACAACGATTTGTTAAGTTTACAAACCCAATTTTCTTTACCAGCAACTTTGAATCCATCTGGCTGAGACATATAGATTTCCTCCTTCAAGTCACCGTGTAGAAACGCAGTCTTCACATCAAGTTGAGCTAGCTCCAAATTCAACTGTGCTACCAAGGCCAACAAAATTCTAATGGAGGAATGTTTAACAACTGGAGAAAATACCTCATTATAATCAACTCCCTCCTTCTGAGCATAGCCTTTAGCTACCAATCTTGCCTTGTAGCGAACATCATTCTTGACAGGAAATCCTTCTTTCTTTGCAAATACCCATTTGCATCCAATTGCTTTCTTGCCTTTTGGTAACTGTGTCAACTTCCATGTCTTGTTCTTCTCAAGAGATTGCATCTCTTCTTTCATTGCATCTTTCCATCTACCATTTTCTGAACTTCGGATGGCTTCTGGAAAGGTGGATGGGACTTCATCAACAACTGGAAGTGCATAAGCTACCATGTCAACAAAACGAGCAGGTTTCTGAATTTCTCGTCTTGTCCTTCTAACAGCAATTGAATCTGGCTGCTGTTGAGGTTCTTGGGTCGGAACCTCTTCCTCATCTGACTCTTCTTCTGCCATGGGAGAGTCACTAATGGTGCTTTTTTCTGGGATCACCATTATCTGTTCAAACTCCACCTGCTTCGGCGTACACTCCACCTGCTGTGGAGTATCATCAATTCCTCCTTGAGTTACCTTATGCAACATGGCAGATTCATCAAAGGTAACATCCCTGCTGATGATGGTCTTCTCTGCCTCTAGACACCAAAGGCGATATCCTTTAACTCCAGCATTGAAGCCCATAAACAAAGCTTTCTTTGCTCGTGGATCCAACTTTGATTCATTTACATGATAATATGCAGTAGAACCAAAAACATGCAAAGAATCATAATCTGTTGTAGGTTTCCCGGACCATACCTCTAAAGGAGTCTTGCAATCTATTGCGGATGACGGCAAACGATTTACGAGATGTTGAGCATATGTCACAGCCTCAGCCCAAAACTTTCTGCCTAACCCAGCATTAGACAGCATACAACGAACTTTCTCCACTAGTGTTCTGTTCATACGCTCCGACACCCCATTCTGTTGTGGTGTTTTTCTGACTGTGAAGTGCCGAACTATGCCAAACTCTTGGCATGCCTCCAGGAAAGGATCACTCTTGTATTCTCCACCGTTGTCTGTTCGGAGAACTTTGATCTTTCTTCCAGTCTGATTCTCAACTTGAGCTTTCCACTTAAGGAAAACTCCAAGCACTTCATCCTTCTTCTTCATAGTAAACACCCATACTCTTCTGGAAAAATCATCAACAAAAGTGACAAAATAATGTCTACCTCCAAGAGATGGAGTCTTGGCAGGTCCCCATACATCTGAGTGCACATAATCCAAAATACCCTTGGTATCATGGATGGCAGTGCCAAATTTCACTTTTCTTTGTTTTCCCAGAACACAATGCTCACAAAATTCTAATTTGCAAGTCTTCGTACCTTTCAACAATCCTTTCTTAGCAAGAATTTGCAAGGATTTTTCACCAGCATGTCCCAAACGCATATGCCACAGCTTTGTCGCTTCTGCATCCTTCTTGCTACTAGAAGTTGCAGTTGCTACTGTCCCAACCACTGTACTACCTTGATAGTAATACAGATAATTCTTTCTCACGCCTTTCAACATCACAAGTGCTCCTGAAGTTGCTTTGAGAATTCCATCTCGCATCATCACAACTAGGCCTTTTGACTCTAAGGCCCCCAAAGAGATGAGATTCTTCTTCAAATTCGGAACGTACCGTACATCTTTCAAAACTCTTGTAGATCCATCATGATTCCGCAGCTTGATTGAACCTATCCCAGCTGTTTTACATGGATTGTCATTGCCCATGTAAACAACTCCACCATCACGTTCTTCAAAATCGAAGAACCACTCCCTGATGGGAGACATATGGTAGGTACAACCGGAATCCAAAATCCACTCGTCTGGATGGGATGTTGAAGGTGATGCCACCAAAGAGACATCTGACTCTGCATCACTTTTGCATTCTGCAACATTTGCATCTTGCTGAGCCTTCCCTTTATTCTTCAACTTTGGACAGTCTTTCTTCCAGTGCCCTTTCTCATGACAGAAAGCACACTCATCTTTGGCAACTCTGCTCTTCGACTTTGATCTTCCTCTTCTCCCCTTTGACTGGCTCTGCTGACGACCTCTCGCCACTAATGCTTCATCTGCTGTAGCTGCTTTGTTCCTCATTTTATCTTATTTTCTCAATTCATGACTATACAATGCAGAACATACAGCATCTAAAGATACATTCTCCTTCCCATGAAGTAAAGTAGTTTCTAAGTGTTCAAATTCATCGGGAAGAGATGACAACAACATCAAAGCCAAATCTTCATCTTCAAATTTTACATCTAAATTTAACAGGTCTGCTACTAATTGTTGAAACAAAGTGATGTGTTTATTCATAGTAGTACCTGGTTGATAATCAAACCGGAACAACCTCTTCTTCATAAGGAGCTTATTCTGACCACTCTTTTTCAGAAATTTCTCCTCCAACGCCTTCCACAATTTATATGTAGAAGTCTCATTCTTGAATGCATACTTCTGCTCTCTGGACAGGCACGATCGAATTGTTCCGCATGCTAACCGATTTATGATACTCCAATCCTTATCTTCTATGTATTCTGGTTTCTTTTCTTCAATGGCGATGTCAAGACCCTGTTGGAAAAGGGAGTCCATGACCTCGCCTTGCCACATGCCGAAATGGCCAGTACCGTCAAATATCTCTACCGCCAACTTCAAACTTGACATTGGAAACCTTGCCCATGAGGACGAGGAAGTCGATGTCCCTTGTGTCATATTTGATGTAACACAATTTGTTGGTGGAACTTCTGATGCCATTACAGACTCGAATGATAGTATTCAATATAAACAAAATTACAAACAGACCTAGGACGAACCTTCGGCTCTGATACCACTTGTTGGGAAAATCGGGTAATTTTCACTCAAGCTACAACTAGTGAATTGTACTGATTCGATAATTTCCAGGAAAAACTACTAAGCAGTCTCCTTAGACAAAATTATCATTCCAAATAAATTCCCAGGAAAGGCTGGAGGGGTCACAAATGGTCCCACTTAAAACCCAGTCTCCTAGACAGAACTTACTTGCACAGTATATTATCACAACCTAAACCCGTGTATACATGAATAGTACCATACACGTGAATAGAAAAATACACCCAAATGAATAGTACAATACACCATAAATAAACCCGACAAATAAATATTGAATACTATACTAATACCGAAAAGAAACAAATCAAATGCGGAATAACTAAAAGAGATAAGGAAAGAACACACCCGAAAAATTGATAACGGAGTTCGGCCAATTATGCCTACGTCTCCGAGCACTACTCACGCAGCCTGCTCTTTTAATTTGGGAGAAGAGAGTACAAATTTTGGGATGATAAACTAAGAAGGGAAAGAGTCCTTTTATAACATTAAGGAACTTCCCATCTTAGTTCACTAAGCAATGTGGGATAAAAACTTATGCCAAAACATAACAATGGTATGGTAAAATGTTGAGCTGCTCAATAAGCTGGATCCACACATTAGACACGATCTTGATAACTAGAATCCCCAGAGCAACAATGTTTGCTAGAATGTCCTTATTAGTCATGGATCCCAAAGATAATATAAGACTATTTATAGCCATGGACATAAAGACTAAGCTGCTCATCTTGGCGAACCAATTGGCCTGGTTTAGCAACTAAGTGTTGAGGTCCATCAGTAGCTTTATTGCAACGGCTAACAATGTCAAGGAACCGGCGTTGAGAGACAAGTATTTGGAAGCGAACCAAACCTTTTTGCATCGGTACCCGTTGAAGACACCAACCGCCATAGCGAACATGGAGACCATAGAAACTGTTGAGATGTAGAGGCCTATCCATTTCATCGGTGCATCAAGTTTGTGTTGTACTTGCTAAATGATTTGTCACTCTTTTTAAATCATCCATCAATCATTAGATAACTGTTAAACACTCACCACCACCTGATTAATATTGGCTCAATCAAATCGGATTTGGACTAGAATTTCCCACAAGTCAACCGTGCCAGCTAACTGAGTCAAGCTTTAGATAGCAAATGTAACTTGTTTATGGTTTGGAAACTTGACAATGCCGAAGGTAGAATCTAAGCAGCACCTTATTTTTCCTGTGCTTGTGAATGATTATGAATTTTTTTCTCAAAATTGCATTCGTGAAACTATTTTCATGGAACATGTTTTTTTTAAGGGTGGGGACCCTTTGGATCTTTTGCAACATAGCAATGCTATATTTTTTACCTGTCCACAATACATATAGCATATATTAATAAGTATACTAGAATATGTGATATTGTTATATAGTAGATAATTCCAACTGGGGGAATTATAAAAGTTTTCAAACATTTTCAATACGTCTATCGATATATATATATATATATATATATACACACACACTAGTAAAAGGAACGTGAGTTGCATGTTATGCATATTTTATTTTATATTGAATATTAATCAATATGTTATTATCCCCAATATGTATAGTCAAAAATAATAAGTACATTAAAAAAAATACACAATAAAAAAATAAAAAGATAAAAAAATGGGATTGACGCTGTCCTAGATTTGACAATTAGAAACACTTTCAAGGAAAAATTTGTAATGCGATACTATAATGTTTTAGCATTAACTTTTTGTTTATTTATTTATTTATTTATTTGGTACTAATAAAAAGAACATACATTGCATGTTATGTTTATAGTGTCATCAAAATTATTACATTTTTGTAAAATATATCTTGTAAACTAAATATCATCGAATATATTTTTTCATTAAAAATGTAAATAGTAAAAATTAATTCATAAAAAGAAAATTTTGGCATTAATTTTTTGAACTCTCTAAACAACAAAACAAGATATTTAAAAATTAAACGAATTGAAATTGAAAAGTGTAGGCTAACTAAGCGAGTTCAGGTGAGCTTACGGGCATATTAGTCATTCTCTTGATTGATCTTGATTATTGGATGAGCCTTCTATTCACTTATTTTCATGAATTTCATTGTAAACTTCTTTCTGAAGTTGTTGATGGTCTCTTCACCATAATTTGAAATTTGAATCTCGATATAGCTTTCCTATTATTACGCCATACTTTCCTTTTTTTGTTTCCCTCATCTTCTAGACAAATTGCTCTATATTTGGTATATGAATCTTGAGATGAAATGCACACCTTTTCTTCTTCTTTTTATATTCTTCTTTGCATTGCTTTTCAATGTTGTAAATGGTGCCTTCTTTTTGATTTTTGCCTTTACTACGGATTGTATTTTCTCAATTGCTTCAATTACATCATTCAATTTTCCGTCATCTCAAGTCCGTCCACATATGCTTTCTCATAATAAAATTTCATTAAGTTAATATTTAATTGTACTACATGTCGGTGTTGTATTTGTTACGTAATAAATACAAAATAGCTTAACTATCATTCTTACTCCTCATTATATTTGTGAAACTTCTAGTGTATAGCAAATTAAATAGAAAATTGTTATTAGCACTCCAACTTCATTTCTCAATTGAACACACTTTACCCCCTTAACTCTATACTAAGTCTCGTTCACTTCCTAAACTACCAAATAGGTAAATACAACAGTTCAGATCCTTTATTGCATAATTGTGCTACATCTTCTATTACACTCATCAATAAGCGTCACGTGTATTAGTGAGCGGTTGAGATAAGGAAATAGAAAAATTAATGATATGGAAAAAAATATAAAGATTATCTTTCCTTATCTCAATCGCTCACCAATATGTGTGGCGTGTATTGATGAGTGTAATAGAAGATGTAGCACGATTATGCAATAGAGGATCCGAACTAGTAAATACAACACTTGCCCCCGTCAATTAAATAATTAGATAAAATTGCTCTTATACCATTTCTATTTATATATTTTTTGCATTTAACATCATATATTCAATTCCAAATCCTTTTATTAACTACAAAAATAATTTAATTTAATATAAGAAAATAATTTATAGCCTGAGTAAATTGAAGTAAAAATTAAGTTAATAACTTATTATAATATTACTTGAAACCTAAACATGAAAAAATTATCTTGGTTCGTTTTAACCTCATTCTAGGACAACCTAATCAACCGATGATATTTGCTCTCACACGAAAGACTTGGGGATAAACTCCCTCTCGTGAGCTTTTCCTCACTCAAAAGCCTTATTTCACAAGCTTAGACCTCCTTCGAGGGCAACTTTAGCTATCGAGGACATTGGTTCTCATGCTCCCTTGTGTAGCGCTAAGGCTTGGTCAGGTAGAGACGATGGCTTAAACCTCATTTACGGGCAGCCTACCTTATCAAAGGCATTTTGTTTCCATACTTGTCATAATCCTTCAAGCTTGTTGATGACGTGGCTTTCAAAGGAAAACTAGGCCACATAATGCTTAATGGGGTTATGTTAAAATTGCTTGAGTTTTTTCAAACCCCATTCATGGCAAGACGAATAATTTTTTTTAATTGTCTTGTATGGCACCATGTCACACAATTAACTGGCGCCACATTCGCAATTGTGTCCCATAAATTTTAACATGCCCAAATTTTTCAAGTGATTCTCGTGGTTCTTATTTCTGGTAAAATTGGACTTCTTCGGCAAAATTTATCCAAATTACCATTATTTTTGAAACATGTATTAAATGTGTCACCCCCTAACTTAATGTACCAAAAGTAATGTACCAAAATCGAAATTGACCAACTTATTGTATGAACAATGTAATTTCCCAATAAATAATATAATTCTCTAATATAATTTTTGGTTTTCTAATTTTCATTGTATATGACTAATTGGTGGTTTAATCTTATGGGTTTTATCTCTGTCCATGTTAAAATTTTAAAAAAAAAAATAGATATGAATTAGACTACACTATCAAAAATATATAAAATTTACATAACATAATTTAGAATTAATGTAATTTAATTATAATTAGATAGCTATCTAATAAGTAATATATTTTTATAATATAATTTTGATTTTCTAATTTCCATTGTGTATGAGTAATTGGTGATTTAATCTTATGGATTTATCTCCGTCCGAGTTAAAACTATATAGCTAAATATGTGGGTTTTCCTTATTAACTTCTATATAAAATTCTTTCACTTTTTTCATGTTGCTAGAGTTTTATAAATCGAACTACTGATGCATATATTTCTCTTATTAGGAAGTCCAAATCTTAACTATAATTCTCAATTCTAAATTTGTTAAGTTGTTACTTTTGTTCAAATATAATGAAATATTTATGAAATAACCTAAACAAATAGTATTTTATATATTAATTGATATTATATTTCTTCAGTTTGATACTTTTGAAAAAGTTGAGATAATAATATGATACATTATGGCATTATATGATAAAGCATAATTAGCATATAATACATTACATGGTATGATAAAATAAAGCTACATAGATGTATATATATTGAATCTTGATGGGTGATAAAAATTAATTAAAGACCAATGCTTCATTAATTAATATTTGATTAATATAAAAGTTTTAAAGGACTTTACTTCAAACAAATATAAGAATGTTATCGAACATCTACTAAAATAAATGAACTATTTTTAATAATAATATTTATTTACTAATTGTGGCTAAAAGTGGTATTATCTAAGGATAGTCAAGTTAGGCTGTCGTAATAGTATAGGTATGGATTAAATTGCTTAATTTATGTGAAGCATGTTACATTATTTAGCGTAGAGTGTGAATAAGGCATATAAGTAACTAAAGGAAGCAAATTATATTTAACCCTATGACGTGTCTTAACATTATTTAAATAATGAACTAAATCTTTAATTTATTTAGTAGAACAGTATGAGAAAGCCCATAAAATCTAATAGGGGTAAAATGTCAGACCTTTATTATATGATTTCTTGTGAGATTATGATTTTGTCATACACAAAATTTTCATGTACATGTCTTGTTCGTTTTAATTGATTTCGAGTGCATGAAACCAATTAAAAAGCGCATAAGGAATTAATTTTAGGTGATAAAAGTAATATTAAATTTTTTTAATTGCCATTAAAATTAGTCCAATCAAAGTTTTCAAGAAACTATTATGCTATTCCCACTTTTACAATAATATAGATAAAGATTATGAATGAATACAAACTAACGAAATTGATCACTTTATTATATTAATATTTTTATTTATCACACTAATTAATCTAGCAAAGGTTTAGAATATTATTATTGAAAGTTTTCACAAGATCAAATATATATCTTAATTTTTTTAGAAAAAAATATATGTTTGATATTAGCTTTTGCTTGCTTAAATATTTGCAAATAAATAGATGTGCACATATTCTACTATTAACATATACAATTATTTAATATCTATATTTACTTATAGATAACTATTTATCACCTTTTTTAGTTAAAATATTTCTCGTAGTTCTTTCTTTCACTATTAGTTTTAAGTATGATTGCAAAATCTTTTATGGGCTAAAATGCATTAAGCACTCTAACCTTTGGGGTGTTTTGAACTTTAATACTCAATCTCTGTAAATGTGCAATTGTGGTACCTAAAGTTTATAAATTGTGCTCTAATGGTGCTTTTTATGGAATCGTTAGGAATATTCCGTTGAAAATGCGGAGTTAATTGCATTTAAAATTTATGTAAAATGCTCATAAAAAAGGGTCAATAACATCCATATATCTACAAAAATATCAAAGCACCTTTACTCAATTAAAGATCCATATCAATTTAGTTTTTTTTCTATTTTTTTATTTTTGTTTGACTTTTTATACTTTGTCTTTATTTTATAATCAGCTACATCTACATCTACAATAATTGAAAACTATATTTTTCAAATTTGATAAAAAATGTACAATATTTTAATTGCAATTAAGGAATAGTGAACTTCAAAATCTTCAATTTAGCAAATATTTTCATTTAAGCACCACATGTGCCATTAAGTTTGATTGGAATCAATTTTTAGGGGATAAATGTCCAAGACACAAACTACGAATTGGTTGATTTTTAGTTAACCGCAATTGCATATTTTAGTTATGTACTTGTATTTTGATAAAATAGTTTTTTGATAAATGATAACATAATACTCAACAAGCTTAGTCGTGTTTTGTATTTTTTTTTTTTTAATTTTATACTACCCAAAAACTTTGTATTTCTTACTTTTCATGAATTATTCCATTAATCACACTGAGAAAGACATAATAAATTGGTCTAATGGATTTACATATATTAAAAAAATAAATTATTTTGCAATTGATAACCAAGAGTATTATAAAAAAATAATCTATTTAATAAAGTGTATTTACACTAAATGAATTGAAGAGGATCGTGAGCTCTTATTTATTTATTTATTTATTTTATATATTTGATACTATAAAGTACAATTAAAAATCCTACTCTTTATTTTTAGTTACGGTATTTATTCCATCACGTGTTTAATTTGAAGTCTAACTCTTAATTTTTAAATTATTTCAAGACCATAAATAAAAATTATTTACTATCACTTATATAAGGTTATTTTAGTTTTTTTTTTAAAAAAAGAAGAAATGTAAATATTATCGAGTTATTCGTATTTTTATAATATAAATAGATAGATAGACTAGACTTTTTGCTTATTACAATCCTAAAGTCGCAATTGGTCTCTACATATGATAAAACAATATTTTTGAGCTTGACTTCTTAGTGATCAACGGAAAGTCTGAAACGTTGGTCTCAACATCAGTGTTTATTATTGGTTAAGAAATTTAATAGTGTTAAAAACGAGATACTTGTTAGCCGATTTTGGGAAAATGAAATTTTATATAATCGATATTTAATTTCGTACCAAGGCATGAGAAATAGATATTTATATATATATAATATATATATATATATATCTTTATATATATATTTATAAATTTCTATTAATTTCATAAAAATAAATTAAATTTTTTATAACATAAATTGATACATAAATATATTTAAAAAATTACAGTATTATAGCATGTGTTTGATTTCAATATTAATTTTGGTATAATTAAAGCAAGGATTTTTTTTAAAATTTTATGTAGAATCTAAATTTTTAATTGTTGTTAAAATAAATGATTAATATTTTAAATAAAATATTAATTTTGTTATTTTATTTGAATTAAACTTTAATCCATTATATTTTAAATACTTGATAATTGTTGGATTTTTTTGGTTAATCACAAATATGTTTATTTGAATTTATATAAAGAGTATTTGAATTTCAGACATGGCAAAACATAATTAAATGAGACTATCCACATATGCCAAGCAAGGGATAGTACCATTTTAGAACAAATTAAATAATATATATACATGCAATAATAGAAAAATTGAGGAAGAATGATAAATTTAAATTTAAATATATAACTTTGCGAACAAAAATAAATTAAAGATTGGTGAACAATTGTTTATTAAAAATATTTTGTGGCAAACTCAACCTAAAAAATTTATATGTGAACAAATTTAAATATTCCTTTAGTTGAAATATTAAACTAAAAATTACAATCTCTATAGTATGCAATAATTTTCAATATTTTTAAAAGATTTCTTTTAAAACTTTCATATTAAAAGGAAGTTTGTGGACTTGATGTAAGCATATACTCAAATATTTAAAGTATATAACTTTATTAAATATATCTATTATAAGGACATGCCACGTTAATGAGTGATATTTCTCCATTAATTGGAATGACACTTGTTCTAAATAATATGTCACTTTTGCACGTATAATTAAGATAGAGAGTTCTTTTTTCTTTCTCTTTTTTCTTGAGTAATTTGTTGAGATTTTGCACTTTATTCTTAAAACTTATGAGTTCACCTTTCACATTTTTTGAAATAGTATCTAATAATTTATAAGCTTTTAAATACATTACAAGATCTGTTAAATAATTTAAAATTCAACCAAATGGGTTCTTATAAGAATTTTGAAAGAATCTAATAAAAATAGATAATTATAATAATTATCTAAAAATAAACCTTTAAATATAAGAAATCTACAACTGTTTTTTTTTTAATTTACAAGACTCATCCCGTTGATTCCTATATTTCTGAAAATTCACAAATCAACAAACTATAATATATAAGCGTTGAAGTTGAAGAAAATTATTCTTATTATAGAACTACAAATTAAATGAATGAAAAACACAACAATATAGCAAACTAAATTAGTAGAAAATTTGAACAAAGCAAATATATAACTATCAGATTTGAAGAATAAAAATTGAGATAATAAAAATGTAAGAAAAATAGAGAAAAGTGATAGAAACTATAAAAAAAAAAAAAAGAATTAATTTTGAAAAAAGTACTATGTATTAACTTTTGAGAAAATTCTTCTTATTATTGTAGTGCAATAAACTAAATGAATGAGAATAATAATAACTCCACAGCAAAATAAATCAATAAAAGTTTGAATAAAATAAATTAATCATAAATTTGCAAAATAAAACAATGGAAAAGTTTTAAGTACCAATAAAGTGGTAGAAACAATTAAAAAAATGGGAATATCATGTCATCATCGAAATCAAAATATGAAATAGAAGAAAAAATAAAATGTCAAAAAGGAAAAAAATTTAAAAAATATATGGTGACATGATTTGACAAAGGAAAATAACATAGGGCAAACAATTAGCTTACAATGAATTTCAAATGGCATATGCCTAATTGAATTTAAAACGGTTGTTGTTGGAGAATACTTGATGAATAGAAGGAATCCGAATGATAGGCATTTCATTCAAATGAAAATCTTAATAGAATTTTTGGAGAATATTTAAATATCATGATATCAGATATGAAAAGATTTTAAATTTAAATGTAGTTATCAACAAACTAATTTGAAAAGATCTCAATTTTTTGGATAAAGACAAACAACTATATATAACTTAATTTAATACATATATATATGTAAATATGTTTGTACATGGAAATATGAAATATTTATGTGCTAGAACTAGAGAAAATCCTTCTTATAAGAGTACAAGAAATTAAATGAGCAGAAAATGAAAAGAAAAATCAAATTGAAATAATAAGAACATTCATAGAACAAAACAATAAAAAAGTTGAAGAATAAAATAACAAAGCAACATAGAGAAAGAAAAAATTATAGAGAAGTGGTAAAAATTACAAAAAAAGAATTAAAAATACCAAATATTAACTTTTGCAATGGGGATGAAAAGGTGCTTGAGTTATACATTTAAGAAGAAAATGACAAATTAGGTGGGATCATTGAAACAAAGTGTTTATGAAAGCTTAACAAATACTGCTTATTATATTAGAACAAATTGAAAGAAAAGAAAATAGTTAATAATGTTGACAAAGCAAACTAATAAACGAAAGAACAAAAAACTTGAATATACACAAAATAACAATAAATTTGAAGAACAAAATTATGAGACACCAAAAACAAAAAATAGAATGCATAAAGTGGTAGAAATGATTATAAGAATTTATTTGGAAACATCATGAAAAATGAAATAAATATAATGGAATGTCTATGAGAAAGAAAAATATAAGAGAGAGAAATAATTAATATTCAATGAGTCTCAATAGAAATGGCAAGACAACTCAAAAAGTTTTTTTTTAGGAGAAGAAAAGAAGAAATATTGATGTTTAATAAATAGAAAAAATTCAAATTGCTAGTGTCTCATAGGGGTGAGCATTTCGGGTCGCGTATCGGGTACTCAACCCGACCCCATCGGGACTCAACAATTCGGGACGGGATTCGGGTTTGGGCTTTGTACCCGAAATTCGATCGGGTATCCGACTATATTCATTAAAAAAAACAAAAACAAAATTTGAATACTTAGGTTAGAAAAGTTTCTCTGTCTTGCCTCGCGTCTCTCTCTCTGTGCTCACTCTCAATTGAAAAAACAATGAAGCCCTTTCTCAACTCTCAACTCTCAACTCTTTCTCTAGTCTGGTCTCTCTCAACTCTCTCTCGTCTCGCGTACCAGCAGGCAGCGGCGTAGGCGAAGCAGGAGCAGGCAGCAGCAGCGAAACAGTAGCCGGCAGCAGCAGGCAGTAAGGAAGCTTAATATAGATCTGTATGCTAGTTGCTTGATATTTTTCTGCTAGTTTGGGCTTTGTTCTTATTATTGTTCTTCTTTTCTTGTTGGATGTTTGGTCTACTATCTTATTATTGCAAATCTCAAACAGCCGATATAGTGAAGGGCAAAATTAGTTTATTGGATGATAAAATGTGGTGCCGCGATGATAAAGTTAAACAATTACAGAGATGTGATTCGACTTCATTGGGTAGGCGAGATATTGCAACCTCTAAAGGAACAGATCCAGTGAGCAGGCAACACCGCAGCAGGGATTTCTTTCAATTTTTTTTTTTAATTTCGGGTACCCAAACCCAAAAATGTCGAGTACCCGAATATTTCAGGTACCCGATATTTGGGTACTCAAAAAATTTGGGACGGGATTGGGTATCAAAATTTGCTCCCTGAAATTTCGGGTACCCGGCCCGAAAATCCCGAATCCCGAAATCCGGTCCCAATGTTCACCCCTAGTATCTCGTGTGAATAAATATCAAAAGAACAATCTCATATTGAATTTGTTTGGATCATAATAAAGAATCATATATTTTTCTAAATCTAAATTAATTGAAAAGCAATTATAATAAAATTTCATACGTGGCAAAATGGGGTTGATTAAAGCTATCCAAATATATAAATATATAGTGCTTACTTAAATAGTTTTAAGACTTCTAAATTATATATATATATATATATAATAGAACTATAATTCAAATAAAATTTATCATTGATAAATTATTAATTTACATAATTAGCCTTAAAATAAGCACTATTGAAGGAATATTTTAGGCTCATCAAAATTTTCAAGAAACTTTCACACTTTAATATACTTGATGATGGATACATTATTGATTTACATAAATAAAAAATAGAATTTTAATTCAAATAAAATTGATTATTGATAAACTATTAATTTACTTAATTACCCTAAAAATAAGCACTATTGAAGGGATATTTTAGACAAATCAAAAATTTCAAAAAACTTTCACACTTTTATAATAGTATATTAGATATGGATACAGATTAACAACATGCATGTGAACCATATGCAAGTTTTTTCCTTTTTTTTTTTTAATCTCTTCTTACTTGTTCTTGTGCAGACATCTTGTGAAACTCTAAGCTGGAATGGAAGCTTAAATATTCAGAAACAGTACTGAAAAAGATCCATTGGTCCCCTGAGGCCCTGATCAAGAATTACTTTTCTTTGTGTTGCTGTAATGGCATCATTTCTCTGAGAACCCTTTTCCAAAGTTGTTCCATTCTCTTCATTGATCCACTAAGAAGCTGAAGTACTAAATGGCCAATGTTCACAAATATATTGAAAACATGCTCGAGGCACCAATGCCATGGATAGGCACGTATGTTGCTGCCGCATCGCTAATCTCCATTCTTGCAGTGGCGGCCGACACATTCGACGGATTTTGGAGCAAAAAATATTGGGTCCCTCAATGCAACTTCATTAACATTGTTTGTAGTAGCAATGAAGCTGCTGGTGGATCTCACCACAACGATCTACGCTGCCACGGATCGCCTGGCAAAGGTAAGCAGCCTCGTCTTAGTGTAAACTTCCATGGCCAATTTGATGACATCTTTAGGATCAATGGATGATAAGGATGTCTTGGGAAACATGACGGCTTTAGGCATTCGTATTGTCATGGTCACTACATGTGACGACCTGGTAAAATTCTTTATTAAAATATTTGAAATTATACATTGAGTGTACATTACTTGGATGAATAAGTGTCTTATTTTATTTTATGAATTATTGTTTTATAGAGATTATTTGTCAAAATATGATTTTTATTTGAGAACAAGTGAGCATTTTACTACATAAATTTTTATAAAATATTATAAATTCAAAATATTCTTAAAATTTTATGCATTTAATCTTTCTAAACTCCCAGAAATTATTTAATAGAATATTTTCAAGTTTTACATATTTGTTTTCCAAGAATTTTTAGTAGTTTTCGAAAAATATTGCCTTTATGTTATTAATTTGAAATCTAATTTTTAAAATGCTTAATTATTATTAAAAAAATCAAAATAATAATATAAATAAATATTTTAGATTTTATTTGACTTATAAAAATTAATTTTTGAATTTTTTGGATTTTATTTCTATTTTTGGGCAATTTTTGAAAAATGATAAAAACAAGGGGTATTTTGGTCTTTTCACTTCTCCAACCCCCCATATTTCGATTTTGCTACGAAATAAACAATAAAAATACTTAATAAATAAGATTTTTCAGATTTTATAGGCTTTTATTTAATTTTACTTGATTTAGTTCTATATTTTATCAAAATATCCCTACTAATACACTCTTGAACCCTCATATATATATATAAATATATATTTATATATTAGTGGTGATATATATAGCTACATATACACACATACCCACATACATATACATGGTAGTTAGTAAAGTGAGGTGTATGTATAGACAACCATGTATAAATGTATGAAAAAGGTATTTTTGATGATTTTAATATTTAGCTATTTGTGTTTGATACCTTGTAGGATCAATACACAAGACCATACACACCCTCAATCCTCATTTTTCAGCCCCTTTCAGCCCCAAAACCATGCCCCTTGCTGCCACCCTCACTATTTCTCTCATTTTTCCTCCAAATGCTATACTCTCTCCAAACTACTCTACTACTTGGAAGAAATAAGGTAGAAACACTTCTTTATGTCTTAAGTAGAGGTTTTTCTTCTTCTTTTTGAGAACAATAGGCAAGTTTCCATACTCTTGTGCCCAAGCAATGTAAAAGATCAAGCTTGAATGGCCTAGAGTGAGAGTTTTTGCCAAACATGCCTCCAAGTTGATGGTTTTAGTTATTTTACCATCTTTATGTTACTTTAAAGCTTTGTGGTTAATTTTTCATATTATAACTCTTGTTGGGAGGAAGTTGAAGGATGGATAGACTTGTGAGCATGATCTTGAAGATATTATGTGATTAATATGTTTATTTGGAGTACTATGTGCTTATTATGCTTTATTGGAAATATTATGTGATTATTGTGCCCTTTTGAAATAATATGGAATTCTTATGCTTAGTTGAACTATTATGTGAAATTTATGCTTTATATGAGGTAGTATGAGACCATGATGCTTTATTTAAGTTATTAGATGAATATCCTATGTTGTTCTTGAAAGTCTTAGTAAAGAAAAGTTTCACATATCTATTATTTGAGAAGTAGAACTTTTTATTATAATTTATACTATCAATTTATGCCTATTTTCGTATTTGAAATATTTAGAAAGTTTCATAAAACTTATTTTTATGTATATATATCTATATATAAATATGTAAAGTGTCATTATATATTAATCTAACTAGCTTCATTATATGTTAATGATAGTCTAATTACATATACATTTTTATGTTATATGTACGTATAGGTATATATGTAGTATTCATATAATTATATATCTTATATTTTGTCTATCTATATATTTATACTAGTTATATTTTAATCTATATCTTTATATTCATTATGTTTTATCCATATATTTATTTTAATTATAGTAAGTTTACTACTAAAGTATGATGAACATCATCTTCTAAGTATACTTTTACTATTATATTTATACATATTTAACATTTTTAAGTAAGTATGCTTAATAAGCAAACATAAAAGCTTTCATATATAAGGGTGGAGCTTACTTTACTAAGCTACAATTAAACTTCGAAAGATTATGTGCTTATGTGAATAATTTGTAATTGTGTGAATGGGCCCATATGTGCTGGAATGGTCTAGGGGGTATTCCGCCGGGATATACTATTAAGTAGCCGGAAGAGTTCACAACCCTTCCATCTCCTAATCCCCCCTTGGATAGACAGAGGGACCTACTCAAGAGAAAGGGTTGTAGGACAACACTAGGCGTATGCCCGGGATACGACCACCGGACGATAAGGCTAGCGGGAGAAACGTGATGGTTGTTATTTCGGTCCGGGTAGTCATAAGGGTTACTGTCAGGTGACAAAAGGTAGAAAGAGTTACATTATGTGTGTGATATGTGTAACTAATGTGCACTTGACACCCGAGCACCTTATGTGCATAAAGAAATGTTTCTACTCAACGTATGTTGATTCCGTGTTACATAATGATTTAGATGCTTCCGAAGCTAGCCTTTATGAAGATGAGGATGAGGAAAACTTTTGAACCTTTTTACTAGGAAGGAAGATGTAGGAGTTTCGCTGCGTACCTGTATTTGATGGTTTTTGCTTTTGCTATATAAATACAATAGAACTACCAAGTCGATACTCTCCTTTATTGGATGTATGCATATGTTATGTAATGTACCTCGTACATTTTGTAATTAACAATATACACATGTATGTAAATCATAATAATAACAATGAGACTAATAATAATAATAAAGGGATTTCGGTGTCGTCATACTACAAATGTGTGGATCCAGGTTATCCAAATGCATGCTCATCTCAATTTCAGGCTCGCATTTCCAGAACAAATCTTGGCCATCGTAGCTATACTTCTTTTTGTTTGTTGTGTTCTCTTCATCGGCCCTGATGTCCCTATCTACTAAGGCGGGGTCTGGAGACAAAGTACAATGAAATGCATAAACTGGCTTTAAATGAAGATCAAGTGGATGTGAGGATGTGAGGATGTGAGGAGAGTTAAGCCTGATAAGTTTAGAATACTAATCAAGAATATTGGGTGATGGCAGAAACTAGTAGCCCTCAGTAGTAGTAGGCTGACTAGGGCATGGAAGAGTCCTAAGAAGCCAGAAGCTCTTAGGTAGAGGATAGCCGAGGAAGACAGCAGAGACTTGTCTGCAATAAGGTCGCTCCTCGAATCTCATGTTGAAGTAGAGGAGGCTGACATTGATAGGTTCGATATTGAGAAGGGGAAGCCAACACTATAAAAAAAATGACCTTTTGTAACGAAAAATTTCATTACAAGAAGTCTATTTTTTGTCACTATACCTTTTGATAAAAACTATTTTCGTTACCAAAATTCATCCCACAAAGCCTGTCGCTAAAAGTTCTTGTAACAATTTTTTTTGTTTTCGTTACAAAAACAAATGTTTTTGTAATGAATTACATTTTTCGTTACAAATTTTTTTTTTTTTTTTTGTGACAAAAGATTTTTGCCACAAAAAAGCCAAGCAAAGAGCCAACCCGCGCACCGAACCCTAATTCGTGCAACGACCCAATTAGAATTTTTTTTTCCTTTGTCGCTAGAGAGATTCAAACTCCCAACGTCATTTATAATTTCTCCAAGGGTTGCCACTGCACCAAGGGCTATTTTATTGATAGTTTTGATATTTTATTATTCTTATTTGTTTTCTACCTCCATTAATTAATTTTTATTCTTTTAATTAGTTAATTAATTATGTGTTAATTAAATAAATTCTGATAATTATAAGAGCTTTGTTAGTTACAAATACGTACTATACTACTTATATAGTACTCATACATAGAAATAATTAAAAAATACTTTTGTTTTTCATACATATTCTGAACTGAACGAATAATATTCATAGCTTTTAATATAACAATGTTTAATATGCCATATTCTGTATAATACTTGATAAAATAATACTTTCATTTTATGAAAATTTATTTAATTCGTTTCAAAATTTATAATATATAAAAATATTTATTTGTATAATATACAAAATTTATGATAAATCTAAATTGAATATCACATAAATAACAAATTTGTAATACTTCATAAAAATATTAGTAACTATATAAATAATTATATATAATTTATATGATGATTATAAATTAAATAATTTAATGAATAGTTTTAAATAATCTTTTTTATTATATATATTACATAAAAAATAATTTATGTGAACATAATATCAAAATAAGTTGTATTTTGTACTCTTGAATATATTTTCACTTCCGTATTGTGTTTGTACTTTTAATAAATTGTATAATAGCCATTTGCGTAATATTTAGCCAATTTTATCACCGTAACTTTTGAAAAATATTTTTGTAATATGTACGTATGTGTTGAATGCCAAATATTTTACTTGCCCGATATTAAGTGTACAAATTTGAGTAATCTTACTAATTTTTGTACTTTTTAATTTATTAATTTTTATTTTTTAGCCACTTTAAAAAAACATGGTTAAAAATCAAAATTACAAATGAAATTTTAATACACATCCAAGCACTTTTTTTTTTTCACTGAAGTGCTATTTTTTTTTCAAAAAATAAATATTTCTTCTCTAAAATAATCATATCCAAACGGGTTTCAATAGTCCATTGATATCAAAGATACAAAGCGGTTATTTAAAAATCTTTTAAATATCAAAGCACATCCAAAATTTATGATAATTATAAATTGAATACCATATAAGTACTTCTTCTCTTAAAAAAGCATATCCAAACGGGTTTCAATAGTTCATTTACACAAAAACATAAAGCGGTTGTTAAAAAACCTTAATACTCTATAACAGAATATATGTTCTATACATCATGTCTAAAGTTTCATAACAAATTTCAAATTTGTCACAAATAAAAACTACTTTTAGTAACAACACTATACTATTCGTAATTAATATTCCCATTTGTTACTAAAAAGTAAATTTTTGATAACAATACCTTATTTTCCGTAACAAACATGCCTAATTGTCACTAAAGTTTGACTTTTGGTAACAAAATATTGCCTTTTGTAACGAATTGTCATTATCATCACTAAAAAGTAACATTTTGGTAACAAAATCATATTTTGTCACCAAAAGTCTAATTTTAGTGACAAAATATACAATTGTTACCATTACTTTGTTACTCAAAATGCCTTTTTTTTTTTTTTTGTAGTGCAAGGAGGAAGAGGAGGTTCCCTTGGTTAGGTGTTGTTGGAAGAGGGTAGTCTAAGGCGGTCAAATGACCATGAGTTAGGGGAATATCATTTCTAACCTTTTCGAGCAAGACATAAAAAAAATAAATAAGCACTATATCAAAAGTCCCTACTCGATCATATAGCATACTTGGGAGCACTCAATAACCAACCCCCTAGAAGGGTGCCTTCACATTCACTTCGTTCATATATAACTGGCCTTTGTTTTCCCATTTCCCCAAATCATGGAAAGAGTTCTAAATAGATTATGCATAAGCCTTGTTCAACTCACCCTGAACTCCTATGCCTTTATCTATACTTTTGACGTGTTTGCTTAGAGCAAAGGCCAAGAGCCTTCCCTGGCCAACTTTTTTAAACCCTTTTGAGTTAATCTCTTTTCTCCATTGTCTTGCAATAAGGAGCTTAATTATTTTTACCATAGTGCTTAAAATGGCAAGAAAATAATGGACACCCCTTCCTTGTCTTATAGGTTTGGCTTGAAACAATAATGGTTTTATGTCCAATATGAGAACAAGTAGCCAATATCATTCCAGGGTCGAGAAGTTGTCCTTGGTTGGCTTAGGGCATGCCTCTTGGTTGAAGGCATGGATAGTTAAGCACAACAATAAGGGCACCCTATGCCCTATTTTCCTTACTCAAGAAAGATTTTTGGTCCAAGCTGAATGACGTGGCTAGATCCGCCCCTGGTTGCGTGTTCGCCAGCTCAGCTCAAATGACGACTCCAGCTCAGTGCAAATCTCTAGCTTGGAGTCACCACGTGTCAGGCCAAGTCCGATTAGGATTCAGTGTCAGTCTCCTCGACCCGTTAGCCTTCTCGGTGCTATAACACCCACAACAAGCATTCCAGTTTCCTCAGGTGGTCTAGCTGAGAATCCGACCAGGTTCCATTTTCTCGGAATGGTCTTATTCCATCCTCGAAGTTGTGACCTGAACAACTCTCTGACAACGTGCACCCGACGCCCCCCCCCCCCCCCCCCCCCGCGCTTGCCATGGAATGTTCCATTAGCGTGAAACAAGGCTGGGCCGGTTTAACCCTAGTCCAGCCCATCCAATTCTTATTATTATAAATAGTGTAACAACACTGTTCATTGGGTAAGCTCATCTTAATCCATTCTCACTCCCTTAATTGCCTTCCGATTACCTGCTCGAATACTGACTTGAGCGTCAGAAGGTCTTCGCCGGAGAGAATTCCGACTAGGCTCACGTGTGTTCCATCCTTGCAGAACAGGACCCGACCAGTATTCATACTCCCATACTCGGACTTTAGACAAGACTTGGACATTCTCGCTCGGACAGTACCTCTGCTCGGAGTGACGTGTTCTGCAAACCAAATCCGACCATATCATCTTTGGCGCTAGAAGGAGGGCCCCTGTTTAAGCGAGTGAGAAAATGGTAAACACACGACAGACTAGGACGGAGACGCAAACCACCCATCCTGTCCCGGAGCCTTCCAAGGCTCCGCCCCAAACTGAACTGCAAGTCACTGGAGCAACGCCCGCACCTCTCGTCGGGCAGAACCTCGTCGTTCTAATGACAGATCAGTTCAACGCGCTCCTACGCGAAATCAGGAGGGGAACCCAAACCCCTCCCCATCCGCCGCTGCAGAAGACCCTTATTCACTGAGGGAGGAATTTCGCCCCCCGCGAGGTGCTCGGGCAACCGACGCCGAGCGGGATGATGCGCACATGCGCGAACGGGCTCCCATCCCAAAGGAGCCCCGGAGAGAAAGACGACCTCCTCATCTTGCTGAGAAAGTTGACGAATCCTCCGTGGGGGCCTCATCGGGTAACCCTGCTCGGAGTCATAGGGAACGCCTGGAGGAAATCTCCCACCAGGCCACAAAGATCCAGCGGAGAATCGACAAGATCGGCCGCGGGGAGCAATCCCAGGACGACGTCGGGGAGCTTTCGCATCGGATGGGAAGACCTCAACCAAAAGATCGAGGAAGTGTCTTATCGCTCCAGACAGGGATCGGCGCAGCGGTACTTTGTGCCCGATGAAACAGACCCCCTCTGCCCCAACCTTCAGCGGGCCCGGGTGCCCCAAAGGGGTCAGAATCCCAACTGACCTGCCCCGATACGACGGGGAAGCCGACCCCAAGGAGCACCTTATACAGTTCAAGCACGCCATGCGCGTGCACATGGTCGACGATGATTTTGGGGCGAAATTGCTGGTCACGACTTTCAAGGGCGTGGCCTCACAATGGTACGTCCGACAAGCTCCCGGTTCGATCAGGAGTTTCACCGACTTGGCGATGAAGTTCGTCAACCATTTCCAAACGAAGAGCCTGGATAAGTTTCCTCCGTCCCACCTGCACAAGATCCGGCAGAGGGACAATGAGTCCTTGAGGGATTTCTTCAACCGGTTCAACACCGAGTTGCTCAAGGTGGAGAGTGTCCAGATGGACTTCCTCCTCGACGTAATTATGGGAGCAATACGGAATGAAGCGTGCTCAAACCACTTGGCCAGGAAGCGTCCAGCCACCATGGAGAAGGTTATGTCCATCGCTCAGCAGTACATGAATGTGGAGGACATGAGGTTCAAAAGGAGGCCGGACGCCAGGGAGAAGAAGGATCGCCGATGAGACAACGACCTCACTCCGTTGGTGATGTCGAGGAATTGAAGGAAATTTTTGAAATCACCGCCAACACCTGATCGGGAATTCCTGAGCGAAGCCACGTGCGACATCTCTTCGAATAGTTTACGGCCTGCTCGTATAGGTCAAATCGGCCAGACCATGAACTGGGGGGACTAATGACGTGGCTAGATCCGCCCCTGGTTGCGTGTTCTCCAGCTCAGCTCGAATGACGACTACAGCTCAACGCAAATCTCCAGCTTGGAGTCGCCACGTGTCAAGCCAAGTCCGATCAGGATTCAGTGTCAGTCTCCTCGACCTGTTAGCCTCCTCGGTGCTATGACACCCACGAAAAGCACTCCAGTTTCCTCGGGTGGTCTAGCTGAGAATCCGACCAGGTTCCATTTTCTCCGAATGGTCTTATTCCATCCTCGAAGTTGTGACCTAAACAACTCTCTGACAACGTGCACCCGACGCGTCCCCCCGCACGTGCCATGGAATGTTCCATTAGCGTGCAACAAGGCTGGGCCGGTTTAACCCTAGTCCAGCCCATCCAATTCTTATTATTATAAATAGTGTAACAACACTGTTCATTAGGTAAGCTCATCTTAATCCATTCTCAATCCCTTAATTGCCTTCCGATTACCTGCTCGAATACTGACTTGAGCGTCGGAGGATTTTCGCCAAAGACAATTCTGGCTAGGCTCACGTGTGTTTCATCCTTGCATAACAGGACTCGACCAGCATTCATACTCCCTTACTCGGACTTTGGACAAGACTTGGACATTCTCGCTCGAACAGTACCTCTGCTCGGAGTGACGTGTTCTGCGAACCAAATCCAACCACATCACTGAACTTTCTCTTATCCGCCTAAATGTTGAGGGGATTGAATTTGGTACGTGCTTGCTCGAACACTTTTACTTGCTTTTATTTTTATGTTTCCCTCTTCCTCATGTATTTCTTTTTTATTTAAAGACACAAACACTTTGAAAATATCTCGTGCAGCCCTCTAAACAAAATAGTTGGTTCGAGGAGGTACTCATCCCCTCTCCCCGAGGATGGGATGCAGCGGGACCTGGACTCATCAAAAAGGACTCCAACTCTTGGCTATGGAACTTCAAAATGAAAGTGTCCTGGTTTCTGGGATGGTTTCGTCTGCTATGATTGCTGAAGCTTGACCTAAGAGCAGAACCCTCCACTAAAGCTAACTGGAATTCTCACTTATAAATTGCGTATAGTGCCATGATTTACACGAAGCCCTTGCACAAACTCCGGTGTTTGTCTGAAGCGCCTATATTCCTCAGGTCTAGAAGACTATTGAGATTGGGGAATTGCCTCAGCAATCAAATAAAAGAAAGTTGCCATCATCCTCTACCGCTCAGAATAAGGCCTTAGCCCATAAGAAAGTGGTCCAGAATCCAAAAAAGGTTGCCTCGAGCAAGGATAAGGGGAAGCAGAAGAAGGCTCATTACTCCGCCTACACATCTGAGGAGCTTGATGCTTTGAACTATAGGGTCGTGCTCAAACCCCACTTTGGCACAAAATACGGGAATCTCTCAAAGAGGGAGATGCGGCCCTATAAGGAGCCCGATCTCTCTATGCATTGCTACAAATCCCATATCTTTAGGGGAGATCGAGAGACAATAATGGAGTTCGATGATGAAAATCTCGAGTACTGAGTATACTTCCATTTCGACCTCATCGAGTAGATGGTGTCCAATAGCTTCCACAGCCTCAAGGTCAATAGAGGTCGATGTGAGAAGGCAAAACATCAGAATCATGGTTGTGACCTCAAAGCTGAGCTTGAGGAGGAGTGACAGAAGGATGAAGCTGCTTAGAAGAAAGTTGAGGATGCAAACTCTTAATTGGAAAAACTGAAGGCGTGCAAGTTCGAGCTTAAGGCCAAAAAGTGGGAGTTCAGTTTGGAGGCAAAAATCAAGCGGTTGAAGGAAGAGGTCCTTGAAAAGGCGGCTCGGACAAAGAGTGACGGGAAGAGGGAAGCTTGAACTGAGTTCGAGGAGGGCATCCCTTCGATTGAAAAAATGGCAGTGAGGTGTTTTTTTTTCGGGGACCAATGTTCGAGATTGCGACCTTAATATAAACTAATCTTGAAGAAAAGGGTATGCCGATCTTGACATAAACTGGTTTAGAGCAATAACTCTCCCAACTAGTCGTCTCTAAACCTCCTTGACCGACTGCAGGGCCTCGATGTCCAATATAGCCCTTATCTTGGTAATGGTCACTTTGATTCCTCTAAAGTTAACAATCTCTCCCAAAAATTTTCCTCATCGAATCCCAAATGTGCATTTGTTGGGATTCAACTTCAATATGTACTTCCTCAGGATATCAAATGCTCGAACTAGGTGTTCGAGATGGTCATGCTCTTTCTTACTCCTCATTATCATATTGTCGGTATACATGTGCGGATGTCTTAGTCTTAGGCTGCATATCTAGATGATATATTCCATCTCAAATACAATAACATGAAGGTATTCATACTATCTTATGACCACCTTGTAAGGATTAGAGTTTGGTAGTTTTAGGGATGAGATGGACACTTAGACATATGATAAGAAAGATGAGTTGTTGAGTGAGAAATCAACAATTGTTTAATCAAATAGGTCAGAAAAATGAGTTACTAGTGGTACTATCTTTTGAAAATTCAACACTTGTCAAATTTGGGTTTAGTTATGAATGTTTGTTATTACTAGTGAAAACAACGTGCGTTGCACGTTAATCTTCTTATTTACACTAAATAAGAACCACAAATTATTATATTTTGTTATATTGATATAAATCTTTGAAAGGGGAAAGACCATGTTATAGGATTATGTCTATATAACAAAATTTAAAACGTAATCTATTAAGAAGTAGGAATTTAAAAAAATTAAACAAATTTTTGTTCTGAATTTTAATATGAAAAGAAACATTATTGTAATACAAAAATAAATTATGGTATACTACTTACTTGTAGTTGGTGTTTGTAGTTTCTCTCATGTTTTTGGGTACTCCTTGTGTAGTTATTGCCGGTTCGGATCTTCTGTTATATAATCGTGTTACATTTTCTGTTACACTCGTCAATACACGCCAAGTGTATTGGTGAGCGGTCGAGATAAGGAAAAAGAAAAACTGATGATATGGAAAAAATATATAAAGATTCTCTTTTCTTATCTCGACCGCTTAACAATACACGTGGCGTGTATTGATGAGTGTAACAAAAGATGTAACATGATTATGTAATAGAAGATCCAAACCGAGTTATTGCTACTTTGGATTCTTTGACTTTCCACATAATTCTAAAAATATCTACATGGCATGTAAGTTGAAATATGCGGGTTGAATTTATATATACATATATATATATATATGTATGTATGTAAACGAAATAACAAAACATAATTGAATAATAAGTTAAGAGAGAAGACTTTTTACCTATTGCTTCACTTCTATCGTATTCATTGTTTATGTCTTTAAATCAGCGAAATTGTAATTGATTTGATGTTCTATTGATTCTGGAGCATTCTTCACGATGGTATACTTCTTCAGTACAATTTCTTTCTATGGATGTGCATTGATGTATTTTTGATTGATGTTTTTAACTCCTCCATTAGAGATCCAATATGTTTGATCGATTTCAGTAGTCCATCAAAGTGATCGGTTTCATTGTTGAACAATACAACTGCAATTGTTGTACGCTACAAAAAATTAGCTGTTTTAGTAACTTTTTAAGTTATTAATAGTAAAATAATAACACCATTTTAGCCATTTACTTACCTCCTCATCCATTATTATCATCTTCATCAATCTTGTTGAAGAATTGGATGATGGGCTTATCAAATTAGTTTTCTACCAATGAATTGATGCTTTTTATGAGCTTCTCAGTGAATTTTCAACAGTTTTGCTAGAGAAATTGGACATTTTGCAAGTATCTTGCATTTTTAGGGGTTCACATGATGTATGTTTTGTATGTGTGTATATATATATGTCACATCTGGACTATGAAGTTAAGAATATATGAAAGGTTCCTAAGATGAAGATATGTTTCCCTATAAAAGTTCATTGCTTAACTTGATAGTTTAATCTTTTATAATAGGATTTATGCACATATGATATGCCAATTTATTTCCACTTTGCCACAGGGGTGTAGTCCGATGGTGGGGGTTCGAATAGGTACCATTGAGGCGTTGGGTTCGAACCCTCTTGTCCCCTCTCTCTTCCCTTTGGGTGAGTGTGTGTGTGTGTGTGTGTGTGTGGTGTTTCGGTTGACATCTGTATGGTGTCTAGAATTGATTGTATCAAAAAATTTATTTCCGCTTTTACAGTTCTAAATTTCTAATAAAGTGGATATGCTCCACGGGCATTATCTGTGACCTGAGAAGCAGTACTTGCGTTATATTTTAATGGAACCATGGCCCTTAGAGGACAAATGGTTTATGTAAGTTCAGAGTGATCGTAAATTGTGGAAGGCTAAATTTTATGATTCAGGGGTTATTCCACTTTGGTTATTACGAAGGTCTTATATATGGAGATGTGATGTCGTTTATGGAAGTTAAGGCATTGATATACAGTCTAAACATTTGATTCCATTTGAAGAAATCATCTCAACACAACTAACAAACATGGAAAGAAGTGATATTCAAGATGACCATAAAAATCAAGCGAAGAAGAAGGATTCAAACACATGAATAAAAGAATTTTTTTGCCGCACCGCACTTCTTGTTATAATTAAAATTATTGGATATTTTCTTAAGTGAAATTATTTAAAGAAAATATCAATTAATCATTTTAGATTGTGGAGTTCATTAGACCTAACATTAATATATCATATAATTTGTATATCGAAAACCAACTTATTCTATGGTCGATTTATGTTCTAATTGAGCAATATTTCTTATCAAATTCCTCCTCTAACCGTAACAATGCATTTCTAATTATGATAATGTTAAAGTACCAGCTATGCATTGGCGTAACCGTATTCGCAAAGTTATTAATATTATGTTTTTTGGGACTAATATAAGCTTTCAACATTTGATTTTAGCAAGAACTTTCATACAAGTCCAACAAAAGCGGCAATTGTCAAAATCAACATATTGCTATTAAGTTTAGATCGTAAAACAAACTTGCAGAATTCATACTCGAATCTTGTTAATTACTTGTAGGTTAAAACTCCGATATATTCAAGCCAATTCAACGGTGTTTGCTCTAAGTCAGCACTTCCGCACTAAGCCCTGATACACATCCTGAAAAGCAAAATTCAACGGTTTGAAATAAAAAATTCCACAATCTGACACAAACACAAACAATCTGACACACAGAAACACACGAATGAATGTAATCTAAAAATATGGTGCAATTTTAATAGTTCCCAATACCTGTATGAAGGAGTAATAAGTTCTGTGTTTTTTTGCCCGCTTAACACCACAAGAAAGAGATTAAGGGCCGTTTGGATGAGCTTATAAAAAAGTGCTTTTCAAATGGTGCTTTTTATAGTAGAGTTTTTTTTTTAAGCCAAGCAGTTTTGTGTTTGGATACAATAATTAAAAGTGCTTTACAAGGCGCTTTTATTTAAAGCTACTTTGGAGTAGCTTCTGAAAAAAGCCATTTTTGGATTTTTTTTTGGCTTTTACTTTTTTTCAAAAGCCCATCTAAACGTAATTTTTTTTTCGAAGTGTTTTTTTTTCAAAAAATAAGCACTTTCTTCTTGAAAAAAAAGCCCATCCAAACGGGCTCTAAGCAACTTACTCTCAAGCTGCCACAAGTCCAGACGTTGTTGGAGGAAAAAGAGGCACTCTTGCGTCAGTCAAGGAGGTGATCTGATTATCGATCGTGCGCTAAAATTCTTTTAACAGGTATTTGGTGGATTAAACATCTAGAGTCCAATCAAAATAACAATTCTTGAGTCTCACGTTTAGAGTTAATTAGAAGTGTAATTTTTTATTCATAATTTTGATATTGGATTTGTTTAGTGTTTCATATAATTTCTAAGGGCAAAATTACAATTATCTAGTCTTTCAAGTTTAGAGTTTAATTAGAAGTCTAATTTTTTATTCGTAATTTCGGTATTGGATTCGTTGAGTGTTCCAAAAAAAAAATCTAAGGCTTACTTTTAAAATTACCAAAAGATGTTCAATTATAAGTCTAATTTTTCATTCATAATTTTGGTTAACTCTTAAAATAACCAGAATATCTATGTATATTATAAATACCAATTAAAAAACACAAATTAAGAGTAAAATTACAATTGTCATGTCTTTCAAATTAAGAGCTCAAATAGAAGTCTATTTCTTTACTTTAGGTATTATATTTTGTTTAGTTTTCCATTAAAAATCTAAGGCGTCCTTTTAAAAATACCAAAGGACCATCAATAAAAATTATTTTTAATTATTGTATAATCATAACGTTTTGATGAATTTGGTCAAATTTTGGTTATATTTTGATCAAATTTCGATGGCCAAAAGGGGGTTTTGGTAATTTTAAAAGCACGACGAAACTTGAAATTACCCGCCGCTTAAGTTATTGGAATTGAGTGCAGACACTGTAATAATCTATTATTTATTTTTATTAAGATGATATATCAAATTTTAATTTAATGAAGTTAAACATTTTATTAGTTTTTATTCAGTTATAATATTCATTTCAAAACGTAATAAAATTTCCTTAATATGTTTATGATAGTAATTGCCTGATAGTTATATGCTAGAATTTCTTGTTGCTGTCATTCTTCCGTCGATCTGTGTTGTTCATCTGGGACAAATCCTAGTGAAAGAAAGACGTTAGTTAATAATAAATAGTGGTCCTAAGCTAGTGTTATCTCCATTTACAGTCATGACCAACCAAAATTAACTGCTTGACCCAGACACTTCTTATCAAATTAGTTTTCTGCCAATGAAGTGCATGTATGAACTTTTGTATGTAGGAACTTCTGCTAATGAATTGATGCTTTCATGAGCTTCTCAATGAATTTTCAAACAGTTTTGCTAGAGAAATTTGACATTTTGCAATTATATATAGTGCTAATTCAAGCAAAAAAAATAAAAATAAAAATAACCAAGTCAGAGATGGAAGGAAAACAGGTTAGATAGTTTCAGAAGTTTCTGTACCTCATAGGCAACTACATTACTTGCATTTTCAGGGATTCACATGGTGTATGTTGTGTATCTATATATGTATATGTGTATATATACATATATATATGTCACATCTGGACTATGAGGTTAAGAATATAAGAAAGGTTTCCAAGATTGAGATATGTTTCCCTATTGAAGTTCATTGCTTAACTTGATAGTTTAATCTTCTTTAATAGAATTTATACACGTATGATATGCCAATACATTTCTAAATTTCTATTAAAGTGGATATGCTCCGTGGGCCATTATTTTTACTTAATTATTTGGGAGTCTATGACCTTGACCTGAGAAGGCCTTGATATACACTAAATATTTGACTCCATTTGAAGAAATCATCTCAATACAACTAACAAACATGGAAAGAAGTGATACTCAAGATGACCACAAAAATCAAGTGAAGAAGGATTCAAACACATGAATAAAGGAAAATTCTTGCCACATATCATTTAAGATTGTGGAGTCCATTGGACCTAATATTAATATATCATATAATTTGTAAATTTAAAACCAATTTATTCTATGGTCAATTTATGTTCTAATTCATCAATATTTCTTATCAAATTCCTCCTCTAACCCAAACAATATATTTCTAATTATGATAATGTTAAAGTAGCAGCTATGCATCCGCGTAACCGTATTCGCAAAGTTGTTAATACTATATTTTCTTGGATTACTATAATCTATCAACATTTTATTTTTGCAATAACTTTCATACAAGTCCAACAAAAGCGGCGATTGTCAAATCAACATATTCCTATTAAGTTCAGATTTTTCAAAGAAACTTATAGAATTTATGCTCGAATCTTATTACTTGTAGGTTAAAATTCCTATATATCCAAGCCAATTCAACGGTGCTTGCTCTAAGTCAGCACCTTCGCACTAAGTCTTGATCCACAACCTAAAAAGCAAAAATTCAATGATTCGACATTAAAAATTCCACAAATTAAATGCAACAAATTAAATTCCAAGAACCTAAGCACAATTTAGACAATAAAGTGATTGAGGGAAGCCCAATTATCCCGTGCTTGCCTTTGGTATATCGAAAGGAATTTCACAAATAGCAAAATCCCAATAATGTAGAGATTAAAAATCATGTCAAAACGCAACACTCCAACTCCAATCCAGTCAATACAATGATGAAACTTTAAGAAAACTAAACAACGACAGCCACTACACTTGAATGGACCAAGATGAGGTAGGGACAAAATACCTGTTTATTGTTGTACACGGACGAGTACGGAGAAACCAAGTTGATGATGGTAAGCTTCGAAGGAATGGACGCCGCAGAAGTGGCGGATGGGCTCAGCCAATTTCGGTGTTGGATTTGTTTACAATTGTAAGGTCTTTCAAATTAATAGTTCAAATAGAAGTCTATTTCTTAAATTACCAAAGGACCATTCACTACAAAAAAACGTGCTATTTTCGGCGGACGTTTTCTGCAGAATTTTCTGCAAAAAAATTTCGGTAGATTTTCGGCAGAAATTTTCGCCGAAAATTTAAATAATAAATAAAAAATTAAGTTTAATAATTTTCGGCGGAAATTTCCGCCGAAAAAACTAAAAAAATAAAAATTATAATATTTTTTAATTTTCGGTGGATTTTCGGCTGAAATTTAAAGAATAAATAAAAATTAAATTTGATAATTTTCGATGGATTTTCGGCGGAAATTTCCGCCGAAAAAATTAAAAAAAATAAAAATTATAATATTTTTAAATTTTTGCAAAATTTTTAATTATTGTTAATTTTAAAAATTTTGTTTTCTGCTTTTAAGAATTAGTATAAATGTTATGGTTTTTCTCGGATCATGTTTGTCTTCCTATTTTTTTGAAGTTATTTTTCGTAATACGTTTTGTTATATATATTTTATAAATAGTTTTCAATAAATGTGTCAAATTAAGTATGTGTTTATTATATGTGCCATACAAATTTAGTATTGTATTTATTATGACTTATTATAGCTTTTATTTAAAAGTCATTTTTTTTAAAGAAATTGTAAATTATATTATGCTTTTGTAATTATGTTTGCCTTTTTTTATTTTTGAATTTAATTATCGGTGTACGTTTTGTTATATATATTTTATATCTGTGTTTATTATATGTGCCATTTTTTTTTGCAGGAATTGTGTTTATTATGACTTCATATAACTTTTATTTCGCTAAGTCTCATAACAAATCAAATATTTGTATTATATTAATTATTATGATCCCACATAACAAATATGTGTACTTATAATGACTTCTTAAAAGAAATTAATATAGTGATACGAAATGTATTAGGACTTACTAGAACAAGCTAGTTGTTCGGAGTACATTAGGATTGATGTAACAACTTAATTTGACATATATAATTTTGTTTAATGAATAAGTAAGGTTGAAATGTATAACGAGAAAATAACATTTACATATTTAGAGATTATGAACTGTTCTTACTGGCCATAATACATATCATATAGTTTAAATTAATTAGTCATTGCACAATAATTAGCTAATTAGATTAACAACGGTAATTATAGAATTGTTTATTAAAAGTACCCGTACGAGTAATGAATTAATAAGTTATTGCAATATTGTAATTTTAAAAATTTACATATTAAAAGTTATAATTTTAAAGACATTATGAGACAGACTAATGAATCTTATAAGGTATGTACATTTTGGAGGATTATGACTAATATTGTTAAAACTACATATTTTATAGAACGAAGAAAGCAATAAAACTAAAAAAATAATGATTAAGGAAATAGAGTATTATTGAATTACTAAGTTTGTAACGCTAGTTAAAAATATTTAGACATAAGCGGGTAGCAAACTTGTGAAATTATAAAATGATTTGTTACAATACAAGATTTAATATATTATTTTATTTATAATGTCATAATTGTTAAAGAATAATAGATTTGTTTTAAATTAAATTTTTTTAATTATTTTCGGTTGAAATTCGGCCGAAAATAATTAAAAAAAATTAAATTATTTTTAAATATTTTCAGCGGAATTTCGGCGGAAATTCTGCTGAAAATAAAATAAAATAATTTAATATAATAATTTTTTTTTAAAAAAAAATATTTTTCGGCGGAATTTTGGCCGAAATTCGGACAAAAATATTTAAAAATATTTTAAATTTTTTTTTTAATTTTCGGCGGAATTTTGGTGGAAATTCCGCCGAAAAAATATTAAAAAAATTATTATTTTTTTTATTTTCGGCGGAATTTCCACCGAAATTCCGCCGAAAAATCCGAATTATATTTTTGTGTTGTTCAAAACTCCCTTCCCTTCCCCCTTATTTTTTTCATCTTCTCCCTCCCCCCCCCACCCCCACACCCGTCGCCCTCCCTGCCCCCACTGCCGGCCCCCAGCCCGCCGCCGCCGCCGCCGCCCTCCCCCAGCCCGCCGCCGGCGTCCCACGCCTCTCCCGCCCTCTCTCCCCCTCCAACTCTCCCCCGCCCTCCCTTCCACCGCCGCCGCTCTCCACCGCCCTCCCCTAGCCCGCCGCTGTCATCCCCCCCACCCCCGCCAGCCCTCTCCGGCCCTCTCTCCCCACCCCCCCGCCCTCCCCCTCCCCGGCACTCCCTCCCCCGGCCACCCCTCCCCCTCCCCGGCCCCCGCTCCCCCAGCCCCCTGCCCCCCCACACCCGTCGTTACGTCAAATAATACTTGTGAGTTTTCAGATTTGTGTATCGTTTTGGCAAAAATTAAATTTGAATGTGTTATGTCATATTGTGTTTGATTATTTGGTAATATTTATAAGTTGGGTGTTTGATATTTTTGTAATTTTTTGAATTTGTATTTGTTGTAGGTAATTCATCCCATTATCAATCTTGGATTTACTACGAAAATAAAGGTAAGTACGGCTAACTTTAAAGTATATATGTGTATATATATATATAATTAGATAGTTTATAGATAGTAGGTTAGTCCGTGATGTGGGAATGGAGAACGGGAATTGGGGAAAAGGGTGGAGCCTTCCTATTGCTTGTTGTTGGTTTTTCTGTGCTTGTGTGATGTGGAAAAATAAGAGGATGGTACATATTCGATGTATATATATATATATATATGTAAATCATATATTTTGGCTTTTCATGTGTATTGATTTTCAGTATATACTTGATGCGTGATGTGTTTATGGAATGAAGTGATTATTTATTGAATATGAAATGTGTATTCGATGTTGGTTATACGAATCGAACCATAATTCTAAATTAACCATGTTGGGTTTAAGAAAAGAAAATGGTTATTCGATTATTTGTTTAATAAAATGATTTAAAATACTAAACTTATAAAATTAATACTCACGTGTAGATGGATATTCCGGAACACAGAACGTGGATGTATACAATGACTTATCCTAGTCGATGAGGGTTTTTACCAACTTATTATGATGGCGTTATGAACTTTATAGAACACACCAAGAGTTGTTCGGATTATATTAAGTATGGCGAAATTCGGTATCCTTATAAGAAGTGTGAGAGAAAATGTCTTTTGTTCAAATTAGATGATGTCGCAGTACATTTGTTAATGAATGGTTTTAAACCAAATTATTGGTATTGGACTGATCATGGTGAGGTCCAATCCTCTGTAATATTCCCTGGCGAATCAAGTAGTGGTGCAGAAAATGACTCATTGCAAAGATATGCTGAAATGTATTTTGATGCTGCTAGGCAAGAGGCAGGGGTGAAATACCAAATGATTTTGTGGAACAACCTAATCTTGAAACTCAAAATTTTTTTGACCTTTTGACTGAGTTTAACCAAGAGGTGTGGCCTGGATGTATAGATCATTCTCCACTTTCAGTTGCTACAAGGTTGTTGAGTATAAAAAGTGATTATAATGTTGCATAAGATGGACTTGACGAGATCATCCAATTGATGTCAGAAGTAATGCCTGCCGGGCATAAAATGCCAATAAATTTTTACGATGCACAAAAATTAGTCAAAAAGTTGGGTTTGACAAGTCAGAAAATAGATTGTTGCATAAGTGGTTGCATGTTATACTACAAAGATACTGCAGATGCGTTGAATTGTACATTTTGTGGTGCGCCAAGATATCGTGATAGTGGGGGGCGTGTGCGTGCAAAACAAGTCCCACAAAAGAGGATGCATTACTTGCCTCTTATTCCACGATTGAAACACCTGTACGCATCTTCGGCCTCAGCACCTCACATGGTATGGCATGCAAAGCATCGGCGACCTGATGGTGTTATGTGTCACCCAGCAAACGGGAATGCTTGGAAGAATTTTGACGAAGTATATCCCGATTTTGCTAGTGATCCTAGAAATGTGCGGCTTGCTTTGTGTGCTGATGGTTTCACGCCGTATTCCCAATCTGCGGTGCCATACTCTTGTTGGCCAGTAATCGTGACGCCATATAATTTGCCTCCTGAAATGTGTATGACAATACCATACATGTTTCTTATATGCATAATTCCTGGTCCTAAAAATCCGAAAGTAAAATTTGATGTATATTTGCAACCACTGATTGATGAGTTGAAGGTATTGTAGGTAGATGGCGTGTCCACGTATGATGTACATGCAAAACAAAATTTTATTATACGTGCTGCATTAATGTGGACTATTAATGACTTCCCGACTTATGGAATGATGTCGGGATGAATGACAGCCGGTAAACTAGCTTGTCCGTATTGTATGAGATACAGCAAAGCATTTATGTTGAAGTATGGACGAAAGAATTCATGGTTTGATTGTCATCGAAGATTTCTAGACATAAATCACCAGTACAGAAGAAACGAGATTAACATTAAAAAAAATCTTATCGAGAGGGATCCTCCTCCTCCGATGCCTATTGGGGATTTGATGTGGAATGATGTTCAATGGTTGCCGAAAATAATAGAACAACCTTTATGGGGAAACCTTCTGGCTATGGCGTTGAACATAACTGGACAAAAAAAAGTATTTTTTGGGATTTACCTTACTGGAAGCATCTATTGATACAACATAATTTAGATGTAATGCATATTGAGAAAAATGTGTTTGACAATATTTTTAACAGTTTTATGGATATACAAGGTAAGACTAAAGATAATGCAAATGCAAGGCTGGATATGCAAGATATGTGTAGACAACCTGAGCTACAATTAGTCCTAAGGCCTAATAAACAATGGAAAAATCCGAAGGCAAAGTACACCTTTACTCGTCAACAAAAACGGATAATTTGTGAGTGGATTAAAGAACTTCGAATGCCGGATGGTTATTCCTCCAACTTGAGTCGCTGTGTTGACTCACATCAAGCGAAATTGCATGGCATGAAAAGTTACGACTGTCACATTTTTATAGAACAGTTGTTGCCCATTGCCTTTAAAGAGTTACCCGATGAGGTCTGGAAACCACTTGCTGAATTAAGTAAGTTTTTCAGAGACTTATGTTCTAGCACATTAAGGCATGCCGATTTGGACAAGATGGAAGAAAACATTCCGGTGATTATATGTAAATTGGAACGCATTTTTTCACCTGCATTTTTCGATGTAATGGAGCATTTGCCAATTCATTTGATCGACGAAGCAAGAAATGGAGGTCCGATCCAATTTCATTGGATGTACCCATTCGAGAGGTAATTGAATAATATCAATAAAATTCATTACATTTTTTATAATTATAAGTTAATGAAAATTCACGAAAATTGATGTTATTTTTTACTTTCAAACAGGTATCTAGGCAAAATTAAAAAAATAGTCAAACAAAAAGCCCAGGTTGAGGGTTCTATATGTGGGGCATATTTGCGTCATGAAACAGCTCATTTTTGTTCGTTCTACTTTAAATCACACGTTCGTACATTAAGAAATAGAGTCGGAAGGAACGACGACGGTGGGGTAGATGAATCTATTCTACCTACATTGTCAGTTTTTAATCAAGTGGGTCGTTTAAAAGGAAAATCTGTAGAACGATATTTCGAACATGATCCAGAATATAGAGCTGCGAGACACCACATTCTTTTAAATTGCGAAGAAGTTAAACCTTACATTAAGTAAGTATGAAAAATATGTGTTTTGTAAGGAAGTATGTTTTAACCTTCTATAATTAACTACATAAACAATTGCAGTTATTTTTTATCATACTTCCGAATTGGTGATGCTGAAGCTAGTGACCGTCTTGAATCAGAATTTGATAAGTGGTTTAAGTCATACATAAGTACACAAATTCACATATTTTTGTTAATTACGAACCTTAACCTATGATTAATGATGCAAATGATTATTTATCGTACAGGTTCATAATCCAGGAAACGGGATTACGGATCTATTCTTAAATCAATTGGCTTGGGGTCCTAATATGAAAATGAAAACATATCATACATACTTTGTCAATGGTTTCAAGTTTCACACTTCATCGTGGTGTCAAGGAAAAAAGACGATGAATTGCGGGGTTTGGGTGAAAGACAATTATGAGGATAGTGCCGTTGAGGATGACTACTACGGAATTTTGAATGAACTAGTAGAGTTGGAATACACTGGTGAGCCAATAAAAAGGGTTGTCTTATTCAAATGTGAGTGGTTCGATCCCACACCTCGAAAAGGAACTCGTATAGTACATCCAGAATGCGAAATTGTTGAAGTAAAACAATCAGGTAGGTACAAAAAATACAATCCTTTCACAATCGCACAACAAGCCCGATAGGTATACTTTGTTAAGTATCCCAAAAAAATTAAAGAGAAAATGCGATGGCTTGCTGTCATTAAAAGTAAAGCGACAGGTCGCGTTAATGTTGAACACGCGTTGGAAGTCGCTTACCAAAATGACGAGGGCGCAAATGTGCAAAACATCACTACTGATGATGTTGTAGGCTCTATGTGCGATCAAAATATGACATTAATTCCGGTTGATGAAGGGGAGCTTAATCAGGTTATACATACTGATGAACAAGATAACGATACTGAAGAGGTTGATAGTGATGAAGCTGAAGCCAGTGATGCGTAAATTATGTTGCATGGTAAAATAAAAAGTTATATATATTTCATTAATATATGTGCGTGACTAATTTCATTGTGACTGAAGCAAGTTAAATTACATTATTGACCTTAATTGGATATATGCATCATTTATTTACATCGGCATAAAATTGTATTATACCTTATTTAATAATTAAAATGTATACTTTTTTATTTTTGTATAACTTCCGTTGGATGTAGATGCGGAGTGGGAAAAAAAAGATTTTGTATAGTAGATCAACTGATAGGCCGGCATCTAATTCGGGTTCTTCTTTATCCCATCGAGGCACCTCCCCAGCGTCCCTTTCGGGCTCTTCCCCTTCTTACCATTCCACTCGCATAGGCCATAGTCCACTGCCAGACATTCCAAGGCAGTTTATGCCAACCCCTTCAATACCTAGTGGGCATATTCCTCCTGTTACATCACATATTCCTAGCCCGCCGCTACCACAGCAGCAACCACAGCCTGAGGATGACGAGTTGACTCAGGCCGAGTTAGAAGGAATTCAGGACACGTATGCGATGCCTTGACCTCCACCTGCACCAAATAGTAAGATTAACGTGACACCAATTGGACCGAATCAGTTAGTTAATTTTAAAATTTACATACGTAATACAACAAATAGAAATGATAATAAATCGTACATGTTTAACAATAAATTTTGAACTCCCATGTAGTTTTTATCCTAGCAAAAGTGGTGGTGTGCACATTGGGAATGTTATAAAGAGCCAGTTGGACAAACCATACTTTAGTTGTGGCAATGTTCCTGAAAATGTTCGGTTGCGATGGTTCGGTGAATGACAGGTAATTTAATTGAAAATTGTATAGGCATTAATTTTGAAGGATGAGTATATTTCATGTATATTTGAGTATTTCATTAATTTTTAACATGTTTGAGTGATAAAGTATTATTTGTTTTTGTTAGAAATATGTTTGTTTTAGGCCGGACGAGACGGGGCATATGAAGATAGCTTTTGACAATCGTGCGGCCAAAAAAATAGTTGGCATGCATCGCAATATTAGAAAAGTAATTGCGATGGGGGATGGTCGACCACTGTGGTTCCCCGAACCAATATTTCAAGAGCTAACCGCGTATTGGGGCACACCTAAATGGAAAAAGAAGAGTGAGCAGAACAGGATAAATAGGAACGTTGGTGGAGGTTCGTTGTATACCGGTGGGGGCAAGTCGATATATGAGTGTCGGATGGACTTGGTAGGTACCTTTTCGTATTAGTTATTTAACGTATAATAAAAGAGTTTATTTTTTCTTTTAATTTAATCTTTTTCTTGTAGGAGGGGAAGTTAAAGAGGCTTGCTCTTAAAAGTGAGGTCCTTCAAGATTGTTATACGAGGAAAAAAGGTAAGGGGTCGGATAAAAAAGCAGGCACATGGGTTCACCCGGCGCCACAACAAGTTCATGTAAGTTAGATTTGTTTAATGTAATTAATTTTTTGGTTTAAATTGCTAACATTGACCAATTACAATTGCAGGATAATTTTCAAAATTTGGTTCAGATTTATCCGGATAAGCAAGACGCTGACTTATCTGATCCCTCAACGCAAGAAAGCATGAACGAGTTGTTTGATCAGGCTGCTGGAGAGCCTACCAAGAAGGGCCGAGAGTACGGGCAAAATTATAAGACAACATCGACACCTCATCACTATAGTTTTTCTTTACCCAATAGTTCGTCGAGCCAGTCCGACCCGACAGTGTTGTGGTTAGAGAATCGGGTCGATCACCTTACCCAACAGAACACACAAATAATGGAAATAATGCATCAGGTGATAACGATAATTTCCCAGAACAAAGCGAGCGGCTCACAGCAACCGACTTATGCCCCTTCGCTGGCTCAGTATGTCGCCGATGATGAAGACGAGTCTGATGAGGAAGACTGTGATTAGTATGAACTTAACTGTGATTAGTATGTCGGTGAAAATATTCGACTGATTATGTTTTTTATGTATTTGAAAAAATTTTCTGTGGTTTGTTAATCTATATGTACTTTTTAATATATTTGATAAGTTATTTACTTATAAAAATCAAATTATGTGATTATTATAATATTTCAAATATATTTTTTATAATTATGCTTATAACAATGAAGAAAAATATAATTAATTTGAATATTTTTAACAAAATATAATTTTAGGGATGAAATAATATTTTATTTTCGAAATAATATTTATTAATTATTTTGGGGCCGAAATAATAATTTTTTTCTAAATAATTATTTTCGGTGCAATTTTGGCCGAAATTCCGCCGAAAATAATTATTTTTTTAAAAAAAATTATTTATTTTCGGCGAAATTTTGGCCGAAATTCTGCCGAAAATAATTATTTTTTTAAAAAATATTATTTATTTTCGGCGGAGTTTTGGCCAAAATTTCGCTGAAAATAATTATTTTTTTAAAAATATTATTTATTTTCGGCTGAATTTTGGCCGAAATTCTGCCGAAAATAATAATTATTTTTTTTTAATCATTACTTATTTCCGCCGAAAAATCCGCCGAAAATCCGTTGAAAAATAACTACCAACGAAAGATTTTTCGGCAGACACAATCTGCTGAAATTCCGTTGAAAATAATATTTTTGGTCGAAAATTCGCCGAAAATCTAGCCGAAAAAATAGTATTTTCTTGTAGTGATTAATAAAAATTATTTTTAATGATTGTACGGGGTTATTTTAGTCTTCGTAAAAAGGGAAGAAACGTAAAACACGGATGAATTATTCGCATTTTTATAATATACATAGATATTAACAAGAATTTAGAATACTTACAAGGAGAGCGCAACACTAAATTCTTTCACTCACTGGTTAAAAAGAAGCGAGCACGGACAGCTATCCACATTATTTTGGAAGGAGATCAAGTTCTCACGACTCCATTCGATATTAAACAATTAGTTGTGGCCTTCTTCCAAAAGCTTTTGAGTTCGGGGGACGATGAGGTGCTACCGGATGACTTTGCTTGTATTCCTGAACTTATTTCCAAGTCAGACTCTGATAAACTCTGTATCACACCGACCTTGGCTGAGGTGAAGGAAATTGTGTTTGATATTACTCCCGAAAGTGTGGCTGGGCCAGACGGATATACTTCTCTTTTCTTTCAGATATGCTGGGATATAATGGGCCAGGATATTTTTGAGGCAGTTCTGGACTTCTTTGATAGGAGCCAAATGCCTAAAGGGTTCAAAGCTACTACTTTAGTGCTTATTCCCAAGACCAACACAGCCTCCTCTTGGGTTGATTATAGACCGATCAGTCTATGTAACGTTACCAATAAGATTATCTCTAAACTCATCTATAAGCGGTTAAGCCAAGTCTTGCCGGATTTGATCTCAGCGGCTCAGAGTGGTTTTGTTGCTGGACGGACCATTCAAGATAACATCCTTTTAGCACAAGAGTTAGTTCACTCACTGAATGCGAAAGGTCAAGCTGACAAGTTTATCCTTAAACTGGACATGGCCAAAGCTTATGATAGGCTTCAATGGTCGTTTCTCTTCCATGTTCTTGAAAGCATGGGGTTTTTCGATAAATGGATTTCTATGATACGGAGATGTGTTCAAAGTTGTTTCTTTTCTGTGCTCGTTAATGGTTCCATTACTGGTTTCTTTGAGTCTTCCCGTGGTCTAAGACAAGGGGACCCCCTCTCCCCGGCTTTGTTTATCCTTGCAGCCGAATGGCTTTCAAGGAGTTTGGATTCTCTCTTTCAGCGTATCCCCTCACTCAAATATGATGGTGATTTCGGGCACGTGATTTCCCATTTGGCATATACTGATGACATTATTATTTTTGCTAAGTCATCGGATGGAAATATTGTTGCTTTGATGGATTTGTTGCGAAGATATGAAGCTGTTTCTGGGCAACTTATTAGTTGCTCCAAGAGTCGTTGCGTGGTGAGCAAACATTGTAACAGCGTCCAAAAGCATTACATCCAGATTGCTACCGGATTTACTATGACCTCACTACCAATCACTTATCTTGGGGCTCCATTGTATGTTGGAAATAAAAAAACCTTTCTTTATGCTGATATATTGGATAAGATCAGGAACAAAATTGTTGGTTGGGAAAAAACAGCTCTTTCCCATGGTGGGCGACTTCTCTTGATTCAAAGTGTTCTGAATTCTATGCCGTTGTACATCCTCCAAGTGTTGCAACCGCCTCAATCTATTCTAAGCAAGATTTACAAGCTTCTCAATAAATTCTTCTGGGGTGACTATGGCCAGAAAAAAAAATATCCATTGGACTTCTTGGCTGAATGTCTGCTATCCATACGAAGAGGGTGGATTAAATGTCAGAAAACTTGCTGAAGTTATTGAGGCTTTCTCATGGAAAATTTGGTGGAACTTTCGAAAGCAATCATCTCTGTGGGCGAAATACATGAGGGAGAAGTATGTCAAGTGGTTCTTCCCCCTTCATGCCCCTTCTCACCCAAAACACTCCAATGTATGGAGGCGTATGGTGAGTGTTCGTGCGGCCGCAGAGGCTTATTTCTTCTGGATTTTAGGTCGGGAAAATTGTTCCTTTTGGTATGACTGTTGGATGGGTGAAGCTCCGCTTTCTATCTTATTAAACAGGCCAATCTGTAGGCTGGAACCAGTTAATGCTTATTGGACTGACGGGAGATGGGATGACAGCAAGTTGCGGTCTATCCTCCCATCTCACTTAGTTCACCAAATTGTTCAAGTCCCTATCTCTCTTGGTAATGATGATATCCTGACTTGGAAAGCCTCCCCACTGGGCAGATTTACTACGAAGTCCGCATTTGAAGCCATTCGTAATAGTCGAGAACACAATACACTCTTGTCACATGCTTGGAATAAACAAATAAGACCAACTGTCTCTGTCTTTATTTGGCGTCTTCTCAATAGTTGGATACCTCTCCAGATAAGACTGCAGAAGAAGGGGATTATCATGGTTTCTAGATGCTACTGTTGTGGGAATAGTGTTGAGGATGCTCGGCACCTCTTTCTTAAAAGCCCTAAAGCTAGGGATATTTGGGCATTTTTTACAGAAATCTTTGATATTCATTCCATTGACACAGATAATGTTGCCACTCAGCTCAATCATTGGAAAAATCGAGCGACAACAACCATTAAGGGAAATGTTAAGTTTGTGGTCCCTGTCCTTATTTTTTGGCACATTTGGGTGGAGAGAAATGATTGTCTCCATCGACAAAGGAGGTTCCTAGCCACACGAATTGTTTGGCGGGTTCTACATTCGCTGTTTATTCTATACAATGGCAATATATTCACTTCGAAGCACTGGAAAGGGGATATCCTTCTGGCAGCTCGACTGGATTTCAAATTTAATCCTTCTGCTCACCAGCTGAGCCCGCCTCGTATTGTCTATTGGCTGAAACCAGACATTGGATGGGTTAAGCTCAATACGGATGGAGCATCAAGAGGCAACCCGGGGGTTGCGGGTGCAGGTGGAGTCATTCGAGATTGTTTTGGGGAGGTCATCTGCAGCTTCTACTCTTTTCTTGGTCATCAATCTAATGCTTATGCAGAATTATACGCTGTCAGGCAAGGGTTGCAGTTGTGTTGTGAACGTGGTTTCCAAAGAGTTTGGGTGGAGATTGATGCCTCTTCTATTTTACACCTCATTCAATCCAACATCACCAACTGGAAGCTGTCACATCTTCTTATGGGGATTCAAGATCTCAGAACCAAAGCCAATGTTCGTTTTTCTCACATATATCGTGAAGGAAACAAGGTTGCGGATTATATGGATAACTTAGCTTGCGATGCTCTGACATCTGCGGTTTTGGAAGGGAAACAAATTCAAGGGCCAATTCGTGGACTGCTTAAGATGGACAAGTGGGGTTTTCCTAACTTTAGATTTAAATAATTGCTTTTCATTATGGTTTGGCTTGTTCTATTTATATATGTGGTTTATTTCCAGTACATTCCTTTGTTTGATCACTTTCATGTTGTCTGGTATGATGGTGTGTGGTCTTTGGTGGTTAGTTGGGTGTTGCTTTGTGGAGTCTTGGCCTGTTCTTGTTGTTGGAGAGAGTATTTTGTCCTGCATACCTGCCAGGGGGGTAATTGTAATTTTCCAAACAAGCTTCCTAGGCCTATTGTCCACAAACAGAACTGCTGCTGCCTCTTTTTGCTGCTGTTGTTTTGGTGCAGCAGTGGGGTTGCAGTGGTGTGTTATTTTGGAGAGACTTGGCCGTTTCGGAAACTTTCCAGGGGGGTAACTGTAATTTTCCAAGAGCAGGGGTTTTTTTTGCATTGGAGAATTAACCTGCTGAAATTGGTTTATTTTGAGATGATTAGTGTCATTAATTTTACTGTGGGGTGCTGCTTTTGCAAAGATGGCTCTACTAATACTTCGCCCATGAGATACATGATTCGTCAGAAGGATGATTATCTTATTCAGCGTTTTTTGGCAGTTCAAGATTTTGGCCTTTGTTCCCACTTATTTTTGCAGGTTTATTTTAATTCTTCTTGTAATAGGAGTTGTACTCCTTTTTTATGCTTTAATTCTACTCATATTTTTTTGTAAAGGGAGTAGTACTCCTTATTTACAGTACATTAGGCTTTTTGTTATTTTGCTCATACAATTTACAAACTTTCCATTGTATTTCATTTTATTGATTAATATAGGGGTGGGGTCCCCACTTAAAACCCTACGGCGGGCATGAGCCGATTTTCCAAAAAAAATAAAAAAAATATTATGTTCAGTGATCTACAACCCTTACTGTTTATTTTTTAGCAAGATGGTCTGGTTCTATGTCACATTCTTGTGCTTGGAGTGTATGTCTGGATTTTATTTTTTTTTATGTTGCTATGGCAGTGGATATTAGTTTATAATAATATGATTTCTTTTTTGAAAAAATATATATATATATATTAAAAACAAAGCAAATTCACCGAAATACTCACAAAGTGATGAAACTTTCACAAATTAGGATACAGGCAAATAGAAATTCAAATTTATTTCCTTTAACGAGTAGAATTAAAATGTAATTAAAACAAACAAAATTAAAGAGAATAAAATAATAGAATAGCGCAAAATTTAAAAAAGAAATTGTTTACATTTATAAACATTTCTAAAAGCCTCGAAAATAACATAAAAATTAAAAAAAAATACAAATAACAAATTAATGCTTGAAAAATAAAAGACTAAAATTTCAAAAAGTTATATATATTCACCAAATGAACAAAAGTTACACTAATACTAACAATAGTAAGAAAATAAGTAATGAATAGATAAAGTGGAACAATTATAATAACATCAACAAATATATCGTTACTTTATATTTTTCTAAAATATGAAAACATAAATCAAAATGATGCAAAAATTAAACTTGAATAAAAATATATTTTTGTATGGGTTAGAATTAAATATTTTGGTCCAAGTAATTTAAAAACAAATAATGGGGTGGTTAGCGATGATGTCACAATACCTACAAAGCCATCAAAGACTTTGAATGTCTCTAGGCCATTAAAAGAAGGGCTGTGAAGCTTTAAAATTATGCCATGTGCGTTATCACATCAAATGCTATGAATAGGCCATTTACTAAAGTGAAAAAAAAAAATCAACATGCTCAAATTTACTATATCATATATGTATTTTTTTTTTTTGGTTCAAGATTTTCCGTTTCATATCTCACCCATTAAGATTTAAGTTGTTTAATTGCGCTCACAATTAACACCATCAAATATAACATCTTGGAATGGAAAATTCATATCAACACTTGGATGTGACCGACATATATTTCAAACGGTTCAAATTATATTTGATAATCCTCCAAAATCAGTCTATTGGCCCAATAATTATAAAACAACCCAAAGACAAAAAGGCCCAAATGAAGTGTCTCAAAGACGGGCTCATATCTCTCATCCAGGCCTAGGATTCCATAGGCCAGGTCTGACATAGGAGGCCCCGGGTAGGAGGCCTGGCCCACAATAGCAGCCTAGCCATCCCTCCAATAGGCTTGGTCTGGAGTAGGCCCACCCCGGCTTTCCTCCCTTGAAAAGTAGACCGAATCCAAGCCTTATCCATTATAAGGTCGTATGGATAAGGGGTCAAGCCCTTATCCCCCTGACCAACTAAACCTACAAGATAAGGCATCAGTTATTCTCAAATCCTAACTCACCTAGAGATATGAGGAACCACCCTCCAACTATCTCCTAAAAATTTGGCCTCCCTGATTTGGAAGAAGACACCCCGGGACTCCTCGACAGATGGGCAAGAGCCCCCCCCCCCCCAATAAAAGGGCCACTTCTCTTCATTTGGTAACGAAGTTCTAAACTCGAACTATCTCTTTACTCTTTCTAATCCGCACTTATTTTACTCATTGAAGCTCACGAATTGAGCACACTACAAGCTCAAACGTTCACTTACACACAGGATTCCCCTATTGTTCTTCTTACCTTATTTAAGTTATATCGCATCTACTTCTGCTTTATTTCTTTCTAAGACACATACTTAATTCAAGTTGAATCCTAATGCTTTGTTGTAGGTTAAGTCCCCTTAAAGCAACAAATCCTTCCTCGAACAATAGGATTCATAAAGAATCCCCTACGCTCAACCATTCCCTTCTACAAATTTTTTGGGCTACCGAAATTTGGCATACATCAATTGGCACCGTCTACGGGAACTTGAGCTAAAGGCGTGAGAGAATCCTATCCAAACTTTGATTCACTATCGTATTCGAGAAGCAATCCCCAAGGCCAACGAGGCTAACACCACCTCAAGCCAAGTCACCACCTCGAGCCAAGTTGAGACCCCCGCTGTGAAAACCTCTAGAATGCATATTTCTACTTCTATGGCCATTCCCTCACTCTTGTTGTCATCAAGTGCTCCCTTATTAGGAGGCCTCCAGACACCTGGAAGCACTCTTGTTGTAGGCGTGCCTCCTATCGGGGCGCCACCCTCTACGGGGTCCAATGGATTGGCCTTTTGGAGGCCAGACTATAGGAAGGACTCACGTCACTCCTCAAACAAGGCATTCCTCGGTGTCCACCCCTACAGGATATGTCAAAATTCGTTATGAGGAACTCAACCTCATGATTGACGAGGCCATTCTTAACGGCATCGTGAGGGTCCTCCTTCTCTTTTAGGAAGGGGTGTCCACTGCCCTTCTAAGAGAGACATAGATAGCACCATCCCTCTTGCACCCGATCCTACAATTCTCCTTATAGAAATGGTCCTAGAAGAGGAATCCATAGCAATGCTCCTCCTTCTACTGAAATCCTCCATGGACTCCATGCAGCGAGAACCTCACACGCCTCTTCTCTCATGCCTTTTCACACTGGGCCATGCCAGCACCCACTGTTGATGGAATGCATAAAATTTTGAGAAAATTTCAGCGCATAGAAAGGTAGCTTGTAGAGGAGGATGAAATTACTCCTACAAGCAATCCTTTCGATCTAACGATCATGGCTGAAGACCTCCTCCCAAGCATGACCACTTCCAATCTCCCCACATATGATGGGACTGCAAATCTACAGGAGCACCTGGTGGAGTTCGAAAGTCGAGCCTGACTTTATTGGTATACCGATGATGGCAAATGTAGAGTTTTTGACACCACCCTACTAAGGGGAGCCAAGAAATGGTTCTCTCAACTTCTGACAACTTCATTAACTGTTTTAATGACATCAAACTAGTGTTCCTCCATCAATTTGCAAGCAGTAAGAACTATAAGACATCCAACGTGAGTCTTTTCCAAGTTAGGCAGGGTTACAGGGAAACCCTGAGTGAGTACTGCAATCGATTCACTTGGGCCTCCTTCCAAGTACCAAATGTCGGTCATGAACTTCTATCCGGTACCTTTTCACAAGGTCTGCATAAGGGTGCCTTCTACTGGTTTGTAGCTAAGAGGCCAGCCCCTATATGGGAAGCCCTTCTCCAATGGTCTAAGAAATACATGCATATGGAGCAGTCCTTTGCAAGACTACCCTCTGATGAAGACCGAAAGCGCAAGGAAGCTAGAGGTTCCTCAAGACCTCCTAAAAAGGCTAGGGGTCCTCCTCAACGCACACCTTTGAGGACTACTCTAGCCTAGGTCGTACTCTAGATTCAAAAAAAAGCTAAGTATGCTGGCCGAAAGGTGCAAAAAGAGGTCCCACTAGACTTTCCTCAAAACATTTCTGTCATTTCTACAATGACTATGGGCATGGCACGGATGAGTGTCTCTACCTCCAAATGAGACTAAAAGACTTATTAAGGATAGACATCTCCAAGATCTTATATGCAGAGATCAAGAATAAGGGTTAGACTTATTTCCCAAAAAGAAACCTTCCGAGGAAAACCCATCCAAGCAAGCCAAGTTTAGCAAAATGTCCAAAGGGCCGAAAAGAGTAGAACAAGGTCCTACTAGGCTCCCCCAGAAGATTTTGACAACGCTAAAGAATCTATAGAAAGTAATTACCTTCATCACAAAGGTGTCATTCACATGATCACATGAGGGCCCACCAATGGGGAATTCCACAATGCTAGGAAGGCTCATGCTTGAGATATCTGGTACTTGAAAACCAATCCCGCTATTCTAAAAGTGAATAACAAGGCAACTACGCCTACTATCCAATTCGGTCCAAAAGACTTAGATAGGATTTACATCCCTTATCACGATGCCCTTGCCTTCTATACTGTTATAGCCAACTATAACATCCAGAGAGTTTTCATTGACAATAGCAGCTCTACCAACATCCTTTATTATAAATCCTTCCAACAAATGGAATTGGGAGGAGTACAATTGAAACTTGTGGAAACTGCCCTACAAGGCTCGTATGAGAGGCCATCCAACCTAAAGGTCAGGTTGCACTTCCCCTGATGCTGGGACAGGGTCACACAAGAAAACCTAGATGACATCCATCCTGGTGGTGGATATCCGCATACAATGTAATATTAGGTAGACTTGCCCTGAATGCCTTTCAAGCTGTAGTGTCTACCTATCAAATGAAAATCAAGTTCCTGATAGACAAGGGAATCGAAGAAGTCTCAGGAGATCAGCTCTTCTCTGGAAAATGCTATGTGGCATCTATTAAGTGCAAGAGTAAGAAGGGCTCTGCAGGGAAACCTAGGAAGGCTCCCATACAGTGGCACGATGGCCCCACCTTAGCTGTGTAGGGAACTACTAAGGCACCTCCTCCACAATAAGATGCCCCGCCACATGATTCCCATACATACAACAAAAGACCCCAGGAGGAAGAACCCCCTGAGGGTTCCCAAAACCAGACGTGCCCAGAAGGACAAAATACCTCCTTTGCCTAACCAGGAGGATAAGAAGCTTAGCGCTGCACCCAACATGGAACCAACCGAGAAATTGCTCACCATTAAGTTAGTCTTGGGGATTCCTCTCAGACTACCCAAACTGGGTCTTGGTTGGAGGAAAGACTCGCTAAGGACCCAGTGGCCTTCGTCTTGAGGAACATAGATGTCTTCGCATGGTCCCATTAAAGTGGCAGGTCTTTCCTCAAAAAATAGGATTCCTAAGGGTTCCCCTACTATCAACTTTTCCTTTTTACAAATTTTCTGTGCTACCGAAATTTGGTACGCATCAATATTACATCATTAATTTATTTGAAAAATAATATAAATGCACAATATATAATAAAATCTGAATTATTTGATTTATTTATGGATCCCAAATGCCCAATTTGTATATACTAGCGGGTATGGTATATTCTATCCACAAAACAAAAATGAAGTATAACTTGATCGCATGTTTAATAAATTTAATTTTTTTTATATTTATGGAAAATAAAATGATAAAAAATTAAATTTATACATTATGAAAAGCAAAAAAATTGACTAAAACTTAAATTGAATTTTATTATTAAAAATAAATAAAAGATAAAACAAACTAAATATTGAAAATAAAGATATAAGAGAAGAGGGAGAGAAGAAAATAAAAAAATATATATATTATGTTGAAAAGAAGAAAAAAAAAAGTGAAAGAAAATAGAAGAAAAAAGAATTAAAAAAAAAAACGAATTAAAGATACCAACCAGTTATTAAGTATTAACTTATTATAAAACATTGATGCTTTGTAAAAAGGCACGCATATATATGTACACACACATATCTATATGTGTGTATATCTATAGTGTATATATATATATATATATATAATTCTCTCGAAATCCCTACAAACTATTGGCCAACTCGGTTGACCCGTGGATTATGTGGTGGATAGGGGTTGGGCAATTGGGATTTGATGCTTTGCACCCGTTCCACCTGGAAATTGCCTTAGGAGAAACGGTCAAATTTAGAAGGGGATTCGTTTGAATTAGCCGACCCCCACGTTCACGCGCTTCTCTCATGATTGTTTTTTTATCTGTCTCAAAAACTTTTTATTCTTATTTTTTTAAAAAATTTTTTACTGGCTGTAGAAATAATTAGACTAGAAATCAAGTAAATAAAATCAATAACTTATCCGAATAGAAAACAAGTAAATAAAAGCAATACTTCCAATCTGAGCATTTTCAGCAAAATTGAGAATATATGCCAATTAAGAGTACTTATTTTATTTATTTTAATAGTATATTTTCATTTGGTTCGGTTCGCAATTTAGAACCAGAATTAATTAAAATCTATAACTTTTTTTTAATTATTTTTCTACCAAGAAATGTAGATAATAGAATAATAATTTAAGATTAATTGAAATACAAACATCCTTCTTAAAAATATTTTATTTAAAAATCAATTAATTGGTATACCCCAAAAAAAATAGAAACTAAGGTTAATATTAATACTATTTTGTTGAATTATATGTTGTGTCGCGTTTATTTTAAATTATAATAAATTATAAAATAGTTGGTTTCTTTAAATGGTAAAAAAAAATACATGCGAAAATTACAAAATAAGCTTTTATGGGTGTGCTTTTCTAGCATACGTTATGAAATTAATATTTCCAAAAATGGCCATTTTTTGAAAATTTTAATTTCTTGAAATTAAGGAAATGAAAAAAAAAATTTCTATATTGTAGAAATGGATTTTTGGAACTAAAATAGCCCAATTTTGAATATTACGCAAGTTGCACGTTCTTGTCAAGTTCCATTTCATCTATACTCAGCGTCTCTTACCAATTCTCCTGACGAAGACTTAGCATTTATTTACTTCTTCTCCCCGTTAAACTAAACCCGCTCCAAACTTCTTTTTCCCTTTCTCTCTCTTCGGTTTCTCTCTACATTTTCTCGCTCTAGATTCGTTGAATTTTTTTGGGAAAGAGGCGTTATTCTCGGAGCTCTACCCTATCCAAGATAATTCATTTGTTTTTTTCTTGAAATTTCAGGTACTCCCTCATGATTTCTTTGTTAAATTTTAATCAAGATTTGTGTTTTTGTGCTTCTGGGCCAGTTCAAAATCTTCGTTTTTCTTGCACAAAAAAAGGGTTTATATTTTTTTTCTGGGTCGTGTTTGATCTATAGAATCAGTGTTCTAATTATTCTTGCTTTTGGAGATGATACGATTTCTCAGTCCCTGAATAGCTAATCAGTTGTGTTAGTTGAACTGATATCCAAATTATTCAGGGTTAATGTTCTTGTGAACATCGCGTGGAATTTTTTCCATTTCTGGGTTAATTTGCTGCTATACATACTTCGATCATATTGTGTGTATTGTGTGTGTGTGTGTGTGTTTCCTGGTGTGTTTTTAAACATATGATTAAATATTAACCTAGCTGCTCAGATGAAAATGAAGTTGACTTGGTTTGGATCTCCATTCTGCATAAATTATAAAAAGAAAAAAGAAAAAAAATGAAAATTTTGAGTTATGAAATCTGTAATTGGTAAAGATCATAATTTTTCTACTGACTGATCTATGAGCAAGAAATATAAACTCTGGATTTTGTACTACGATTCGAGAAAATCATCCAAAAGGGCACCATTGATGTGGCTTTCAGATTACCTCTTCTGATTCTAGCTGTTTATATTGTTATTACAATTTTTAATTGTTTCATGTATTTATTACTCATGGTTATTGCTTAGAAGCATCCCCTTATTCGTGCTACCATTTTTTTTGTTTTTTTTTTCTGCTATGGAATACTTACAGCACCATCCTGTGAGGTTGTCATTATACATAGATATCTCATCTTGATTTCAAATTGCATATATTTCCCTTGGAATTTATTTGCACCTTCTAGTTATCCCCTACTGTTGATTTTAGCACATAGTTAGAGAATGTTATGACTCAGAATTTGATAAACACTTTATATTGTTTGTGCATGTATGGATGATGTTATCCAAGTTCATTATTAAACTTTTCCAGTTTTAACTAATTCCAATGAACAAAAGGTGGTGCTATCCAAATTCGCTAATAATTTTTTCCAGTTTTAACTAATTGCAATGAATAAAAGGGGGTATTTGTAATTTTGAACTAAAGTGGGGAAGTTTGTGTAATCCCGCATTTTATAAGGGAGATCAGTGTAATTGACCATTCTTTCTTGTATGTATTTCTCAGGGCCATCTTGGCGTTCGGTGAGATCTTTTCTTGTCAAGAATTGAACGTTTCCTCAGAACATACAGCCAAATATCATCCCACATTAATTTCTTCGTACAAAAATGTTTGGTCTTAAGAAATCTCCCTTGCATAAGTTTTCTAGACACACATCACCCGAACCCAAGTTACCTGTTAACAACCATGCTAATAATCCTTTTGATTCTGATGATGAGATAGACAATAAGCAAAGCCTTAAAATGTCCGGAAGAACATCTTCCGAACCTTCTCTTGTGAGTACAAATCCCTTTGATGATGATGAGACTAAGAAAGATAGCTCATTAACATCTCAAAGCTACGCATCCAGAAACAGATACAAGAACGATTTTCGTGACTCTGGAGGGTTTGAGAATCAGAGTGTACAGGAACTGGAAAATTATGCTGTGTATAAAGCTGAGGAGACTACAAAGAGTGTCAACAATTGTCTCAAGGTTGCTGAGGACATAAGAGAAGATGCTACTAAGACTTTGGTTACTTTGCATCAACAGGGAGAGCAAATTACCAGAACTCACATGGTTGCTGCCGATATAGACCATGACCTAAGCAGGGTATGTCGTATCAAGTTTTCAAATGTTATTTCTGGTAGTTGTGTAGTGTGTGTGTGTGTGTGTGTGTTGACATGTTAAAAGTCAGATAAGGCCCAACTGACCTATTTTATGGAAAAGGCTCCTTTCTGTATGCGTGTCTGTGCTTAGAGGACTAATTTCGTCTCACTTGTTTTATTTTATTATTCCCTGTTACCTGGAATATGTTGGTCAATTCATGAACTGATTTTCATTTATCTCATTTGCTTATTGTGATATTTTCCTGAAAAATGTTTTCATTTTCTTTTGTCAATTCATGTTCATTGAATGAAGACATTTAGAAATTAATCTACACATAGTGACACAGATAAAAATGGTAATATTGGACTGACCCAACTGAGCTTATGGGCTGGAAGGTTCACTTAGATGCACTGTAATGCTACTCAATGATTAATTTGTAAAAATTGTGGAGCTGTAAATTCTTTTATTCCATTAATCATTTAGGGGTCTCAAAGTATTTCTAATTGATTTTTTAGGGTGAGAAGCTTTTGGGAAGTCTTGGTGGCATGTTCTCCAAGACTTGGAAGCCTAAGATGAATCGCCCAATTTCAGGCCCTATAATCACCAGAGGTACTTCATTTTCTGCCTTATTATTTTGCATTCATCAGTTGACACGGATGGAGCCGAAAACGTTTTTCGTTTTGGGGGGTGGGGTTGACTTCGAGAAAAATAAATAAAATAATACTACGACTTGAGTGTGGCACAGGGGCTAACTGCCCCTTCCAATGCCCCCAACCGCCCCCACCCCACCAAGCTCCATCCCTATCTGTTGAACATGTCCACAAGGCACAAGTGTGACCTTTGGGTTACGAAGATGTAAGCAAGTGAGGGTTTTAATCTAGTGTCTCAATGGTGGTGTAGATGATCCAGTACAAAGAAAGGGTAACCACTTGGAGCAGAGGGAAAAATTGGGGTTGAGTTCCGGCTCAAGGGAACGATCACGTACTCGCACACCACCTCCTGAACCCACAAATGCATTGCAGAAAGTTGAGGTGTGTTCAGCTACATTGGATTATATAATCATAAGTTTGTATCATCAACTATAGAGCTACAAATCTGAACTATATCTGCATATGACTTATTTTTTATTTGTATTGTGCTATGACAGGTAGAAAAGGGGAAACAAGATGATGGCCTCTCAGATTTAAGTAATATTTTGGGGGATTTAAAGGATATGGCTATTGACATGGGATCTGAAATTGATCGGTGAGTCATTATATACCTTATATTCTTGGTTTCTCTCTTCGCCCCCACTTCCACTCTCCCAACCCCCCCGCATTAGCTAGTTCTGTAAATTAGTAATGACATACCGGAATACAATTGCAACGCCCTCACTTAAATCATGTAAACTTGCATAAATTTCGATTCTTGGTTTTGAAATTGCACATACACGCCTTATAATTGATTCCTCGCAACACATATAGTTAAATGATGCCATCATATAAATTTTGATAAGCTTTTGAAATTGTTCTTGCATATATGGATAATGTTACTCAAGTTTCTTGATAAATAATGGTTAAATTTCATTAGTCAGAAGGGGTTATTTCCGTAATTCTTAAACCAAGATGGGAAGCTTGTGTAATTATACATAACTATGGGGGAGGGCACCGTAATTGACCCTAAACAACAGGATCATTTCTTGAAAACTGAACCTTGACCAAATCCAATCAAACCATAGAAATACTAATTATCCATATCCACATGGCTTAAAAAATGCAGGCAGAACAAGGCTTTGGATCATGTTGAGGACGATGTGGATGAGCTAAATTTCCGAGTGAGAGGTGCCAATCAACGTACTCGTCGTTTGCTTGGGAGATAAGAGACTGTTGCTCGGAACTTGCCATCATCTATCTTGTAATGTTTTTCAATACAGTACTTGCACGCTTTGTTTCAATAACTTTTAATGCAATTTTAGATTTCATTACCATCTATTAGATTTATTACAAGATGCGCGTGTAATAACAATCGGATATGGATTGCTGGCTGGCTCACATGGTAACCGAAACATATAATTGATGATGGTTATTCGTTTCATTGAGCTCATTTGCAATGAAACTCGATTACTGTCATTCATAGAGAATTCTTGAGATGCGATATAATATCTGATGTTGTTTATTCATTTCATTTTGTGAAGAAAATACAATTGTTGGGTAGTAGAGTCTTACGTTTAAGCATTCATTTAAAAAAAAAAAAAAAAGGACTTGTGTTCAAGTGATAATTGCAGGGGGGATTGTTTGGTTTTGTTTTCGAATACTCTGGAGAAATTTTAGGAAGCTGATAGTGAGTCGGGATAATGTGTGCAAAATAAAATGTGCAGCTTTATTTTGGGGAGAGAAGTCTGGCTTTTTCACGGATACGGATATGGAAACGGCATATCCGATCTGTTCAGCGTCTATTAACACCCCTTAGATGTGATTCTGGAGTATCTTAAATTGTTATCATTGGAGATATTGAAGACATTTGCAGAATATAGGTTCGAATTTGAGGGATTTGGTTGACCTTATAAGCACTTCAAAATATTATACTTCAAAGTATCGTATAATATGTTGAGAGTTTATAAACTCAAAAAGCTTATAGATGCTAATTATTAACTCAAAAAATAATATGTTTGTGGTTTATAAGCTCCGAGAATTTTAATTTATCTTGAAATAGATCATAAGCTGCGTATTGAAATCACACAAATATCCTCAATTATTTTTCGATACAACATTATTAATTGTGGCTAAGATTAAAATGATATATTATAACAGTAAAGAAAAGTACTCGATGGAATTGTAATAATTCGATATTTATCCGAAATCTTAAACAAGGCGGGTGATACATTTAACTCAAATTAAATGAAAAACATAAGTTTTTTTTTTTTTATAACAATATCCTATTCATGATATTTATTGATTATTTTAGTTTGAAAAGTGTAATAATTATCAATCACTGTGTCTACATTTATTAACGAGTTTATGCGCCATAATCATACGAAAATATATATTGAAATTAAACATATTCTACAATTAAATTGCATGTTTAAATATAATTATTCATCAATTAATTTACTATAGTACAATCATCAAATTTCACGTGCCAAAAAAATAGTTAATTGATTTCATCAATTTTTTTTTTATCTTAATACATAAATACGAATATTTGAAATCCACAACAATTGACTCAATTTTCCTAATAGGATGTCATGATTTTTTTTGAAACAATTACATTATGATTACATGAGTAAGCACGTCGTTAAATATTAATCACTATCGACAAAATAATCAAATTACTATACAATAGAATAAATATTATTATGAAAGTAGAAATACAAATCCATACGAGTTGATTGGGAGACGAACCCCAAGTCCTCATAATCTTAAAACTCCAACTTCGCCACTCAAACTAATTCTCGTTGACGAATAAGATGTTTAGAACTTGTACTTCATTATAACATGAAATCGTGCGTTCGAACCGCCGTAGCCCCTTGGGGGTGATAAACCTACGCTTGTGGGATCCATTCGCGGGAGGCTGTGTAAGATTTCTGGTCCCGGGATTAATAGGGTACACAGTCCCTCGCAAGTCGGGGGGTCCTCCCAGATGTGTGTGGTACCCCACAACGCAATGCTCCCTGTCGAGGGTTCTTGAGTAGCCTATCTCCCCCCCATTTTTTTAACCAAAAAAAATTATAACGAATTTGAAACTTGTCAAGTCAAAATCCAGTGGCCCCCCAAACAGAGCTTTCAAACTTCTTGTCCTCTACATCTAAACCAATAAGCCTCATTAACTTGATATTATACCATTGTCTAAATAAATTAAGAATTGTCAAAATTCACTAATTAGCAATTCTGGGCCTCATTAACTTCTTATTATACTTTGGTCTAAACAATACCTCTGTGACAAGCCTTAAAAGGCAAAGCACCTTTTGCCTCTTTTTGGTGCTGCGAAAAACAAGCCTCATTGATTAGAGCATTTATGATGCCCAGCACAAGGTTCATGGATCACTTGTTTCAGTTTTAAATACCCATGACGATGGCAAATCTTCTTTATTGCAATACTCATTCTTCATATTTCAATTGCACTTGCGCTATACACTCCTCCGGTCCTCCCCTCTCTTCTTATCACAAACCTCATGAAGAACTCATCTTCGACCACCTACATCGCCACGGCCGCTGCCACCGGACGCTGGATGGCAACCGCTATGATAGTCATCCTAATAGCCGCAGCAAACGTCGAATGTTCATCTCTACAAGAAACCTTAACTAACGCAAATGAATTCCCCGGCCATCAACCGAGCCCGCGTCGCCTTTTCCTTCAACCTCGAAAGCACGACCAACCACCGCCTCAGCCGCCAACTCCACAGCCACTGCCACTGCCACCGCCGCCACCCTGCGAGGCTGGTGGTGAGATTGATCCAAGATACGGCGTTGAGAAGCGGCTTGTTCCAAGCGGCCCCAATCCCCTGCACAATTGATACCGTATACAAATGTAATTATCTCTAGTAGGTATTATACTCTTTCTCAGTAGCCTCTTTTCCTTGAATCGCCATGCATGTATGTTGAGCTTTTGGACTAGCTCAGAGAAATTTCACAGGGAAAATTGATGAGGGTGGCTCTTTGTGGAGTACAGAAAAGCCTGTCACCTTGTTTTTTTTTTTTTCTCCTTTTTTGCTAGATAGCTTGTTGTAACGCATGCAAGTCAAACTTATGGTGGTTATATTGTAATGCATGAAGCAATTAATATGGCTAACCTTTTAGTACAACTGCATTGGACAGGTAACAGAATTTACTCGTACCTGCACCGTCTGGTTTAAAGAAAGTAGTGGTTTTGCAGTTCCTTGTGTTTTCATGATGAATTAATCACTGTTGATTATCAAAGTATGCTGTCAATTTGTTGAGATACGAGAAAGTGCTACCAGTGTTGATGTTAGACGAGAGAGAGAGATTGGACAAAGCAGATTGACATCATAATGATGCAATAACAAGCAATCTTGTAATGAATTTGGAAGGTCAATTTGGATCTCTCCTACCCATGTTTCTACCAACACACCTTTACATTGCGTTTGGTCCGTGGATTTCAATAAGGAAAGTGCGGAGGAAAAAAATTTTCGTGCTTCAAATCACAGTACTTTATTTTTTGATCATTTTTATTTTCTTTTTGTTTTTCCTCATCAAAGTTCATTACAGAAATACCCTTTAGATTCGTCCTGTTTTCATAAAATCCCCCGTGGCATGAAAAATTACAAATACATCCTTAATATTTAGTTTTGTATTACAATTCCACCCGTAGTTAAAGGGATATCTGTCATATGGAACCAAATATTAAGAGAATATTTGTAATTTTTCAAATCTCAGGGGATTTTTTTTTGGAAGAATTTTCTGTAACTAACTCACAGATTTATGTATTTAAGTACACTTGTATTTCTACAAATACAGTTCACAGTCCATATTTAAGAAATAGATGCAAAAATGAAAGACTTAGCGGCTGGTTGTCTTGAAATCTACCCCAAAATTTATGTAATATACAGAGTTGGCAATATAAAAGGGGCTTATAGATTGTCTATAGGCAATGCATAGAGACACTTCAAATGGAACACAAAGCAAGCTAGCGAAGATGCACTGGTACAGAACAAGAAAGAAAAGCACAGAAGAAAAAAGTAACAAAATTATAAATGTTACAAGTTTTATAACTTTGTGGAACAATATGTGGATCATAGTTTCATAAGTTTTAAACACACTAAGATTAACTCAGAAAAGGCAATATAAAAGAGCGAAAAATGTAAAAGGAAAAAAAAATAAAAAAAAATTAAATCTACAGCAGTGAAAAACCAATAATTAAGAATCAAACAGCAAACTCATCTTTTCATTACCAAACCACAAAAAGCAGTAAATTGTTGGGGGGGGGGGGGGGGGGACTGTCGCGGCTAAACGAAAACCTGGAAAAGGATACAAATTGAAGAAACATATTTATTCATCAAACCAATAGCAAAACTAATTAAAAAAATATCACCAACATTTAACAATTAGTCTCTTGTTCAACCATCCAAAAAAAAAAAAAGCAAAACAAGAAGTAGTCTCTTGTTATATTGGTAATCAAAACACAACCATACTTCCCCTTCTTATTTAAATTTCACAACTTGAAACAGACCAAGTAAAAACAGAGGGCACTTCGCTTCTTTGTTCCTCAATCAACCTTAAACAACGCCCTCCTCCCTGCACACACACACGCACACACCACAAGAGCTAGTCAAGAAGATTAATTAAGATAAGACCGAATAAAAAGCATAGTTAAGAATTGCTATTTTTTACCGTAAAAAACAAAAAGAAAGAGCAAAATAAACATGGAAATATGAGCAAGTTACCTTAATTGTAATCCATGAAACCCAGTTAAAAATCAATTTTGTTTGCTTTAATCATGCAAAAGATACAAAAATACTTCTACTTTTTTTTTTTCATATGTCCTTGATTTGGAAAATATTTACTGATTTTGTGAATTCATTCAATTGAAATTAGTTGCAATGATTTTCTTATCAAAATTAATGATGCGAGAAAGGCATAGACTAGCTATTGTTAATATTCATTGCACCAGATGTTAATAGACTGCGTTCGGTAGCATTGGATGTAATAGTTATCCTACGTATTAACTTGTTTGGTAAAAACATTCAAAATCCAATATGTATGGTCGGCCCATTATGCAATCAACCACATTCTTTGGATTTTTATTTCACCATGAGTGGGATACTAATCATAATGATATATAGGCGGATCGAGATATTAAAAGTGGATATTACATTATGCCTCCAAATTAATTTATAAGATGCAGGATCAGGGAAAATTCTTGCCCAGACCCGGCTTGGCCGCACCCAACCAATCATATAGCAAGTGTTAATACACTTGTCATGTGATTGGTCACTCTCCCTAAACTGTACACCAATCACATGACAAGTGTAAAACACTCACCACCTAATTAGTCGTGGTGTGGCCGAACCCGGTGCGGGTAAGAATTTCCCCAGGATCAGAGGTAATTAATGGTGATTTTTAGTACATTTTTATCAATTCAGTCTAATACATTAAAACATAAAAAATAATTTTTTAACATATGATGAGAATATCCAACAACTAATTCACTATTTTCATACGGTAAACAAGCTAGGTAATATTGATAAATTTCATTGGAGAAGGTATCCCATTAAATAATATCATAACCAATCTCATCTTTCTACCATATACACTCATAACGTATTGCTTCCTCTTAAGTTACTTATTCAGAAAAAAACAAAAAACAAAAACAAATAAAAAACCACCAATTTATTTAGTGAAGAAAGGGTACCTTTGACCTCTTGTTTGTTTGATTACCTATTCATCGTCAATGGACCACTTGTTAACATGGAGTTGGAGGTCCTCATTTCCGAAGCTCCGTTGTTCCTCCAATATTTCTTTTGCCGAATTGACAGTAGATTTATAGCAACCATACAATGTAATCAAACGTAGCGTCTCTATTTCTCCAATACCTGAAGGGATCTTCTCCAGAAAAATCATGTGGTTAAGCGCAAGGATCTCAAGGTTAGGAAAGTGGATCTTTTCAACATTCCACTGCTCCAGTTTTGAGTTAACAATTATCAAAGACTTCAGTTTAAGAAAATCTCCTTCAATTGGATTCCACTCTGGCCCACCATTGTTACTCCTAAGTTCAAACACTTCAAGATTAGGTAACGAACCAATAATGGTCATTCTTTCCCAAGGCATGTTGCAGAACGTGATAGACAACTTCTTTAGCATATGTGGGAAGGCTATCTCTTCCAAATTAACTCGGAAAAGCGACCTCAATGTTAGTGATTCAAGTTTACGTAGATGGCGAAGATTGCAGAGCAGATGGTTTGACGAATTCCGTTGAATTTTCAATTTCTTCAAATTCGGGATCCGTGCATAAATCTCATACGGGCACCTAAACTCCAATATTTCAGAAAGCGTCTGTAGGTTTTTCAAAATAATTCTACCTTTCCTCTCAATTCTAACAACGGAAGGATCACAAAGATAAGTTCCTCTCGTTTTGATCTGCCTAAGATGTGGCATTTCCCATATTATACGAGGCAGGGTTAATTCACTTAAATGCCCAACAACTAAAGTTTGTAGATTGCATAGTAGAGATAGCCCCGTAGATAACACTTCACGCTTATAGGCATAAAGGCACCGTAATCTAGTGGGTTGCCAAAGTATTGGGAATGCATTGTTTACACCCAACACCAATTTTAGTCTATTAAACTGTGAGTATATGATGCTACAACCATCACACACAAAACACCTGGCAAGTGATGTTGATTCCTTGACCATAAGTACTTCAGGGAGATCTCCAAATGTGGAGTCATTTCGATGACGACATAGAAAGCAAGGTCTGTGATTGAATGTTTGCACTTTTGGGATAAAAATATATTGACCTTTTTTATATTCTCTAAGACATAAGTCCCTTAAAATATCATGAATCTTGCATGTCTTTACTTCCCCATTGTATTCCAATTGATCAGTCAAAATCAGATTCCTTCCAATAAGATCCTTCAAGCATTCATTTGCAACTTCTTCTAAAGTTTGACGTCCTTTTGATCTTACAAATCCCTCAGCAACCCAAGATTCAATTAGCTTAGAGACAATAATCTCCTCATCTTCACCAAAAACTCTCATATATAGAAAACATGATTTTAGATGAATGGGCAAATGATTGTAACTCAAAGATAATATCTTTAAGCAATGCTCATCATCTCCTAAATTGGCAAAGGAGTTCACATTTTCTTCTACAAACTCCCAATACCTATGTGTCATGTCTGAATTTGCTAGCAACCCACCAATTACAACAATTGCTAGAGGAAGTCCTTTGCAACTATTTGTAATATTCTTTGCGATTGTCTCAAGTCCAGAAGGACAACATTTTTTATCAAAAGCTTTTTCACAAAATAACTCCCAACTCTTCTTCTTGTCCAGAAATTTCATCGAGTAGGAGTTGTGATTGCCCAGAGAATCAGCCACATCACCCAACCTAGTAGTCACAAGAACTCGACTTCCATTCTCATTCTTTGGAAAGAATGATTTTAATTCACTCCAAACATTGGTACTCCACACATCATCCATAACAATTAAATACCTTCTACCAAATAAACTTTTGTACAAATGTTGTCCTAATTGAACTAAAGTTGCATCCTTTTCCTTTTTCTCATTCCCCAACTCACCATGTAGAAGGGCTAGAAGAATTTCCCGTGTGCTATATTCTTGTGATATTGTAAGCCAAATACGTTTATCAAAGCGGTCCACAATAGTTTGATTGTCAAAAATATTCTTAGCCAGAGTTGTCTTACCAATACCCCCCATACCAACGATGGGGACAACTTTCAGATCACCTTCGCCTCCTGTGAGCTGATCCATGATTCGATCCAAGTGATCCTCAAATCCCACCATGGTATTCGTGCCGCTCGAAGTAGGAGGTGCATATGATGACCTTGCAGCAGGCGAAGAAACTCTTCGTTGTGGTTCTTTAACCGCGCTTTCCTGATCTTTAATCATCATCAAGTCTTTCTCGATGGATTCAATTTTTTCAATTACTATGTCCACATCGTCACGAAAGGATAAGATCGGTCTCACATTAACTTTTAGGCCAGATCTAAGTTGACGAAGTTGATCCACTACATGTCCGTCAATGACATTTTCTGCTTCATCCGCAACATCAGCAATTTGCCTCGCTAGATTTACTTGATCTGTACAAAATCTTTGAGAATGAAGTTCAAGAAAATCCAGCACGGAACTAACCTTCTCACGGAGTGTTTCAATTCGATCGCCGTCAAGTTGAAGCCGATGCAGCTGCACATTTTCTAGAGCATGCATAAGAGAAACTACCGCTGCATAAGCTGCTGTTGCTGCCATCTTCTTTAGAAATCCAGATAAAGGTTATTGTTTGAATAAAATGATTACTGTTTCTGTAGGTAAAAACTTTCAGGGAAGCTTGAAGACGAATGAAATGTTGTCCAATACGTCCACGCACATATATTATAATCCGTCTTATAAATAATTGGTTAAGTAAAATTTGAACCAATGAAAAAAAAAAAAAAAAAGTAAGAAGACCCCTCTTATAAAAGTCAAATTTGTAGTCTAAACATACCATTGATTAAGGGGATTAAACTAATTAATTGATAATTTTACAAGTTTAAAAGCTCCAGGCTACTTCATTGGAGTACATATTAGAGTAATATTTTTCTTTTGCGCGATTCGAGAGAAATAGTCATAGACTTCAAACATCTCATTATTATTATTATTATTATTATACACTTTGTGTTTATGTAATCTCTATTAATTAAAAATTCTTATCATTTCAGTGTTATTTGTGCGACTTCACTCATTTTAAAACCACCAAGTTGTCAAGCTGCACGTTATAAAATAACCACAATTGTCGCTTGGATGGGCCACTGACACATTTTTATTTTTTTATTTTATGTAATGGTCCACTTTCACAATTATAATGAAGACAAACAGAAAATACAAACAAAGGTATTATCAAATTTTCGAGTTGCGTGTTGGTAAATGAAGAATAAGATTAAACATTATAAAAAGACTAATGGGAATGGATCTTTATGTCCGTTTTTTTGCTTTCTTTAGGGGGGAAAATTAAGGGAGGTTAATACAAATTTCACACATATTTATAAATGGATATTGAATGAAATATAACGATTGAAACAAAAATAAAAGTACAAGGGGACCAAGTGATGCAATTGAAATTATAAAGGTATAAAGTGAAAATGAGTCAAAGTACAAGATAGTAAAATGAAACTTGGGCTATTTGTTATTTTACTTTTAAATAAATAAATTATTTATCACTTATTTCTACATAAAGTTTTTAAAAATTTTCATGTCTTAATTAATATTAAATTGGAATTCTATTTTAAAAGCTAAGGTTCCTAAACGCAATCAGTGAAAGCATTTTTTTTTTCCCCATTATCATATTCCCTGTCCGACCCATAGCACATAAAGTTTTTTGTTTTTAATCAGATATTATTGATCATCATGTCATTATCTATGAGAATTAATTTAAGAAGCCATTATGTGAACAGTTACGAGTGGCAAACCCCCCACATAATTTTGGTCTCTATACTTGTCATGTTTTATTATTATTATTATTATTATTATTATTATTATTATTATATTTTGTCCCTAAACATTTTAATCCACCATTTATATCCCTGATGTTGCCACTTTTTTATAATTCAAGCCCTAACGTTAACTTAGCGGTTACAAGTAATGGAATTTGCTAGTATGAAATTACAATTGCCTCCCTTGTAACTTATTTTGGAAAAATTCTTACCCGAGTTTGGTATGGCTGAACCAAACAATTTATCTCGCAAGTGTATTGCACTTGTCTAGTAATTGATCACTCTCTTTAAATTATCGACCATTCATAGAGCAAGTGTAGAACGTTTGCCAGGTGATTAATATTAGTTCGGTCGAGCGGGGTGATGCTTACATTTTCGATCCCCTTCTATGCACGGTCAAATGATGGCAGGTGGCTTCATATAAAAAGGAGCACATAAAAGAGAACTTCTTACTCTTTCAAAGAATGAAGGTGGCTTGACATAAGGAGGAGCACATAACAATATCGACCCTATTGTGCATAGCCAATTGTCACATATCATGGAATCTTTATCTATTTATGTTAGTCAAGATTATATTAACAACCCGGCCCTACACTTTGATTTATCAACAAGCATCCCCCAATATTAAAGAAAATTAATACTAGCCTCCATGCTCATTAGTTTTTTAAAAGAAAATATTTAATTATATTTTTACTTGTAACAATGCGAATGACCAACATTTAGTATTACGAAAAGGTTAATTATTCTATTTTGGCATATCATTTTTTCTATATCTTGTGTTTTTCATTTTCTAAAAGATTGATCATCTATATTTTCTAAATTTTATAGGTGGAAAAGTAAATGATCTCATGAATATTTAGATACATGACATGTAATTTTTGTTTTGGGATAATTTCATAATACCGAGGTTTAAAAGTCAGCACCCCCGAGCTTTTAAAGTTGTCACTTTTTGCATTTATAACGTAGGGCAATCAAATAGAAGTAAAAATATTTCTTGACTTTCAGTAATGAAAGTAACATTTGTAACAAATCGTGTAAGTTTTAGTAAGGCAATGTCTATCACCAGTACTTATACTGTTGTAACAAAAGATTTTTTGTTGCAAATGTTTTTTGTAACGAAAACTAAAAAGTCGTTACAAGAACTTTTAGCATCAGACTTTAGGGGATGAATTTGGTAACGACATATTTTTGTTGTAAAAAGTTACAGTAACGCAAAATAGACTTCTAGTAACGACATGTTTCGTTACTAAAGGTTATTTTTCTTGTAGTGTCTATCCGGATAACAGAGAGTGATATACAAACGCCTTTTGTGTGGGTATGTGTGTTATTTGAACTCTTTTGACTTTTAAAAAGAAATAAATCAACTAAATTAGCCCTATATATAAATATTACCTAAAAAACCTTCTTTTTCTCTCCTTTTTCATCATCTTTCCATCCCTTTCACTATAAACACACACTTACACACACAAAAATTCACTCTTCCTTCATTCATCACCAAATCCCTTAAATAAATACACCATTAAGCTTCTCTCAATGAGTAGAACACAAACATAGGAAGAAACTTGAGCTTTGGTGGCGAAAAATAGAAGACCCAGGTGTGGTGGCAGGTCTTATATTTTCATGATGAATTTTCAATAGAAAATTATTGAAGAATATTGAATAAGAGCATAGAAAATTTTGCCATGGAAGAATTCCATGGCCAATCCGTAGCTATTAGCCACGGATTAGACACGCCAATGTAAATGGACACGGTTTGAAATTAGCCATGGAAAATTCGTGACCAATCCATGGCCACCATGGCGCCAAAATTGGTGCCAGTTTCACCAAAATTTAGCCAAAGCTAACCAATTTTTTTTTAACTTAAAGATATGCCATGGATTAGACACGGAAAAATCCGTGGCTATTCCGTGGCTAGAATGGCACCAAGGGCTAATTTTTTGGATGACTATGCTGATTTGTCGAATGTTGTGATGCAATCTACAGAGAACCAACAAGGAAAAATGGATGCCGCTTGTTGGCACTAAAAAATTGGGATAAATTACTAATTAATAGCCCAAACAAATTAGCTATTAAATTAGGTCTCAAATTTAAGTCCATACGAAATTTGGGCTTCATGAATTGGATCATCCAAAATAAATAATAAATTTTGTTTTTGGATTAGTTAATTGGGCCAAAGTATTTGAGTGGGCCCATCAAATGTAAATGCATGTCCAATAGTCTCCAAATATAAACTCAAGCCCAAGCCTAAGAAGGAGGCATAAATGTTAAAAGAAGCCCGCCTTGTGCCTATAAATAGAGGCACTCGGGTTCACAAAAAGGGGGACAAAAAAATCAAATAAAACACTCAAATTCCAACCTATTGCCACGACCAAGTGTTGCCGTTACCAAGGCCCAACATTTTTTCTCAAGGCGTCAAATTCTCACCAAGGGATTGATTCAAGAACAAGCTTTTAGCCCTCGAATCGAAGTTTCAGAGAGCAGAATCAGAGGATTAATATATTTTCTTTAGAGATTGTAACCATACATATTCAAATTCAAATATTTTATTTGTCCATATTTTTCCTCGTCTTGTAATTTATTGCAGACGTGAAAATTGTGTGAATAAATTTTGGCACGCCCGGTGGGACCTCTCTGCCTCTCATCTCTTCTTCGCTCATGAAATTCAAGTCGTCGTCTTTGACATCTCTATGGCACCCAAGAGAAACCAAGTTGGTCTAAACAAGGAAAACGCTGCTGACATTGTGACCGACATCGTCCAATCCTCCAATGTGGTTATAACTGGTGACTTTACCCCTTCTGATAGTTCAAATCTGTCCAATCCAAAAGGGGTCGATTCTAAGTTATCTTTTTCCACCAAAGTCCCTACTGTGGCAACTGGAGTGGTGATTATGGAAGAGCAAATCGCCCAAATGGCCCAGGTGATTGCCGATTTGCAAAAGATGGTAGAAGATAAAGACCTTCAAATTGCACAACTCATGAACAGGGTAGAGCATCCTAACATCGGGGAATCTAGTAACAATCATCAGTACTCTCCCAAACTTGCTGCAAAAGGGAAGCAAGTTGATGAGATTTCTTACAAGCCAGATTTTGTGCAAAAACCTACTCATTCTGCAACTCCCATTGCTACATTATCTATTCAGCAACTGCAAGAGATGATTGCAAATAGGATTAAAGCTCGCTACGGCGGACCTACTCAAAATGTGGTCCCGTATTCTAAGCCATATACCAAAAGGGTTGATTCTCTGAGAATGCCAATCGGATACCAACACTTAGTAATGTAATTATAGTTACTATACTTATTTCAAGTATACAAAAATCGGCATGTCAAATACATCAAATACATTATGCATTTACCGAATAAGTCACTTTAAACTAATATTCTCCATATTATCTTCATCTTCCTTTTTCCCTTCATCAAGTCCCGAAACTTCCGTAGAATTAGAAAAATAACAGGAGGTTGAATTTAAACGACACTGTTCTATTGAAGCATTGATTTAAAATTAGTATCCTTATGCAATAAACAAAAACCAAAGCATACATTTCAGAGTAGTAATCTCTTCTAATAATGAAAATTTTTACCACAGAATACAACTATACCCAATGCTGACATAGGTATTTATCCTACCCTTGATATAATCCAAAATATCCTAACCTTGATATTTCAGAGCAGACTGGTACTCGAAACTCAGATTCCTAAAACCTGCTATTTCTAGGAACATAATAGTTTAGTTAAACTGCCACACTCTTTTTTGCTTCAAAAGCAATTGGAAATTTGAGAACACTTTCTTTTTGGCTTATGACAATAGCTAATTAGTAGAATTACTCTTCTTTTGCAAAATGCGACAAACAGATAATACTGGGGAAAAAAAAAACATAACTCGACACTTGACACAACTAACCTATAGGTTGTATTATCTTCATCAAACTCCAGTATTTTCTGTTCATTAACGAAATTCAAAATCTACGAAGAGCACCATCAAATATAGCAATGTTCTACACCCCTTATCGTAAAGCAAATCCCAATGAGTGGCCTAGACATTCACGGCAACACTCCAGCTTCAAATTTGAATCTTGCAACTTGCAAGATAAGATGTGTCAAAATATATTTATTCTTAACCAAATCATTGCTAGTCTGTTCCAACAATATTATTTGAAGATCAGAATTAGTTGCCTCATCGAAATGGAAAATATACTTTGTGCACCAATAATATCATGTTTATGTAATATACAGAGTTGGCAATATAAAAGATGTTATCTTTGACCAAATATTAATAATTTGTGTTACAAACCAATAATTCGAGAAATTAGCGACTAGTTGTCTCAAAATCTATCCAAAACTCAGCATACAAAGCAGGAAAGAAGATGATCCTTAACATTTTAGCCAATCTACCCGACAGCTTGGGGGGAAACATCAGGTTGGAAATTGTAAAAACACGTTTTGCCGGAAAAAGGGGCTTATAGATTGTCTATAGGCGATGCATAGAGACACTTCAAATGGAACACAAAGCAAGCTAGTGAAGATGCACTGATACAGAACAAGAAAGAAAAGCACAAAAGAAAAAAGTAGCAAAATTATAAATGACGCAACAATATGTGGATCATAGTTTCATAAGTTTTAAACACAGTAAAGATTTACTCAGAAAAGGTAATGTCAAGGAACGAAAAATGTAAAAGAAAAAAAAAATAAATAAAAATATACAGCTGTGAAAAACCAATAATTAAGAATCACATCTTTTCATTACCAAACCACAAAAAGTAGTAAATAAGGGCGGGAGGAGTCTTGTTCGATCATAAAAAAAAAACTCAAAAAAATAAAACAAAGCAAAACAAAAAGTAGTCTCTTGTTATATTGGCAATCAAAACACAACTATACTTCCCCTTCTTATTTAAATTTCACAACTTGCAACGGACCAAGTAAAAACAGAGGGCACTTCGCTTCTTTGTTCCTCAATCAACCTTAAACAACGCCCTCCTCCCTGCACACACACACACACACACCCCAAAAGAGCTAGTCAAGAATATTAATTAAGATAAGACCGAATAAAAAGCATAGTTAAGAATTGCTATTTTTTACCGTTAAAAACAAAAAGAAAGAGCAAAAACTAAACATGGAAATATGAGCAAGTTAACTTAATTGTAATCCATGAAACCCAGTTAAAAATCAATTTTGGCTGCTGTAATCATGCAAAAGATACAAAAAATACTTCTTCACATGTCTTTGATTTGGAAAATATTTACTGATTTTTGTGAATTCATTCAATTGAAATTAGTTGCAATGATTTTCTTATCAAAATTAACGATGTGAGAAAGGCATAGACTACCTCGTTAATAGACTGCGGTAGGTAGGGGCTATTGCATTGGATATAATAGTTATTTTATGTATTAACATGTTTGGTAAAAAATTAGAAATCAAATCCAATATTTATGGTCGACCCATTATGCAATCAACCATATTCTTTGGATTTTTACTTCACCATGAGTGGGATATTCATCATAATGATATATAGGCAGATCGAGATTTTAAAAGTGGATATTACATTATGCCCCTAAATTAATTTATAAGATGCAGGATGAGAGGTAATTAATGATGATTTTTAGTACATTTTCATCAATTCAGTCTAATACATGAAATCCTACAAAATAATTTTTTTAACATATGATGAGAATATCCAACAACTAATTCACTATTTTTATACATTAAACAAGCTAGGTAATATTGATAAATTTCATTGGAGAAGGTATCCCAGTAAAAAATATCAAAAAAAAAAAAAAAAAAAAAACGAAAACAAATAAGAAACCACCAATTTATTTATTAATGTACCTTTGACCTCTTGTTTGTTTGATTACCTATTCAACGTCAACATGGAGTTGAAGGTCTTCATTTTCGAAGCTCCGTTGTTCCTCCAATATTTCTTTTGCCGAATTGATAGTAGATTCATTGCAATGATTCAATTTAATCAAACGTAGCGAGTCTATTTCTCCAATACCTGAAGGGATCTTCTCCAAAAACTCAACGTTGTTAAGCTTGAGGATCTCAAGGTTAGGGAAGTGGATCTTTTCAGCATTCCACCACTTCAGTTTCGAGCCAAGAATTGACAAAGACTTTAGTTTAAGAAAATCTCCTTCAATTGGATTCCACTGTGGCCCACCAATGTTATGCTGAAGATTAAGCACTTCAAGATTAGGTAATGAACCGATGATGGTCATTTTTTCCCAAGAAATGTTGCACCGCCACATAGACAACTTCTTTAGCATATGTGGAAAGGCTATTTCTCTCTCTTCCAAATTAACATCGAACTGGCTGATCAATTTTAGTGATTCAAGTTTACGCAGATGGGGAAGATTGCAGAGCAGATAGTTTGACAAATTCTCTCCCCTCAAAACAATTTCCAATTTCTTCAAATTTGGGATTCGTACATAAATCTCATTCGAGCACCTAAAGTCATATATTGAAGAAAGTGTCTGTAGATTTCTCAAAATAATTGTATCCTTCCTCTCAATTCCAGTAATGGGAGGATCACATAGATAAATTCCACTGCTTTTGATGTGCCTAAGTTGTGGCATCTCCCATATTATTGAAGGCAAGTTTGATTCACAAATATACCCACCTAAAGTTTGCAGATTGCATAGTAGAAGTAGAGATAGCCTCGTAGATAACAATTCATCATTCCAGACATAAAGGCACCGTAATCTAGTGGGTTGCCAAACTATTGGGAATTTATCGTTTTCACCCAACATCAATTTTAGTCTATTAAACTGTGAGTATATAATGCAACAATCATCACACACAAAATGTCTAGCAAGTGATGTTGATTCCTGGACAACAAGTTTTTCAGGGAGATCTACAAATGTGGAGTTATTTCGATGACTACATAGAAAGCAAGGTTTGTGATTGAACGTTTGCACTTTTGGGACAAAAATATATTGACCTTTTTCATATTCTCTAAGACATAAGTCCCTTAAAAGGTCGTGAATCTTGCACGTCTTCACTGCCCCATTGTATTTCAATTGATTAATCAAAATCAGGTTCCTTCCAATAAGATCCTTCAAGTATTCATGTGCAACCTCTTCTAAAGTTTGACCTCCTTTTGATTTTACAAATCCCTCAGCAACCCAATATTTGATTTGTTGAGAGACAATAATCTTCTCATCTTCACCAAAAACTCCCATATATAGAAAACATGATTTTAGATGAATGGGCAAATGATTGTAACTCAAAGATAATATCTTTAAGCAGTGCTCATCATCTCCTAAGTTAGCAAAGGAGTTCACATCTTTTGCAACAGTCTCCCAATACATCGGTGTCTCGTCGGAATTTGCTAGCAACCCACCAATTACAACAATTGCTAGAGGAAGTCCTTTGCAACTATTTGTAATATTCTTTGCGATTTCCACAAGTCTAGAAGGACAACTATTTTTTGCAAAAGCTTTTTCACAGAATAACTCCCAACTCTTCTTCTCATCTAAAAATTTCATCGAATATGAGTTGTAATTGCCCAGAGAATCAGCTACATCACGCAACCTAGTAGTCACAATAACTCGACTTCCATCCTTATTCTTTGGAAAGAATGGTTTTAAATCGTCCCAAATATTGATACTCCACACATCATCCAAAACAATTAAATACCTTCTATCAAATAAACTTTGGTACAATTGTTGTCCTAATTTAGCTAAACTTTCATTTCTTAACTTTTTCCTCAAATCAAAAGGTAGAAGGGCTAGAAGAATTTCTTGTGTGGTATATTCTTGTGATATTGTAGACCAACTACGTTTGTCAAAGTGGTCCACAATAACTTGATTGTCAAAAATATTCTTAGCCAGGGTGGTCTTACCGATACCCCCCATACCAACGATGGGGACAACTTTGAGATCTTCGCCTCTCGTGAGCTGATCCATGATTCGATGCAAGTGATCCTCAAATCCCACCATGGTATTCTTGCCGCTCGAAGTAGGAGGTGCACATGATGAACCTGCAGCAGGCGAAGAAATTCTCCGTTGTGATTCTTTAACCGCGGTTTCCTGATCTTTAATCATCATCAAATCTTTCTCGATGGACTCAATCATTTCAATTACTATGTCCATATCGTCCCGAAAGGATAAGGTCGGTCTCATATTAACTTCTAGGCCAGATCTTTGACTAAGTTGATCCACTACATGTCCGTCAATGACATTTTCTGCTTCAGCCGCAACATCAGCAATTCGTCTCGCTAGATTTTCTTGATCTGTACAAAATCTTTGAGAATGAAGTTCAAGAAAATCTAGCAAGAAACTAACCTTCTCACGGAGTGTCTCAATCTGATCGCTGTCAAGTTGAAGCCGATGCAGCTGCACGTTTTCTAGAGCATGCATAAGAGAAACTACCGCTGCATAAGCTGCCGTTGCTGCCATCTTCTTCAGAAATCCAGGTAAAGATTATTGTTTGAATAAAATGATTACTGTGTCTGTAGGTAAAAACTTTCAGGAAAGTTTGAAGACGAATGAAATGTTGTCCAATTTGTCCACATATATTATAATCAGTCTTAAAATAATTGGTTAGGTAAAATTTGAACCAATAGAAAACAAAAAAGAGTGTTAGAAAATTGTATTCCTAGCATGTTGGTTTTGGACCAAGATTGAGAAATTATTTAAGTGGATTACAAGTTGAATTTGGCATTAATGCGTTCTACTCCGAAAGTAGGTGTGAATAGTGTATTCACAAGAATGAATACAATTTCGGGTGAATGAGAAATTAATTGTCAAAGTTGACCACTTAAAATAGTTGAAGCTAGGATTGGGAAGTATTTAAGAATGCTATCCCACATTGAAAAAATGAAGGGAATTTGGCCACTTAATAAAGCCCAAAAACTCACAAAGGGTTGGGGTCCCTTGGGGATACCTAAATGTGTAAACGGACAAGGACCTAGGTCCAAGTGGGTTCGGGCTAAAGCCCACACGCGCGCCGCCGTCCGTTCGGCGGGCCTGGCTTGGGCTTTTTGGGCCAAAGCCGAATTAAATTTTGATTTAAATCAAACCCAAATTAAAAGGATTTGGTCTTGGAGCCGGTGCGGGTCAGCTCGGAGCGGATATTATAAATATGCCCCACTTTTGCCAGATTCATTCATTCACATCCATGAGAATTTACTTTCTTGCATTCTAGTGCGCATACTTTCCAAAGCTCTCTTATTTTGTGTTTCGAGAGTTTCAACACTTTTTATTCGTCCTTCTCGAGATTTGAAGTGCTCCTATCTAGTGAAAATTCGTTGTATCTTGGGAGACAATTGCCATTCAAACCGTGAGCACTGTATGGGGCAAATTTGTCTTAGAGACAGAGAATCAAATTCTCGCCTCGACTTCATTTTTATTTGAAATCACCTCTCACCAAACAACAGAGAGTAAGAAGACCGATTCGGATCTTCTGTTAAATAATCGTGATGCATTTTCTGTTATACTTATCAATACACGCCACGTGTATTGGTGAGCTGTCGAGATAAGGAAAGAGAATCTTTATATTTTTTGCCATATCGTCAATTTTTCTCTTTTCTTATCTCGATCGCTTGTAAAACATAAGATTCGAATAAAAGTCAAATTTGTAGTCTAAGTATACCATTGATTAAGGGGATTAAACTAATTTATTGTTAATTTTACAAGTTTAAAAGCTCCAGGCTACTTCATTGGAGTACATATTAAAGTAATATTTTTCTTTTGTGCGTTTGGAGAGAAAAGGCCATAGACTTCAAAGATGTTGTTATTATTATTATTATTATACATTTTGTGTTTCGTGCAAAGCCGACTTGTATGTGATCTCTATTAATTAAAAATTCTTATCATATCAATATTATTTATGCGCTTTCACTTAGTTAAAACCACCTAGTTGTCAAGACGCCTGTTAGAAAATAACCACAATTGTTGCTCATATGGGCCACCGACACAATTTTTTATTTTTTGGAAATGAAAAATAAGATTAAAAATTTTAAAAAGACTAATGGGAATGGAGCTTTATATCCATTTTTAAATATTTGGGGGTGCTTCTTTAGGGGGAAAAAATTAAGGGAGGTTAATACAAATTTCACAAATATATATAAATGGATATTGAATGAAATATAACGATTGAAACAAAAATAAAAGTACAAAGGGATCAAGTGATACAATTGAGATTGTAAAGGTATAACATGAGAATGAGTTAAATTACAAAATAGTAAAATGAAACGTGGGCTATTTAGCATTATACTTTTAAATAATTAAATTATTTATCACTTATTTCTACATAAAGTTTTTTAAAATTTTCATGTCTTAATTAATATTAAATTTGAATTCTATTTTAAAATAAATATTTTAATATATTTATTTATCTATTTATGTTATACAAAAAGTTTATTTAATTTGATAAAATTAATTTTTTTCTAATAGGAATACATAAAAATATAAATAAAAAAAATTGTTTTCCGTGCCTTTAAACGGACTAAACACTAATTTGGGTCATGTAAAACAAAGGCTACTTTGATACAAGAAGGATTTGGAAATCAAATTTATAAAGGAAATCTCTGCAAAGGCGCAGTGGGGTATACATGAAAATGAATTTGTTGCTGGAGTGAATGAGAACCCCACCGCTAATCTTTTCTTTAGTACTTTGTTCCCCATAAAAAGCAATCAGTGAAAAAAGAACAGCATTTTTTTTTTTGCAATCGTCATATTCCATGTCCAACACATCAACTTTTTCCTTTAATTAGACAATCATGTCAATGTTTTACTGTTATTTATGCGTCTTCACTTATCTTAAAACCACCAAATTGTCAAGCCGCCCGTTGGAAAATAACAACAATTGTAGCTCAAATGGGCCACTGACATAATTTTTTTTAATTTTTTTTTAATGTAATGATCCTCGTTCGCAATTGTAATGGACCTCGTCCCACATACACACAAAAAAAAAAAAACCGAACAGAAAATACAAAGAAATGAATTATCATATTTTCGAGTTGCATGTTGGAAAATGAAGAATAAGATTAGTTTTGATTCTTTTGAAGAATAAGATTAGTTTAATTACAATGTAATATAACATTTATTAAATTATTTTTAATATACAAATATTTGTTAGACTTTTGATTTAATCAATATTATAGGAATTTGTAGTAAAAGGATTTCACAAATCATGTCATTTCATATATGTGAGTAGCATATAAAATCATATCGAAATGTTGCATCTTTTACTAAGATGTTTTAGTAATTGAATTTGCTTGCTTTCACGGTCACTTTCAGTCTTAAGAATACTCACTAATAAATCACCCTTTTGATCAATTCCTTGTTGGGATGATAATCTTTTTTGTGTTAGTAAAATCCATAAAGAGAAAAGATGTGTCACATATTTTTTTCTCTACTCATTGTGAATTTTAGGATTTGGACTTGGAGAAGATGATTGGCAATGTTGAGGTATGCTCTGGACTCTATGTCCACAAAGGATAGTACCATCCTCAAACGACAACCTCAAAAGGTAGCTCGTGGCAGTTCTTTTTCTATTTTGCCACTATTGATTAGGTTATTCTAATTTCATGTACCTCAAGCATTTATCCCCATCACTATTCAATACAAAACTACACTTCCTTTGAGTGTGAGATATGCCAATTGTCAAAACAAGCTTGATGACATTTTCCCATTTAGCTATACAAAGCATATAGACCATTCTCTATAATACAATAAAAACCATTAACAGGTGTTAGGTAGTTTGTCTCATTCATTGATGACAACACTAGATTATCTTGAGTGTTTTTTATGAAGGAAAAGTTTGAAACAAGCCAAATAATAAAAAAAAATTCAAAATTAACTATAACCTCTGACTCAATTAATTAAATTGACCATAATTATCAACTCAATTTGTCAAATTGACCATAATTACTAATTCAATTGATAAAATTGAACATAATTACCAATACAATTGAGGAAATTGGGCATACATTCCCAATTTCATCAATTAAGTTGGATAAAATGTGCAAATATATTACACACCACACGATTTCTTCAAGGGCAAATTACGTTTACCTCCCCTGAGGTATATCCTATTTACAAATAATACCCCGACCTAAGAGAAATTATAATTACCCCCCTGAATTGAGGGGGTTATTACAATTTACACCTAAAAAAAATAAAATTTCAAAATTACCCTTCTGAAAAATTACAAGTACCCCCTAAATTAAAGGGGTAATTACAAATAACACCCCCTAAATTGAAATGATTATTTTGCCCTCAAGGGATTTTTTTGGTTATATTATATATATTTAAATTTAAAAATATTATGCATATTTAAATATTTTTTACAAAAATTAAATCAATTATATAATATATTCAAATAGTTATAAACATATATTTCTGATGCGGGTCGGATTTGGGTCTGATCGATCCCAGTCGGTCTCTCTGGTCGGATGTGTGAATGAAGGTATACGAACGAGAAGTTAACCTACAGCAAGAGAACGGCAACGTGAGCCTACATCGGCTAAGACCCTCTGAAGCTTAAGTCAGTCGATCGATTTTTGAAGAGATTTGAATAGAGTAAGGGTACTGTGTGTAATTAATGCATGCCTTTTACCATACATGCGGGGGTATTTATATTATGTCGAGGTAGGCCGCGCCCCCGTAGGTCCCCCAGACCAGGTAGGTCGTTGTGGGCTAACGTGGGCGACCCATGATCCTAGTGGTAGGGTCGTAAGCGCTAGCTGGCATCTCATTAATGAGGTATGGGGTTAGGTGGCTCCCCCATATCTAGTCTAACGAAGCATTTAATGCCAGCAAGGATCCGTTGGACTTGGTATGGTCTCGGTCGATTACTAGATCGACTGGTAGGATCGAGGACCTGGGTTTTTGCCAAGGGGGAGATCGTCACTCAAAGAGAGGGGTTAGCGAAGTCGGCCGGTTGGAAGGTGCTCAAGGGAAATCGATTTGGGAGAAAAACGGTCGATAGTTTCGGTCGGAATTATTCAGTGATGTACACTCCAGGGCTCAATTCATGACCTCCACTATCCCTTCTTGTAATTTCCACATGACTAAAATCCACTTGTAGTTTGCGATGTTCAAAACACCATATACTCTATTGAATCCCACCATGGATCCCCAAAAGAGAAAATATCCGTTGATTTACATACCTCATCAAGAACTCGTCATTGCGAACAACATTAAACACCGCTTGAAGTTCATTATTACTAGCTTCTCCATTCTTTTTTTTGCTTCTTTTGGGCAGAGGAGCGACCTTGTTGAAAACTCGTCCAGCATACGCACAAAGACTACTCATAAAAAATGCATCCACAAAGGCATATGACTTTTGTTGACCCCACTTAGTTTTGGGATGCTCTCTTTGTCTATTTTCATAAGTGCTAATGTCTCGTAGATTTCCCGCATCAATATGAATAACTATAGCATAATGGTTTTAAAGAACATTCAACTTACATATGTATATATATATATATATACTGTTAAAGATACGTTATCGGACAACCAATCTTTCGGTGTTAGGATCCTTGTCAAGAATTTTCGGTTGCAGGGAAGTATGTTACATTTGATCTCCAAGTCATCACCAGCCGCTTCATACCATTGTCTAAAGATAGTCCTCTTCTGCTCAGAAATGGTTAGTAGAATTTTTCATGTGATAATCTTTTTCCCCCTAAGACATCAAGATAACAGCCACGTTCGAAACATGCGACTTTTGTTGGTTAAAACATGATGTAGAGTACAATTAGGACTCAAATTGACATTGTTTTGAAGTTGTGAAACTCAATGTTGGACAATTGAAATGAGTGAGATCAAAATTGAAAAAGTGCTAAGTTATATAACCAAAAATGATCAAATTCCTTTTTAGTGATTATGTGTCAATTTTTGATCACATAGATAATTTCGGCAACCAAAGTCCTAACATTTTAAATTTTTCAAATTTTTTTATACCATAGTCTGTCACCTTGGTTTTTTTTTCCACGTATCCTAAATATGCAACTAGGCAAAGTTAACATTTCAAAATTGTAGTTTTTTTTTGTTTGAGAAAACTTCAATTTTCATTTCTTAAATTTACGTCTATTTCGATTTTGGTCTCTCATGTCTATGCATTTTCACATTTGATCTCTCACGTTATATATATATATTTTTTTTATCTAATATCATCCTTCCGTTAAATTTTTTATTATAAGCTAACAAATTAGTTACATTTTGCCCTGCAATCGTTAGCTTTTAACAGAAAATTTAACGGAAGGATAATATTGGATAAAAAAATATAATGTGAGGGATCAAATATGATAATATATAAATATGAGGGATCAAAATTAAAATAAGTGTAAATGCGATTAACGAAAAATGAAATTTTCTCGTTTTTTTTCTTTTTATCCTTGGGGACAATTATTATTTTTCACAAATAACACGACAACTTGCTTTCTGGGTAGTCGGTATCCCTTATTTTTTTTTTGTTCATAACCCCCCGGTATCCGTAGGTCACTTTGGGCCCCGATTAATCCGAAGTCGAACTACTATCAGGCCCTATTTGGGGGAAAACTCTCCTAACAGAGTTTTTTACATTCTCAATGCTCGAACTCGAGACCTCTAGTTAAGTGAACTTAAGCCTTTTCACTTGAGCCAACCCGGCTCAACCCATGTTAGTGTCGGTACCCTTGTTTGCCACAACGTGTGGCTATCATTGGAGTTTCTCGGTAAGTGGACAGAACCTTACATGAAACGCACACGGTTGATTGGGTCCGGATATACAAACGGAATCTCACTACCTTCCCATTGTTCACGCAAGCGGGGGGAGAGAGAAAGAGAGAGAGAGAGAGAGAATGGCGGAAGCAGCAGTGGAGTTCTTTCTGCATAACCTCCAGCAGCTACTGACCCACCACAGCAACTTGATAAAGGACGTGGGCGGACATGTGGAGAAGCTGGAGAAAGATCTGAGCATCTTCAAGGCGTTCCTCAAGGACTCAACCAATAAGCGGAGGAAGGACGAGACCCTTCGTGAGCTGGTTCACCAGATATGCGAGGTCGTCTAGGAGGCGGAGGACATAACCGACGCCTTCGTCACGTTGGCCGCCGAGAGCAAGTCCAACTCCAAGTCCAAGAATTATTTCTTCAGAGCTTTTAACAAGGCGGTCGACCGCCACAGTATCGCCCAAGTTGCCGAGTCCGTAAGGGGCAATATCAATGCTATATATGGCGGCAAGAGCAGGATTGACTTCGCCACCCTCAATATTGGAGACGAAGACCCCGAAGACTCAGAGGTGACATTCATTCTGTTTCTTCTTGATATTCTCTTGATCGTGTTTTGCGCTGATTGGAATCGATGATATATATCTCTCGCAAGCCCTGGGGTAAAAATTACATCCGTTTTTATAGTTTGATTGCCATATGTTTTTCTTTCATATCTGCACTTTGCCGAATATAGCAATAGCAAGACAAAATTTTTTGACCTGAAAGTAAATTTTGGGGGAAGAGTCCTAATCTCTATATTTATCTAGTCATAGGTGCCCAATGATTCTTCAAACCATTTAAAACCTCAAAATAATCTAGATATTGGATGCCACTAAATTTAGTGTTGAATATAAGTACGATGTCATATTATCGTTCTTTTTGTCCCATAAGTTAGTAACTTTTCGATTTTGGTTCCATTCAATTGGATTGTTTCGGATTTAGTCCCATATTTTAGAAAAATTATCAATTTGAGTCCCACCAATCATTTCCGCCAAATTTTTATCGGCAAAACTCACATTTTTAGGGCAAAAACTTACACCAACACTCTTGCCAGATGTCCCGCGCCCGGGAAGTTTTTATACCTTACACTTGCCCCTTATGTCCATAGAATATTGTTACATAGAACTTGACAAAAATTGGTAGATATATCCAATTATCATCTAGTTCTCGTCTTATAATTTACTAGTAATATTATTAGGATCAGTAGTTGCTTCTACACAATACTTGTTCAAAATACATTAGAAATGTGTAGCAACTTGCCCATTGAAGAAACTGTCGTATTCTATACATGTGTGTTCTATTAGAAACAGCTCATTAAATGCTTCCTTTGTATCTATCAGTTAAAACTACTTAATTGATTGTGACCAAAGTTACCTGTGATTTCATTCATTTATCTTTCTCTGTTTTTTAACTTTAGAAGTGAGACTTACTGCCTTTCTTTCTTTTTTTTTTTTTTTAATTTTTTTTTTCAGTCATGATGATCATCTCTATAGAGCTGTATCATTTAATAATCGACTACTTTTTCTTCAGTTAGTCAAGACAACATAAAACTTAAGCTAGAATGATTACCAGATGAATTAATGCAATAAATAAGCTAAAACAAGAACATCCAATTAGAAATAACCAAGGAAGACCTGAGATCAAGCATAAATTTGAACTGAAAAGTTGAACAAATTGGTTTCGAAGAAATTTCCTACTTCTACAAAACTTGAACTAATTATTAATATTATGAATCATATCAAGCTTTTTCAAAAGAGCCTTTACAATAATGAATCAATAACACAACATTTAATTATCAAGTTATGTCCTGATGCCGCATTAATTTACTCCTTTTTAAGAAAAAAAAAATACAATTAATTGAAGTATAAATAGGAACTATATAAAAATTCCAATAAAATTTTGTAACAAATTCATAGTGACAATATTATTGTCACCTAGTTGTCATTATATGTATCTCTTTAATTATAAATGAGACTATTCAACTCCTAACTATTGTTTCACCGTTTCTTTTGGGACATTTTGTGACAAAATAAAAATTATTATTATTATTAAATAGAATTAATTAATTGCAAAATAAAAGGTATTATTATTTAACATATTTATTGGCAAGAACTTTAATGTGATTAATATTTGTAATTTTGCATCTTCATACATTCTTCTTCAACAGTGTTGCACGGGTAATCAATTTTCATGTTTACATATCGTTTTTGCACAATATTTCGGCATCTTTATCTTTTTTTTTGACAAAAGTGTAAGTTGTATGTTTTATAGTCGAATCTTTATCAGTTGCGTATTCTAGGGGTTGTAAGTTGTAATTTGTAATTAAGCTCAACACTGATAATTCATCATCGAAATATGCATACACAATGACAATGTTTGAAAATTACTATATTATTATCTGGACTTAACGTCTCCTCGGTTTCCTCTTGTTTTTTGTGAAACTTGAGGTATATACTGTCTTAATTCTAACTTCAATTAAACTTGTCCTTAAAACTTGACCAACAGGCTCCCGTTGTAAGAACAAAAAATGTGGTGGGTTTTGAAGATCAGCAAATAAAAGTAATAGAGTTTCTCAAGGAAGAAACCGAGCGACTTGATGTTATATCCATCACCGGCATGCCCGGCCTTGGCAAAACAACCTTAGCAGGGATGATTTTTCATCATGAAGAAATTCAATATGAATTCCCCACCCGCATATGGGTACATATTTCTTCACAGTTCACAAAGAAGGATGTCTTTCTCGCCATTCTGAAAGAGTTGAAGAACAATCTCGCCGAGGACATTTACTGCAAAAGTGACCACGAGCTAGCCAGCCTAGTTGCTGCTGAACTGGATGAACGAAAATTTTTGATCGTCATGGATGATGTGTGGACGAGTGATGATTGGGATAAACTCAAGACTGCTCTGCCAGACAACAATAACAGGGGTAAAGTCTTGATCACTAGCCGTCAAGTGGATGTGGCTCGTTATGCTAATTGCGATAGAGATCCCCACCGATTGCAATTCTTAACTGATGATAAGAGTTGTTTGCTGCTTTGTTTGGAAGCTCTCCATAAGCGTGAGTTCCCTCGAGAGTTGGCAGTCTCGGAAGAAAAATTGCAACAGAGTGCTGTGGGCTTCCACTTGCAATAGTGGTCATAGGAGGCATTCTGGCCAGAAAGAATTCAGCATCAGATCCAATCAGTTCAAAGGAAGATGCATGGGAAAGAGTGTCTCAAAGCGTGAGTACCTACCTTATCGATGACCCAGGGAAACGCATGGAAAAAATTATATCATTGAGTTACAATAAATTGCCTTATCACCTGCGGGCATGCTTTCTCTATTTGGGAATGTTCCCTGAAGACTATGAGATCTCTGTATGGAAATTGATCCGTATGTGGATTGCAGAAGGATTCATACAACAAAAGGACAACATCAGTTTGGAGGAGACTGCATACAACTATTTGGATGATCTTATAAATAGGAACTTATTAAGAATTGATAAGATGAGTCGTAATGGTAGAGTTAAAACATGCCGTATTCATGACATGTTGCGTGATTTCTGCAAAACTGAAGGTGGAAGCGAAAGAGAGAATTTTCTCCAAGAAATGAAGGATTCTAAAGATGGAGGTTTTGTACCCTCAGTTTCTGGCATACAAAAGTGTCGTCGTCTCTGCGTTCATTCCAATATCTTGGAGTTTATCTTTTCAAACCCTTATGGTCCTCGAGTCCGTTCTTTTGTTTGCTTTCCCAAGGATGAAATCCCGTTGCAGAATGAAAACATTTCTGCAATCCCCGCTGCTTTTAAACTGCTTAGAGTTTTAGATGTGAAGCCCATCAAATTCAATAAACTTTCAAGTGACCTATTCGAATTGGTTCATTTGAGATATATCCACTTATTCCTCAACTCAAAAAAACTTGCTCCAGCCTTCTCTAAGCTTTGGAACATCCAAACTCTTAGAATTGATACAAATTTTCGTACGCTTGAAATTCAGGCTGATATTTGGCAGTTAATTAACTTAAGGCATTTAAAGACAACGGCATCCGCTACATTGCCCAAGCCAAAAGAAAAAAGCAGCGGGGGTGAAAAGCTTCAAACACTTAGTACAATTGCACCACAAAGTTGCACAGAAGAAATTTTCAATAGAGCCCGCAATTTGAAGAAACTCGGTATTCGTGGGCGCATGGACTTGTTTCTGGATGTCATGATAAGTCCATTTGAAAGATTGAGGAAATTGGGCAGTCTTGAAAAGCTGAAACTTATAAATGATGTAGACATTAATGCATCTTCGGATGTCAAACAGTGTCTCCTTCCTCAACACTACAAATTCCCACTGAAACTGAGAAGTCTGACTTTATCTGGGACTTCTCTTGAATGGGAGCTTATGTCAACTCTAGGATTGCTCGAGAACCTCAAGGTGCTTAAGCTGAAAAATAAAGCATTCACGGGAGAGATTTGGGAGGCAAGTGATGGCGGTTTTCGCCGTCTTGAAGTCTTGCACATTGGGCGTAAGTCTTGGATAGCTTCAAGTCATCACTTCCCTAGACTCAGACAACTTGAGCTGCACAATTGTGATGAACTCAAAGAAATTCCCTTTGGGCTGGCTGATATACCAACCCTCCAACTGTTGGACTTGTACCTTGCTAAATTGGCAGTGGTGTCAGCTAAGAAAATTCGTGAAGCAAAAGAAAAGAAGCAGGAAGAGCAAAACAGTACCCAAGTTATGAGTGTATTCAAGCTGACTATTTTTCCTTTGGATGAATGATTAGTCACCCTTGATTTTTGCTTGAAAGGTGAGTAAAACTTTCAAATACTTATCGTTCCTTTGGCTATCATATGCTTACTTGTGTTTAAAGTTGATTGCCTCAAGAATAATTGCATTTTCTATGTCATGCTCCCTGCGTTGTAGGATTAAATTATTCATGCATAATATGGATCGCATGCACAATAATATTAGCCAACGTACCTCAGCAATTTTATGAGTCTCTTTCTGATGATATGCAGCTGTATATGCTTTTCAATAAAATATGCGAATGTGAAGAAATTAATCAATAATAACTAATACTTGTTATGTATATGATAGACGTCAATATATATATATATATATATGTGAATGTATGAATATAACTTTATTTTGGTACGACTAACGAGAGGCACCAAAGTTGGCAGTTAGTTTACTGAACTTTGGATATTAATTTCACTACTAAAGAGAAGGCCTAGCTAATTTAACACAATCTGAGGTTTCGAGAATTATATCTCGATAAACTAAACTAAACTTTTGATTAGCACATCATTTTGTAACACTTTGAAATGTCAGAATAGCTCATTGAGGCACTGCAACTGCCCCTGGCCGGTGTCTTGTATAGTATCCACTCGTGGCACTTAAGGTATCTTAATAGACAGTGTCTTTCAGTAGTGTTTATTTCCTACTACAGTTCTGGTGCGTTTAATTAGGTATTGAACGAACTTTAGCTCACAAAATTCATGTGCCCATGTCATTTACCCCATGCTCCTAACATGACTCTGTTAAGAACTAACAACTTGTGATTCGTGCAGGCATACCTTGCAAGCTGCCAAAGAGATCAGAGGGAATGTCTGATGCGCGAAGACCTTTCTAGTTTCCCTAAGTAATTGTTGCACTTCACTTATGCTGAACTCCCTAAGTGTTGCATTGTTGTGTGATAATCCATACTGTTTGTATCTCCAACTCTATTTATTACCCAATATGACTTCTGAGTTTCGTGGCTGCCAAATGGTTTCTTTGTTGGATTTTAATGATTATTAATAGGTTGACAATCGAACAAAGTAATACATTTATTTAAATAGATAATAATACTATGATAATGTAAAACATAGTAATTTGCAATTGATAATAGTCAAGGTTATTGTTAAAAGTAATGGCTATAGTATAACAGGTGGATGCCAAAGATGGAGAAGAGGACAATGGTGGAGAAGAGGACAATAATGTTGAAGAGTAGAATGAAGGTAATGGTGCAGAGGTAAATGAAAATAATGAAAGATATGGAGAAAAACATTAACTTGATAATAGTGGTGAATATGATGGAATAATATAATTAACCTAGATTTCGACTCCGTAATTTTAAAATCTGTGGCAGTGGTGTTATGATGGAAAATAATAGTACAAGGAAGTGGAATCATAGACCTCTTAAACATAGAACGTGATATACTCAATAATATTTAATGTAAATATTATAAATTGAAAGTTTCACAAATACAACGAGAAGTATTCCAATAAACTAAACTAAACTTTTGATTAGCATGTCATTTTGTAACACTTTGAAATATCAGAATAGCTCATTGAGGCGCTGTAACTATGCCCTTGGCCAGTGTCTTATATCGTATCCACTCGTGGCACTTAAGGTATCTTAACAGGCATTATTTTTTATTTCCTATTATAGTTCTGTTATGTTTATGAAGGTCTTGAATGAACTTGAGCTCAAACAATACGTGTGCGCATGTCATTTACCCCATGCTCTTTTCACATGACTCTGTTCAGAACTAACAACTTGTGATTCGTGCGGGCATACCTTGCAAGCTGCCAAAGAGATCAGAGAGGGATTTTATCACTTTTAGTCCCATAAGTTAGGTACTTTTCGATTTTAGTCCCATATGATTGATTTGTATCACATTTGATCCCATATATTAGAAAAAGTATCAATTTGAGTCATCTGTTAAGTTTTCCATCCAAATTTTTATTGGTCAACGTCTGGTTTTGTGCCTTGCGGCCGTTGAAAATTGGAAGAAAAACTTTACGGAGGACTCAAATTGATACTTTTTCTAAGACATGGGACCAAATGTGGTACAAATAAATGGAGTGGGACCAAAATCGAAAAGTGCTCAACTTATGAGATCAAAAATGATAAAATCCCGATCAGAGAAAATCTCTGATGCGCAGAGACCTTGCTAGTTTCCCTAAGTAATTGTTGCACTTCACTTATGCTGAACTCCGTAAGCATTGCATTGTTGTATTTGAATCCTTAACTGTTTGTATCTCCAACTCTATTTATTACCCAATGTGACTTCTGAGTTTCGTGGCTGCCAAATGGCTTCTTTGTTGGATTTTAATGATTATTAATAGGTTGACAATCGAACAAAGTAATACATTTATTTAAATAGATAACAATAAAATCTATCTATATTATAAAAGTACGAATAATTCAATAGTATTTTAGATGTGTTCTTTTTTTGTGTGAAAACTAAAATAACCTAATATAAGTAATAGTAAATAATGTTTATTCATGGTCTTTTAGTAATTTAAAAATTAAAAATTAGACTTCAAATTAAACATTAGATGAAATAAGTACCATAATTATGAAAAAGAGTTGGACTTTTAATTGGACTTTATAGTATTAAATTTTTGTCATATAAAACAAACAAATAAATAAATAAATAAGATCTGGTTATATATCCTCTTCAATCCATTCCATGTAAATACAATTTATTAAATAGATTAATTTTTTATAACATTCTTGGTTATCAATTGTAAAATAATTTCCATTTTTAATACATTTAAATCTATTAGACCAATTTATTGTGTCTTTATCAGTATGATTAATGGAATAATTCATGAAAAAGAAGAAATACAAAGTTTTTGGGTAGTATAAAATTTAAAAAAAAAAAATACAACATGCGACTAAGCTTATTGAGTATTATGTTACCATTTATCAAAAAACTCTTATATCAAAACACAAGTAAATAACTAAAACATGCAATTTCGGTTAATTGAAAATCAACCAATTCGTACTTTGTGTATTGAACAATTTATCCTCTAAAAACTGATTACAATGAAACTTAATGGCACAAGTGGCGTTTATATGAAAATATTTGCTAAATTCCATATTTAGAAGTTCATTATTCCTTAAATACAATTAATACATTGTGAACTTTTAATATAATTTGAAAATTATAGTTTTCAATCTAATGCATGTACCTATATATGTAATTGATTATAAAATAAAGACAAAGTATATAAAGTAAAACAAAAAATTAAAAGAAAAGAAAAAAAACTAAATTGTTATAGATCTTTAATTGAGTAAAGGTACTTCGATAGTTTTTGAAGATATAAAGATGTTATTGACCTGTTTTATGGGATTTTACATCAATTTTCAATTATACAAGAGAGTTAAATGCAACTAACTCTACATTTTCAACAGAATATTTCTAAAGATTCCATAAAAAGTATCGCTATAGCATAATTTATACACATTAGGTATCACAATTGCACCTTCGCAAAGATTAAGTATCAAAGTACAAAACACTACAAAGGTTGGGGTGCTTAATACATTTTAGCTCTTAAAAGATATTTTAAACATACTTAAAATCAATGGTGAAAGAAAGTTCTAGTAGAAATAGTTTAACTAAAACAGGTGATAAATAGTTATCTATTAGTAAATATAGATATTAAATAATTATATATGTTAATAGTAGTATATGTGCATATCTTTTTATTTCCAAATATTGAAAGCAACTAAAAGCTAATATCAAATATTGATATTTTTACCCTAAAAAAATTAAGATATATATTTGATCTTCTAAAAATTTTCAATTATAATATTCTAAACCTTTGATAAATTAATCTTAGTAGCTTATTCAAATAAAAAAGCTATTGTCAAAACAAAATTATAAAGAATCAAAATGACCTTAAAAATTATTAGTGTGATATATAAAAATAACAATATAATAAAGTGACCAATTTCATTACTTTTTATTCATTCATAATTTATATCGATATGATTATAAAAGTGGGAATGGCATAATAGTTTCTTGAAAATTTTTATTGGAATATCCCTTAAGTATTATTGATTTTAATGGCAGCTAAAAAAATTTAATATTAATTACTTTTATCTCCTCAAAACTAATTCTCCTAATTAATTAAGTACAAATACTAAAACATTCAATATGCTAAAGGCTCCAACTTAAAATTCTTAGTTTTTTTAACCAAAAAAACTACGAAAATAAGTTTATAACATCCATATGCACTTTTTAATTGGTTTCGTGAACTTGAAATCAATTAAAATGATCAATACATATATAGATAGATATTATAATATTATATACATATATATATATATATATCTTTCTATAGTATATATCCATATAAGATATATGAATACATATACCTATATTTTAATCTATTCACAACTCTTCAGAAATAGATCTCCTTTTAATTTCTATTTTAAGATAAGAATTCTAACTGATATCTTAATTATAAATCAATTAAATTTCTATTTACTTGATTTAAATAAATAATTCTAAATTAATTAATTACTTCATCAATTTAAATAAATTAATCATCAATGGGCTTGGGCCTTAAAGGCCAATCAAATTAACTCTTTCATTTGAATTCAACTAAATTAATTATTTAATGTAATTTAACCCATCAATTAATTTAACTAATTCTATTGATTAACTAATGGATTGGGCTCTCTAACCTAATTAAATTAACCCTTTATTTAACTCAATTAAATCCATCAATTAATAACTTAACTTTATATGCTTAGGAGTTTATCCATTCATTTGCATGTAATACATTGGGTTCACCAGTCGATTAGAAATTCACTCAGAACTCACTACAATATTTTAGATGGCAAATTCATCAATTGCTTTAATCAAACTCATTTAATTAATCACTTATTAATTAGAACCCTTTCCAATCCACCGTATCCGCTTTTATCTAAATTTATATTTTTGTGAGTGGGGTCAATCAATACTATTATTATTATTATTATAGCTTTTTACATATTAATATAAATACGTATCATGGAAGTGTTTCGGTGTAAGAGTTGCTATACGAGGCAATGAAGAGGATGAAGCAATGAAGGTGAGGTGGAGGTGGTAGTGGAGGTTGTTTTTAAAAGTAGTGGTTATAATATGAGGGGTAGATTTTAATTGCAATGGTGGAGGAGAGGACAATAGCGATAAAGATCGAGATGAAGGTAAAGGTGCAGCGGTAGATGAAAATAATGAAGGATTTATCAAAAAACATAAGCATGATCATAACGGTGGATATAGTCACTACAAGAAAATAGTGAAAAACCTACGAAAATTACCTACAAAATACCTACGGTACAAATCCATTGCAAATACCAACGGAACTCCTATGGATGGCCTACGGCGTTGATAACATAAAATTCTATTGAAATTATTACCTACGGACGTTGCACCAGCTTACTGAGGGAATATTCCCTCAGTGATCACTCACTAAAATTATTAAAAAGATTACAGAGGGAAAAATCCCTCAGTAATCCCTTGGTAAATTTCTGAGGGATATTTTCCTTAGCTAGGTAGAAAAAGGATGCTATTTCTCCCGCCAAGTGTGGGGCAAATTTTCCTACGGATTACCAATAGAATTTTATGTTATCAACGTTTATAGGCCATCCGTAGGAGATCCATTGGTATTTGTAAGGGATTAGTCCCGTATTATTCCGCAGGCAATTTTGCTAGGTTTTAGATTGTTTTCTTGTAGTGAGTGGAATAATATCATTGACATAGATTTCAACTTTACTATATTGAAATCAGTGGCAGTGGTGTTTAATGGAAAGTACTGGTATGGAGAAGTGGAACCATAAACCTTCTAATTAGAAGTTGAACCATTAACCTTCAAATTATGGAACTTGATATGTTCAGTAATATTTAATTGAAAATTATTATTGATACTCCAAAATTATTATTAACACTCAATTCTTATTTTTTTCATTAATAAATTGATGAAAATGTCCTTTCATTTTAAAATGGGATTGATACACTTTACCCCTTAAGTATATGTTATTTATCATTTGCTTCTTTAAACTAATAAATAGTACATTTACCCCCTCCCTTTATCATACATTTCAACAAAAGTATCTTTAAACCTATATAAGTTTTTTTTTGGTCATGTTAAACCTATATAAATATATATATATATATATTATATGTAATTCATAAAATATTTAAACTAATTTATAATCTAAATTCATTTTAAATTATGTGTTAACTAAAAATCAAGTTATTAATTCTTCAATCAAAAATCAAACTTAAGATCTTTTAAATGAGTATGAATAGCTATATTTCATAAATTTACTTCAAGTTGTGTATATTCTTTTTCTAAAATAAATTGAACCTATATATTGATTTTTCTTTTATGGAATTTGACATCGATTTAATAATATCCTAATTTAATATTAATAAGAAATCATATATAAATCATAGTTACAAGATATTTTTTTATTCAATATAGTCAAACTATAGAATGCTATATTCAATAAATGGTTAAGTTAAAGACGAACTAGGACAATATTTTCATGTTTAATTTTCAAGTACTATTATAATAATTTATTAATTTAATTTTTACTTCAATTTACTTAGGCTATAAATTATTTTCTTAAATTAAATTAAAAATTATTTTTATAGTTAATAAAAAGATTTAGAGTTGAATATATGGTGTTAAATGCAAAAAAAAAAAAATAGAAATAGAAATGGTATAAAGGAAATTTTATCCAATTTTATCTAGTTGGTATATTTAATTTTATCTAAATGAAATTTTGGTAGGGTAGGGTGTGAACAAGACATAGTATATAGTTAACGGGGTAAAGTGTGTTTAATCTTATTTTTAATTTACTATAAATTAGAAGTTTCATAAATATAATGAGGAGTAAGCACGATAGTTAAGTTATTTTATATTTATTACATAGCAAATACAACACCGACATGTAGTACATTTAAGTATTAACTCAATGAAATTTTATTACAAGAAAGCATATGCAGACGGACTTTAGATGATGGAAAATTGAATGATGTAGTTGAAGCAATTGAGAAATACAACCCATAGTAAAGGCAAAAATAAAAAAGAAGACATCATTTACAACAATGAAAAGCAATGCAATGAAGAAGAAAACACTACAAGAAAACACTGTTTTTTCGGCGAAATTTTCGGCGGATCAATTTTGCCGAAAAAACCTTTGTCGGTATTGAATTTTCGGCGGAATTTCGGCGGAATTTTCGGCGGAATTAATTAAAATTATTTTTTTAAAAAAAAATTTCGGCCGAATTTTCGTCGAAATTCCGCCGAAAATCAATATTTTTTAAAAAAAATATTTTAAAATTTTCGGCGGAATTTTCGTCGAAATTCCGCCAAAAAAAAATATTTTTAATATTTCGGCGGAATATTCGTCGAAATTCAGCCGAAAAATAAAATATTAAATTAAAAAAAAAATTAATTTTTCGGCGGAATTTCGACGAAAATTTCGCCGAAAAATATAATATTTTTTATTTTAAAAAAATATTTTTTGGCGGAATTTTCGTCGAAATTCCGCCGAAAATATAATGTTTTTTCAGAAATATTTTTAATATTTCGGCGGAATTTCGACGAAAATTCTTCCGAAAAATTAATTTTTTTTTTTAATTTAATATTTTATTCCGGGCCTAAATTCATATTTTTTCAATTATCTTCAAATTAATTGTATTTTTTGTTCGTTGTTATAAGCACAATTTGTTTTAAAATATTAGCATAATAACGTAATTTGAATATATGAAGAAAGAAAACATTAAATATATTAAAATGCACATATATATTAGAAAATCGTCAGAAATTTTAGAGAATAGAAAAAAAGAACATAATAAGTCAAATTATTCCGCCGAAACATAAAAAACCCAATTATTTCCTACCAAAGTTCATACTAATCTCAATCTTCCTCCTCATCGTCGTCGTCTTCTTCCTCATCAACGCCAAACTGAGCCGGTTGAGGGGTAAAACTCGGTTGCTGTGAGCCGCTAGCTTTGTTCTGCGAGATCATCGTTATCATCTGATGCATCATTTCCATTATTTGTGTGTTTTGTTGGGATAGTTGATCGACCCGGTTCTCTAACCGCAGCACCGCCGGATCGGACTGCCTTGACGAACAACCGGGTGAAGAAAAACTATACTGATAAGTTGTCGATGTCTGATAATCTCGCCCGTACTTTCGGCCCTTCTTTGTAGGCGCCCCAGCAGCCTGATCAAACAACTCATTTAAGCTTTCTTGCGTGGAGGGATCAGATACGTCCGCATCCCGCATATCCGGATGATTTTGAACTAGATTTTCGAAATCATCCTGCAATTTTAATTAGTTAACATTAGCAAATTACATAGAATATTTAATTACATTAAACAAATAAAACTTACATGAACTTGTTGTGGCTTCGGGTGAACCCATGTGCCTGCCTTTTTATCCGACCCCTTATCTTTTTTTCTCGTAAAACAATCGTGAAGGACCTCACTTTTAAAAGCAGGCATCTTTAACTTCCCCTCCTACAAGAAGAATATTAATTAAAAAGAAAGAATTAAATCTATTATTGTACGTCAAATAACTAATAATAAAATGTACCTACCAAGTCCATCCGACGCTCAAAAATTGATTTACCCCCACCGGCATACAATGAGCCGCCCCCAACTTCCCTATTTATTCTGTTCTGGTCACTCTTCTTTTTCCATTGAGGTGTGCCCCAATACGTAGCCAGCACTTGAAATATTGGTTCGGGGAGCCACGGTGGCCGACCATTCCCCAGTGCAATAGCTTTTCTAATGTCGCAATACATGTCAACTATTTTTTTGGCCGCACGATTGTCAAAAGCTTTCTTCATATGCCCCGTCTCCTCCGGCCTAAAACAAACATATTTCTAACAAACACAAATAATAGATTGTCACTCAAAGATGTTAAAATAAAAGAAATACTCACAAAATAATGTAAGAAATTTAGACATATACAATTTCAATTAAATTACCTGCCATTCACCGAACCATCGTAACTTAACATTTTCAGGAACCTTGCCATAACTGAAGTATGGCCTGTCCATCTGGCTCTTTATAACATTCCCAATCTGCGCACCACCTTCTTTACCGGGATAAAAACTACAAGAGAGTTCAAATTTTTTTGTCAAACATATACGATTTATTATCAGTTCTATTTGAAGTATCAAACTTACAAAAAAAAAAAAAAAACTAACCGATTCGAACCAATTGGTGTAACAGTAATCTTACTACTCGATCCAGGTGGAGGTGTGGGCATCGCATACGTGTCCTGAATACCTTCTATATCGGCCTGAGTCAACTCGTCAACCTCCGCCTGTGATTGCTGCTGGGGTAGCGGCGGGCTAGGAATATGCGATGTAACAGGTGGACTGTGCCCGCTAGGCATCGAAGGAGTTGGCATAAATTGCATAGAATGTCTGGTGGTGGACTATGGCTTATACGAGTGGATTGGTAAGAAGGGGAGGAGCCCGAAAGTGACGCTGGAGATGTGCCTCGATGGGATGAAGACGAACCCGGATTATGTGACGGCCTATCAGTTGATCTACCATATGAAATCTTATTTTTCCCACGCCTCATCTATATGATTGAAAATTATACAAAAATTATCAAATACAAAATTTTATTATCAAACAAGGTATATTACAATTATATGCCGACATAAATAATTTATGCATATATCCAATTAAGTGCAATAACGTATTTTAACCCGTGATCACAACGACGTTAGTAACGCACATATATATATTAAGTCTATCTATATATTAATAAAATCTATATATCTTTTTGATTTACCATGCAATGTAACTTATTCATCGCTCGTTTCGGCTTCATCACTATCAACCTCTTCAATATCTTCTTCATCAGTATGTATAACCTCATTAAGCTCCCCTTCATCAATCGGTATTAATGTCAAATTTTGGTCGCACATAGATCTAACAACGTCATCAGCAGTGATGCCTCACACACTTGGCCCATCGTCATTTTGGTAAGCGACTTCCAACGCGTGTTCAACATCAACACGACCTGTCGCTTTACTTTTAATGACAGCGAGCCATCGCATTTTCTCTTGAATTTTTCCTGGATACTTAACAAAGTATACCTGTCGGGCTTGTTGTGCAATTATAAAAGGATCGTATTTTCTATACCTACTTGATTGTTTTACTTCAACAATTTCGCATTCTGGATGTACAATACGAGTCCCTCTTCGAGGTGTGGGATCGAACCACTCACATTTGAATAAAACAACCCTTTTTATTGGCTCACCAGTGTATTCCAACACTAATATTTCATTCAAGATTCCGTAGTAGTCATCCTCTATGGCAGCATCCTCATAACTGCCTTTCACCCAAACCCCGCAATTCATCGTCTTTTTCCCTTGACACCACGAGGAAGTGTGAAACTTGAAACCATTGACAAAATATGTATGATATGTTCTCATTTTCATATTAGGACCCCAAGCCAATTGATTTAAGAATAGATCCGTGATCCCGTTTCCTGGATTATGAACCTGTAAGATAAATATCCGCTTGCATCATTAATAGTAGGTAGAGCTTCATAAGTAATAAAAATATTAATTTTTCGTTAACTTACGTATGACTTAAACCATTCATCAAATTATGATTCAAGACGGTCACTGGCTTCAGCCTCACCAATTCTAAAGTATGATAAAAAGTAACTGCAATTTGAAATGTAGTTAGTTATTGAAGGGTTAAACATATTTTCTTACAAAACATGTATCATACTTACTTAATGTAAGGTTTAACTTCTTCGCAATTCAAAATGATATGGTGTCTCGCAGCTCTGTATTCTGCATCATGTTCGAAATACCGTTCTACACATTTACCTTGCAAACGACCCACTTGATTGAAAACGGACAATGTTGGTAGAATGGATTCATCTACCCCACCGTCGTCATTCCTTCCAGGTCTATTTCTTAAAAATCGAACGTGTGATTTAAAGTAGAACGAACAAAAATGAGCTGTTTCACATCGCAAATACGCCTCACAAATAGAACCCTCGACCTGGGCTTTTTGTTTGACTGTTTTTTTAATTTTTCCCAGATACCTGTTTGAAATTACAAAAATATCAATCATGTAAATTTTCATTAATGTATAATTACAAATAATGGAATGAATTTATTTTGGGTTATTTAAATACCTCTCGAATGGGTACATCCAACGAAATTGAACCGGGCCTCCATTTCTTGCTTCTTCGATCAAATGAATTGGCAAGTGCTCCATCACATCGAAAAAACTAGGTGGAAAAATGCGTTCCATTTTACATATAATCACAGGAATATTTTTTCCATCTTGTCCAAATCGGCATGCCTTAATGTGCTGGAACATAGGTCTCTAAAAAATATACTTAATTCAGCAAGTGGTTTCCAGACCTCGTCAGGTAACTCTTTAAAGGCAATAGGCAATAATTGTTCCATAAAAATGTGACAATCGTGACTCTTCATGCCATGCAATTTTGCTTGATGTGAGTCAACGCAGCGACTCAAGTTGGAAGAATAACCATCTGGCATTCGAAGTTCTTTAATCCACTCACATATCATCCGTTTTTGTTCAAGAGTAAAGGTATACTTCGCCTTAGGTTTTCCCCATTGTCCATTGGGCTTTAGGACCAACTGTAGCTCAGGTCGCCTACAAATTTCTTGCATGTCCAGCCTTGCATTTGCATTATCTTTAGTCTTCCCTGGTATATCCATAACAGTGTTGAAAATATTATCAAATACATTCTTCTCAATATGCATTACATCTAAATTATGTCGTATCAAGAGATACTTCCAATAAGGTAAATGCCAAAAAATACTTTGTTTGGTCCAATTATGTTCAACACCGTAGCCCGATGTCTTACCCATAAATGGTTGTTCTGTTATTTTCGGCAACCACTGAACATCATTCCATACCAAATCCCCAGTAGGCACCGGGGGGGGGGGGGGAGGATCATTCTCGACCAGATTTTTTTTAAAGTTAATCTTGTTTCTTCTGTACTGGTGATTTATGTCCAAAAAGCTTCGATGACAATCAAACCATGAATTCTTTCGTCCATACTTCAACGTAAATGCTTTGCTATACCCCATACAATACGGACAAGCTAGTTTACCGGCTGTCATCCATCCCGACATCATTCCGTAAGCCGGGAAATCATTTATAGTCCATATTAATGCAGCACGCATAGTAAAATTTTGTTTTGCATGTACATCGTACGTGGATACGCCATCTTCCCATAAAAGCTTCAACTCATCAATCAGTGGTCGCAGATATACATCAATTTTCAGTTTTGGATTTTTAGGACCAGGAATAATGCATGTCAGAAACATGTATGGCATTGTCATACACATTTCAGGAGGCAAATTGTACGGAGTCACAATTACTGGCCAACAAGAGTATGACGCCGCGGATTTGGAATACGGCGTGAACCTATCAGCACATAAAGCAAGCCGCACATTTCTAGGGTCACTAGCGAAGTCGGGATATACTTCGTAAAAATTTTCCAAGCTTTCCCATCTGACGGGTGACACATAACACCGTCAGGTCGCCGATGCTCTGCATGCCATCTCATGTGAGGTGCTGAGCTAGAAGATGCATAAAGACGTTTCAATCGTGGAATAAGGGGCAAATAATGCATTCGCTTCTGCGGGACTTGTTTTGCACGCACACGCCCCCCGCTATCACGATATCTTGGCGCACCACAGAATGTACAATGCACCGCGTCTGCCGTTTCCTTGTAGTATAACATGCAACCACTTATGCAACAATCTATTTTCTTACTTGTCAACCCCAATTTTTTCACTAATTTTTGTGCCTCATAAAAATTAGTTGGCATGTTATGACCAGCAGGCATTACTTCTGACATCAATTGGATGATTTCGTCCAATCCATCTTGTGCAACATTATAATCACTTTTTATGCTCAATAACCGTGCAGCAACAGAAAGTGGAGAATGATCTATACATGGACGAAAGGTCATTCAAAACACAACTCTTGATTGTCAAAAGTTCAAAAGGTCACAACTCTTGATTAAACTCATTCAAAAGGTCAAAAAAATTTTGAGTTTCAGGATTAGGTTGCTCCACACAATCGTTTGGTATTTCACCCCCTACCTCTTGCCTAGCAGCATCAAAACACATTTCAGCATAACGTTGCAATGGGTCATTATCTGTACCACTACTTGATGCGCCAGGGAATATGACAGAGGGCTCGACCTCACCATGCTCAGTCCAATACCAGTAATTTGGTTTAAAACCATTCGTTAACAAATGTACTGCGACATCATCTAATTTTAACAAATGACATTTTCTCTGACATTTCTTACAAGGACACCGAATTTCGTCATACTTAATATAGTCCGGACAGCTCTTCGCATGTTCTATGAAGTTCATAACGCCGTCATAAAATGCTGGTAAAAGCCCTCCTCGACTAGGATAAGTCATTGTAACATCCACGTTCTATGTTCCGGGATATCCATCTACATATGCGTATTAATTTTATAAGTTTAGTATTTTTAATCATTTTGGTAAACTAGAAATCGAATAATTATTTCCTATTATTTAGCCTATCAACTCGTATTAAACCAATTATTCAATATCCATGTACATGCTTATTTTAGTACATTCGAATAGGTTCGTACAAAAACCATCGAACAACATTCAATATTCACCGAATAACATCATTCTATAACACAACACGTATCAAGCATGTACTTAAAATCAATAAGTATGAAAAACTATATTATTTACATACATATATATACAACGAATATATACCATCCCCTTATTTCTCCACATCACACAAGCACAGAAAAACCAACAACAAGCAATGGGAAGGCTCCACCCCTTCCCCCAATTCCCGTTCTCCATCCCACATCACGGACTAGCCTACTATCTATAAACTATCTAATTGTATACATATATATATATATATATATATTTCAAAGTTAGCCGTACTTACCTTTGCTTTAGTAGTACTCCCTAACTGATAATAAACTCAATTACCTACAACAAATACCAAATTCAAGATATTACACAAAGAAATCTAACATCAAATTCACAAATATTACCAAATAATCAAACACAATCAAACTTACAAAATATTTTCGAACAAAACAGTCGTGGGGGGAGGGGGCTTGGGGGCAGGGGGGCGGGAGGGCACGGGGGTAGGGGCAGGGGCGGGGGCTGGGGACGGACGGTGGGGGGCGGGGGCTGGGGACGAACCGGGGGGGGGGGGGGCGGGCCGAGGTGGGCTGGGGGGTGGGGCCGGAGCTGGGCGGGGCGAGGTAGGCTGGGGACGGACCGGGGGGGGCTGCGCGACGGTGCTGGCGGCGGCGCTGGCGGCGGCGTTGGACAGGGGGAGGGGGAGGGGGAGGGGAGGCGTGGGGAGAGGGAGAGGGAGAGGGTGAAAAATTGGGGGGGGGGGGGGGAGTTTTGATCCGCTAAAATTTTTTTTTTTTTTTAAATCAGATAATTTTCGGCGGAATTTCGGCGGAAATTCCGCCGAAAATTTGAAAAATATATTAAATTTTTTTTTAATATTTTCGGCGGAAATTCCGCCGAAAATTATTAATTTTTTTTAACTCTGAATTTAAATATTAATTTAATTTTAAATTCGAAAATATTTTTTAAAAATATTATGAATTTGTTGGATTAAAGCATATACTATTTAATGTGATTTTTTTTGAAAAATTCATTGTTCTTCTTATTAGTTGATTGTTTTCTTCATCCCATAAAATAAGTAATTTACAACTATTAGACATAAATTCTCAATACATAAATTCTTCACCCCATAAAATACGTAACCCATACAAGTTCTATAATTAAACTTATTAATCGAGTTACCCAATTCTCTTGTGCAATAGCTAATTAATTTAAACTCTATGATATGAATTATGGCAAGTAAGAATAATTCATAATCTCGCTATACATTTCAACCTCAATTTTTACATTAAGCAGAATTATTTTTGTCAAATTAAGTTATTTCATTAATCCTAGTGTAGTCCATACAACTTGTTCTACTAATTAAATCCGAATACCTCTATCATTATATTAGTTTGTTTTAATAAGTCGTTACAAGTAGACATATTCACTCCACTAAATCATAATAAATAATATTCCACACATAATTGATTTGTTTTGAGACTTAACGAAATAAAAGTTGTATAAAGTCATAATAAACACAATTCTTGAAGGAAATGACACATATAATAAACACAGACTTAATTTTTCATATTTATTATGTATTATTTATAAAAAAATATATTCTACAATGTACCCCGACAAACGTGTGGCATTTAATTTTTTTTTATAGTTAAAAGTTAATATAATTTACTGTTGCCCTAAAAAAAATCAACTTTCAAATAAAAACAATAATAAATGGAATAACAATAAATATACATAACAAAAACTATAACAAAAAATAACTTAAAAAAAAAAAATTAAAGCCAGTCAAGATTATCAAAAACATAAATTTTTAAAATCCGAAAATTTATAAATTTATTTTTGATTTTTTTTTATTTTTTTCCGGCCGAAAATATATACCGAAAATATTTAGATTTTTTTTATATTTAATTTATTTTCGGCGGAAAATTCCGCCGAAAATATTTAAATTTATTTTTTAAATATATAATTTATTTTCGGCGGAATTTTCCGCCGAAAATATTAAAAAAATAATTTTAATTGTTTTTTAAAAATCCGCCGAAAATCTGCCGAAATATTTCGGCGGATAATTCCGCCGAAAATAGCGCATTTTCTTGTAGTGAAAGGTGTGCATTCACCTCAAGATTCATGCACCCAAAATAGAGCAATTTTTCTAGAGGATGAGGGAAACAACAAAAGGCGAGTATGGCATAATAATAGGAAAACTATATCCATATTCAAATTTCAAGTGACGGTGAAGAGAGCATCAACAACTTCAGAAAGAAACTTACGATGAAAACCATGAAAATAGGCTAATAGAAGGCTTATCCAACAATCAAGATCAATCAAGAGAATCACTAAAGCTCACCCAACTTGCTTAGTTAGCCTATACTTTCTGTTTATATTAGTTTAATTCTTAAATATCTTGTTTTGTCATTTAGAGAGTTCAAAAAGTTAATGCCAAAATTTTCATTTTATGAATTAATGTTTACTATTTACATTTTTAACTTGCAACACACATTCTTTTTACTCGCAATATTAAATGAGCAAAATTAAATTAAATGACACAAATATTTATGTGATTTGGGTAGTAACAAACCTACATCTATGGATGAAGGGGAGAAATTTTACTATAATGAATTTTACAGAGAGTTAATTACAACAATTAGAGAAATTATTCTCTAATTAAACCCAACATCCAAAAAAAAAAAAATAATATCACAATTCACTCACAATAAATATCCTCTCAAGTGTTTCCCTACTCTCTATTTTTCAAGCCTTACAAAATAACATAACAATAATACAACAATTATTTTGATCTCTTAAGCTTTCAATCTCTCAAGATTGCTCGCTCAGTGAACTTTGTACAATGTCCAAAGGCACCATTTTATAGTAGATTTGCAGCACACATATGTACTCAAAGTGTGTTTCATGTGCTTCAATGTAGCCACCAAGAATGATCCACAATTAATTTGGAGACAAGGCATGCTAGGCATTGATGAGCCACCAAGCATGTATTTCTAGCCGGCAAGATGTGCTACCGATTAATATATCCAACAAGAGGACCGCTATTCCTCCCAAATTCCAAACAAACTTCTGAAGTTTCCTGCAAATATCTCAAAATCCACTTCACAACTCGGGGTAGCATTTTTTTTTTCTGGGTTCATGGGTTGCCTCTTCAACCTAATGGTCTTGCCATAGAACCTTAACACATGAGATTTTTCGATTTCTTAATTCTGGGAATCTTTGATCCAAAATATGAACAGGTCTTTCCATATAGGTGAGGTTAGGCTTGAAAGGTAAGTCCTCATGTGGAAGGATATAGGCTTTACCTGTCAATCCTTTAAAATTTGATTAGTGATATAACTAGATTCTTAGGGGCGTGCAAATCTCAAAATTATATGGCATAGTTTCTAATGATACCCCTAATTGAATTATAGATTTCACAAATATGAATTAATGAGTAGCCCTAGGATTATTATCATATAGTACATTTACAATAGTGTTTAGAATATGTTCCTTCTACTATTGTTGTTGAGTCTGGTCCTTATCCATTATTCTGACATTCACTTGTGAGACTAAATGACATAATACTTAAGTAAGAACTATATAGGGTATGATATCCAATTAAATCTTAAAACTAAGAATAACTTATCTTATATCTGCTATCTTTATTAATCTATTGAGCACTTTTATAGTGCTTTGAGATAATGCTAGGCCTGTGGACCATAGTTACAATGAATCACTTATTGGTCGGTTGCGCCAACAATGGTCAATTGTAATTTTAGTACCAAAGATATTGCTAAGCCACAACATTTCAAGCCTAGTAAACATAAATATCCTAGTCCAAGGATCCTATCCCGATATAGCCCTGCCAGTTAGCCTAAGCTTTGATACCCCCTATGGCACCCCTCTCACAGAGACCTCCCTATACGGTTGGGGTCCACTGATGATCATATTGAGTACCAATCTTCAGATCGATACCCAATACAAACATCTAAATCAATACTACTTAGTAGTCACTTATAATATAGCAAAAGCGAAATAGAAATGCAAACGCAAGTAACTTTATCAATTCAAAGGGTAACAGTGCAAAACACCCAAATTTTTCATTACATGTGGTAACTCCAAGATTTATTAAACACACTAAAAGAACTAAACACTGGTATATTGAATTACTCCTATTGCCTTATATGTCTATCTTGAATTTGAGATAGTGAACAAAAAAGAGATAGGGTGGTAAGTTCAATTGACTTAGTGAGACGTAATATATAGTAATATAAATTTTAGTGAAAAAGGTTCAAAAAATAAGAAAACTATTTAAAACAGTAAAATATGATGAAGTGCATTGTAGTGTGAAATCTGTATTTTGTAATACAATTTGGAGAATAATCAATACCAATGGTGAGCCACGAATAATGTCTCCAACCTTATGACTATCCAAAATAATAAAATATCATAAAACCCTTATGCTTCCCAATGTTAAAGAGAGACCTCGACTATGGTAAACGATAACGGTAGGTGTACCATGTGCAATACACCAATCCAACCCCGCTACCACTACAAGAAAAACACTGATTTGCACTAGATTTTGTGACCAACTTTTTTCGGTCGCCAATTTGGAATTGATTTTGTGACGGATGTTGCGGATTCTGACCAACTTTAGTTAGAAAATGTTGCGACAACCAAGATTGCTCACAAAATTGTATTTTCGGTAACAAAATGTACGCACAATCCAAAATATTTTTGGCGCAGTTTTGTGATGGCTCACATTCGTCGCAAAATTTGATGAGACCACTTTGCAATCACTATTGGACGTTGCAAAAATGGCGTGGCGCATCAGCGACCGCACATTTCTGTAGCAAATGGTAATGCATTTTTTGCGACCAACTATATCAGTCACACATATTTTGTGAGATGATCGACCAATTTTGCAACCCATATTGTCTATCAAAAATTGATGCGGCAATTTTGCAACCACAGTGGGTGGTTTTAAACCTGGTAAAACCTTGCGACCGACTTGTCAGTAGCAAAATTTGCTAATTAGATATTTTGTGATAGACTAGGTGGGCACAAAACTTTTAAAATTTTACCACTTTTGAGACTGATGTGTCGGTCGCAAAAGTAGCCACCTAGGCTCCACGTCAACAAACATTTGCAACCATGCTGCGACTGACGATTTGCCACGTTAGTTCCACATCAGCACACGTTTACGACCGCTAAGGCAACCAAATATATCGGTCGCAAAGGGCACCACATAGACTCCACATCAACAAGGTTTGCGACTCTACACGTTCGTCGCAAAATTGGGCACAGACGGTTTCGGTGGCAAAACTGGTAGCAAAATTTGCGACCAGGGTATTTGCCACCGATGTGTGTCCGAAGCAAAGTTGGTCGCAAACCTGCTTTTGTGACCGATTATCATGAAATATCGGTCACAAGATCCGGCACAAAACGATGTTTTTCTAGTAGTGTACAACCAACCTCCAACTGTATGTAGTAATTGGATCCTGCAATATGGTATCATATAAAAAGGATTCTACCGTCTATCCATTCCGCTCAATATGTCACTCTTATATGTACCAGGCCCTAACTCTCCCAAGGGCATGCCCAAGGGTGTCAATCGTTTAATAAACAGTACGGTATGATTCACAGTTTTTAATAAAGCAATAGCTAATCCCAACCACAATTCTAGCTATGGAAAATTCGTGGCTATATCTGTGGCTGAATATTTTTTTTATTTCAATAATTTCAAATTACTTAATTATCTTATTGAGTAAAATGAACAATAACCCTCAATTAAATTAAATGCATAAGTCAAATGTTTGAATTTATTTTATTGAATTAGTTATTCGTTCTCCAAATAGCTAATCAAATTAGTAATTTTCCATTAAATGTATAAATCAAATATTTGTAGTTTGATTAATTCAACTGGTCAATTAATACATTATATTCATATCACCTTGAATATGTAGTTTGATTTTCAAAAAATTGAATTTGGTTTGATTCTCACTTAATACATTTATAATGATATCACCCTGAATTACTAATTTTGTTATCCTATTGAGTAAAATGAACATATATGTAGTTTGCTTTCTTAGTTAGTACATATATAATCATATATGACCTATTAGCCACAAATTTTTAGCCAAAATCCATGGCTAAATCCTTTATTATTTTTTTTAGTGTTGCTTGAAGGTTTCGGGAAAAATCCACCACATCTTGCCAGGGCTTCAAGATACTGGAGATAAGTCCATCCACTCGCAAGTTCTTCAAGCGCAGCATACATAATGGTGACAAATGCAATAAAGTTGGACGAACAAATTGCAAGCTTGACAATCGATGGGCATCAAATGACTCACCAAGCACATTCAAGAAAAAGACTTCGAAATCTTAAAGTTGACCATGCTGAGGCCAGTCGCATTATAAAGAAATAATCCGAGGCTAATGATGATCGGGCAGTATAAAGACTAGAAGCACACGCAGTACTCTAGCTAATGAAACCTAAGAAAAATGTTCAATTCAATTTATTACGGCCTTAGCCGATTCCTATAGCTAAGATATCCATGAAACTAACAAGCAAATGAAAGGGAAAAGTCTTTGTTGGGACTTGCGCAAGTGCACGCAGTCGTACAAGTAATATAAAGTGAGTCGAGTGTCGAATCCACAGGGATTGTGATTTGGCCCGTGAAATTGACTCGTGTTGTTTATCTAAATCGATCAAAATGAGTGGTGGTTTTGATTTTCTAAATAAATCCTAATTATCTTAGTAAAAACGACTTGCGAAATAATAACAAATAACCAAAACAAGAAAAGCAAGTGCAAGGTGGTTTCATTCACGTAATTTGCTATTCTAATCCGATCCCTAAGTTGAGTGTTTTTGTGGTTGTGTGAAGCCTAGGAACGAATATATCCACTAATCTCTCTCGGGCATTGCGGAATTAATTCATAAATTCCTCTAAACCTAAGACTAACCAATTCTCATTCAATTAATCCCAACTTTAGAAGTATTTGTATGAATTTTTAAACACTGCCTTAAGGCTCAATCAAAGTTAAATTCATTCTCATGCAACTTTAACCCAATTGACCTCGTCTAATTAGAGCTAATATCGCGAATCGTCTCTCGACCTCATCACGATTCTCAAATTCGATAATTAGGGGTGATCAAACCCTAACCACGTATTAAACCATTAAACAAGAATCACACAACAAAGAAAATATACGAAACCAAATTCAAACTCATGGGGTTTTCATAGAATAGCAAAAAAACGATGAACTGCACCATCCTTACACTTAATTGAAATTAGTTCATAATGCAAATAACCATAAAAACGAAATATGGAAGAGAATTCATGAAAAGGGAAGAATGAACTTAATTGCTGGAAATTTTCAGGTGCAAAACTCCTTTCGTTCGGTTGTTCTTCCCTTCAATCTTGATTTCTCCCGTCTTCCGTTCTTCACAAGGATCCCCAAAAGATGAAAAACAATGAAAGAAAAAGTTCTAAAGAATAAAACCTAGCTAAAAAAATGTGAACAGTAGCCGCCTCCCTCGTTCTGGACTTAAAAAGGGTGGAAAAACCCTAGAGACACCTTCCAAAATTAGTGTCCTAATCGCACTAGGAAAACTGAAATTTTTCTGCCGCGGGTTTTGGGTACGAACCCGAAATATTTTGGGTACGTACCCAAATTTACAGATTCATTCAACACTTCACTGACTGAGTTTGGGTACATACCCGGAATTCCTGGGTACGTACCCAAATTTACAGATTCATTTCTTCTCAAAATCTCTCAAAATCTCTGAAATTGGGTTGGTACCCAAAATATCTTGCATAGGTACCCAACTCTTGATTCCACTTTTTCGTCTCCTTGATAGTATTTTTGCCATTTTACCTACAAAATACGATTTATCTCGAATTTAGGCATAAAGAAGTTCAAATGAAGAAAAATACATGATAAGTCCATCAAAATACCCATAAAAATCACGTAGAATTATGGACTTATCAACTCCCCCAAACTTAAATGTTGCTCGTCCTCAAGCAACTCCAAATTAACAACACAAGGGACTTGGACACAGTGAAAGCTCATTCTTGGAACACTACGCACCAAAGTAAAACTTCCCTTTGTTTTTCTCAGAAACTATTAAGCACTATGTCATTAGTTCAATGTGCAAACGTTAACATTCCATGCGCACTCTACAAACAACCATCATTGTCAAGCATCCCTTGTGTTATCGTGTGTGATATGATCAAGAGCAACAATTACCAACAATCCGGATCAATTTATATTCCTACGATAGGTGCAAAAAGTGGACTCCATAAGTCGGTTTTTCATTCTTATCTCCACTAATGTAGACAACGATAAATCGGGAATCGATAGGACTTAATTAAGCTTGTAATGTAGGGCTTGGGTGAAGGGTAGGAAAATATAAAAAAGTATGTGGCTCATGCATCCAAGTTACTTAAATTGGACAAGTTGGAGTTTTTAGAGCATTCTTCAAGCATTCCACTCCCCCAAACTTATTCAAAACCATCACTCTCCATGTAATTTTTTTTTTTTCATTATGTGTTTGAGAGTGCTAGCTCGCTTTTTCTTTCATTTCCTTCTGCTTTTTTTCTTTTTTTTCTGCATTTTTTTTTCCATACATTTTTTTCAGCACCTTTTTTCCTAAAGTGAGCTAGTATATCCGAACTCAAGTATACGTACAACCCTCGACTTAATCCCCTCAGCATTCCAAGAACGACACAAAACAAACGGCACGACGCAAAATAATTTTGCAAAGTCCAAACATACAGCCATTATCACCAAAATTTAGCTTGAATGCAATGGAATTGAACTTGAACTATACGTGGCATTGTTATACCAGGACACGAGTCATCAAAGATGACTCTTTTCGTTTGGCCGTCCGGGTTTCCAGCCGATATACAATTCTTGTTCAAATTCCATACACATAGCTAACAACAATTAACCTCAAAAGTCTTCTCCTAGGCAATTGAAATCCCCCCCACACTTCAAGGGTACTTTGTCCCCAAAGTACAGAAAACAAGGCCAGACAAGACACAACGAAAACAAAAAAATGACGAAAGCGAAAAATAAAACACAAACGGAAAGCAAAGAAAATGATAGAAAACACCTGAGGTCAGATGGCATCATAGAACTCGATCTCATCCTCCTCCTCCTCCTCCTCGGCTGGTGGTACGGAACTGTGTGGTGCGGATGCGGTGGAACAAAACTCCGGTGGTAGTGTAGGGAATTGGCTCGGCGGGATTGGCAGATGGTCAGCAAAAGTCTCGAACCAACGCTGATCGTAAGCCCACTTGGCCTGAAATGCAGCCTCCAAGTGATCCAAACGACGGGCCGTAGATGTGTAGCCTACTCGGCATGATGGTGGCCGAGGAACAGCTGGTGTACGTAAAGACTCAGGAGTAATGAAGGGCCCGGGTGGTAATGACTCCTCTTCCACAGCTGGGTGAATCCCAACTGTACGAGCTAAGTCGGTGATCAGATGCGGGAAAGCGAGACCCTCCTTCGTGCCACCCTTTACACAAGCCCGAATCTCTACATTGATGATTCGACCAATATCAATTTCTACCCCACGGTAAACGGCATACATCAGGAGTGCGCGAGTCTTATGCACACGGCTCACATTGCTTCGGGGAATGAGACGAGCTGAGATAAATTTGAATAAGCATTTGGCATTATCTGTGAGCTCGCTAGGAGGAAAGTCCTTCTTCAAATCATACTTCCCTGTGGTCCAAACCATCGGGTGTCCGCACAAATAGGCACCAACCTCATCTAAAGAGATTTGTGTGTTAGATAGCCATTGTTGATAAGGGTCCTTATAATCCTCTGCTTTGGATTCATATGTGATGGCGAAGTTGTTGTTGATGGCTCTTGGGGAAAAACAAATCTCACGTCCCCGTACATGTACTGTGTCCCTTCTAATGTCATCCCCTTGAGTGGCGAGGTTGGCGTAGAATTCCCGGACAATATTTTGCGAAGTGGCCCATGGGGTTTCCGTGAAAAAGACCCACTGCCGTGCCTCGGCGTCAAAACCAATTGGGAGCATCCCCCGCTTGCGGATAAACGGCCTATGCTGTATTTTGTTTTCATATAATTCTTCCGCCTCTCGACTGATAAAACGGACTGCTTCACCACCTATAGCATTCGATGCGCCCCCCGAAATTTCACCTACCTCTGGAATTTTTGCTTTTCCTTTTCCGGTCCTTCCCATAATAATTAATCCAAAAAATTTTCCCAAACTTCTCAACAATTCCGACAAAAACACCAACAACTCAAAGGAATGCAAATCCAACAACACAATAGCAACACAAGGTGACCGAATCACTTATCAATGCAATGAGGACAAGCAACACCAATTCCACCCAGTAAAATCACAATATCCCCATTATCATCACAAGTTTTTCAAGGAGATGCAATTTAATCAAAACAACAATAGCAGAGAAGATTGGTCTTGGGTTACCCGCGTGCTGGGCGAGTTACAGCTGGTCTTGTCGGTCGATTGGTGATACAGTAGCAGTGGTTGCTGTTACTGCTGGAGTTTAGGCCCAAATCTGGTAGGGAGCGGCGACTGCGGTTGCTGCAGGCTGGGCGTCGTTGGAACTGCACGGGCTGAGCAGCGCACGGTGGAAGAGAGGGTCTCGGTCAGGTGGCTAGGCGTCTTCTGCTGGAAATAGGGGTGTCGGCTAGCTGGCCGGCATCTGGTGCTGGCGGTGCGCGGGTGCTGGGGGCCCAACTCACAGGTGTGGTTGGAAAGTGGGGAGGAAGGGGAATAGAAATGGGGGAGAAAGGGGAATTAGGGTTTAAGGAAGGGAGAGGGAGGGAGAGCCGAAAGAGAGAAAGAAAAGAGTTGGGGAAGAGTGAGTTTAAGGTTTAGGGTTTAAAAACGTGTTCTCTCCTCCCCCTTTTTTTTTTCTCTCTCTATTTTTTTTTTTTTTTCAAGTTTCTATAAAATTGGGTTACTACCCAAATATTTTTGGGTAAATACCCAAATTTACAGAATCTTAACCTCTCGAAAAACAACCATTTTTACCAACTATGTAGCTACACAAAATTTCTCGCGTAAGTACCTAAATTTCCAAAATCGAAAATCCCCTGCAAAACCAACAACTCAACCAAAAATCACATCAACCTCAGATGGTCAATCCAAACAAAAACACGCAAAACAAAAAGAGAACAAAAACACAAGAAGCACAACAGAAAAAAAAAAGAAAAGATAAAATTTTGGGTTGTCTCCCAAAAAGCGCTTGTTTATAGTCGTTAGCTCGACTCCTTTCAAAGCTTTAACGGACGAGATCAACATAAGATGTCGACCCCACTCGATCCACGTCTCCATCCACGTATGCCTTCAACCGTTGGCCATTTACCATAAAATATTCTCCCTGCTGATTTTCAATTTGTACTGCTCCATGGGGAAACACCTTTGTTACCCGGAATGGCCCCGTCCAACGCGATTTCAGTTTCCCAGGAAAAAGCAGTAACCTGGAGTTGTATAACAGCACTCGTTGCCCCTCATAAAATTCATTCCTCACGATATGAGCATCATGCCAGCTCTTTGTTTTCTCCTTGTAAACCTTGGCATTTTCATACGCGTGGAGGCGAAGTTCATCGAGTTCATTTAGTTGGAGCAACTATTTTTCACCTGCATCTTTCACATCAAAATTGAGAAATTTAATTGCCCAAAATGCTTTATGCTCGAGTTCGAGTGGGAGATGACATGCCTTACCAAAAACAAGCCTATACGGAGTCATCCCGATAGGGGTTTTAAACGCAGTTCGATATGCCCACAAAGCATCATCGAGTTTCATTGCCCAATCCTTTCTAGATGCATTCACTGTTTTCTCTAGGATGTGTTTCAACTCCCTATTGGAAATTTCCACTTGTCCACTCGTTTGTGGGTGGTACGGTGTAGCAATTTTATGATGTACTCCATATCTAGCTAACAAGGTTTCCAAAGGTTTATTTCTAAAGTGACTACCCCCATCGCTTATGACAGCTCTAGGTGTGCCAAATCTAATAAACAATTTCTTTAAAAACCTAACCACCGTTTTTGCATCATTATGTGGACATGCCATGGCCTCTACCCATTTTGAGACATAATCTACCCCCACAAGAATATAATTATTACCATAAGAGGAAGGAAACGGCCCCATGAAGTCGATGCCCCAAACATCAAATAGTTCCACTTCGAGTATATTGTTGAGAGGCATCTCATTCCTCTTGGAGATGTTTCCTACTCTTTGACATGAATCACATTAGGGCTACAAAATCTCTACAATCCCAGAATATGTTTGGCCAATAAAACCCACATTCTAATACCTTAGATGCAGTTTTCGAAGGACCAAAATGACCACCGTACACCAACCCATGACAATGACTCAAAATATCATGCATCTCAACTTTAGGCACACACCTCCTAATCATCCCATCAGCACATTCTTTAAATAAAAAGGGATCATCCCAAAAATAGAACTTACAATCATGAAAGAATTTCTTCTTTCGCTGGTGATTAAACCCATGAGGGATAATCCCGCAAGCGAAGAAGTTTATGATGTCCGCATACCATGGTGCACTTACCTCGATTTGCAGCAAGGATTCCTCCGGGAAGTATTCATTTATCTCGTCGCTCACCTCATTTGATTTTCCAACATGCTCTAATCGGGAAAGATGGTCCGCTACCACATTCTCCGAGCCCTTCTTGTCTCGAATCTCCACATCGAATTCCTGCAAGAGCAAAACCCATCTAATTAATCTTGGTTTTGAATCTTTTTTAGCCATTAAATACTTGATTGCAGCATGATCGGTGTACACGATCACTTTGGAACCAAGTAAGTATGGCCGAAACTTATCAAAAGCATAAACAATCGCTAGCATCTCTTTTTCCGTAGTGGCATAGGTTAATTTGGGTCTCTGAGAGGGCTCGGCTGGCATAGGAAACCACATGCAACTGTTTGTTCTTCCTTTGCCCCAACACTACCCCAATCGCAAAATCGCTAGCGTCGCACATAAGTTCAAAAGGCAAAGACCAGTCCGGTGGAGTGATGATGGGCGCTGAGATCAAAGCCTATTTCAACCTGTTAAAAGCATCAACACACAAATCATCAAATTCGAACACAGCATCTTTAGCCAACAAATTGAATAACGGTTTAGCAATTAAAGAAAAATCCTTAATAAATCGCCTATAGAACCCGGCATGGCCCAAGAAACTCCTAACAGCTTTTACGGATATGGGGGCCGGCAACTTCTCAATCACTTCCACCTTCGCCCGATCAACTTGAATCCCTTTGGAGGAGATCTTGTGCCCCAACACAACGCCCTCATTGACCATAAAATGGCACTTCTCCCAATTTAGCACCAAGTTCGTTTCACCGCATCGTTGAAGGACTCTCTCTAGATTTGTCAAGCACTCCTCAAACGAATCTCCAAAAATCGTGAAATCATCCATAAAAATCTCCATGCACTTTTCCACCATGTCTGAAAATATCGCCGTCATGCATCGTTGGAAGGTAGCCGGTGCATTGCACAGTCCGAATGGCATTCACTGATATGCAAAAGTGCCATATGGGCATGTAAAGGTTGTCTTCTCTTGGTCCTCCAGTGCAATAGGAATCTGTAAATACCCTGAAAAACCATCAAGAAAACAATAATAAGCATGACCGGCAACTCTTTCTAACACTTGGTCAATAAATGGTAAAGGGAAATGATCTTTTCTAGTAGCGGAATTTAATTTTCTATAATCAATACAAACTCTCCACCCAATTACTAGTCTAGTAGAAATCTCCTCCCCTTTGTTATTTTCTACCAATTGCATCCCTCCTTTCTTCGAAACACATTGAATCGGGCTAACCCAACTGCTGTCCGATATGGGATATATAATCCCGGCGTCTAACAGCTTGATCACCTCCTTTCTCACAACTTCCTGCATGTGCTCATTTAATCTTCTTTGCGCCTCCCTCATCGGCCTTGCATCTTCCTCCATCAAGACTTGCTCTCATCTGTCAAAATAGATAAGCGTGAACAAGTCCTGAGGGAACAATTTGTAGGCATTGAAATTTTATTTCAAATATAAATTGATATATGTAATTTTTTTTAAAAAAAAAATCAAATGTATTTTTATTTATATTTTGGAATCTTTCCAATTAAATTTCAAAAATAATAAAAATATTTATTTGATGATTAAATCAAATATTTCCATATTTAAATATTTGAATAAAAGTCATATCTTGCAAATAAAGATGCCAAATATTGATATTTTGGCAATTCAAATCACATCTTGTGATCAAGGTGGTAAATTATCCCACATGTTGAAGGGCCAATCAAATCACACCATCTCATCAGATGAATATGGCAAGAGACTTTCTCCTGCACTTATAAATAGGGGTCCTGTCTACAAGTTAAACACACAACAAGAGAAGTAGAAGAGTCTTCACAAAGCAAGAGAAGGTGGAGAAAATCCTTAGGTTCTCTCAATAAGATTCAAGGTGATTAAGGCGAAGTTTTCGGTATTCTTCACGAATATAATCAAATTCAGGCCTTTGATCCACAATGCAGGTGCTAAAGCGATGAATTGATGTTTTTCCCAAGTCAAATACATAATGATAAAGGTGACGTTCAAGGAGTTCTTTGCGAAAATCATTCAAATCAAGGCGTTCGATCTGAAGTTAATGTGCTAAGTTAGCAAATCAACATTTTTTTTCAAATTTACATCAAATCAAATCCACGGTGTTTACAATACCCTTCAAAATTCTCGACGTTTAATTCATAATCAAGCTGCAAATTAAGCCTACGAATTGCGTTATTGAAGACCAACTTCAATCCCAATGAGATCAACCTACTAAATCTGCTTTGGAATTATTTGAATTTCCAAATTCCCAAATTCATAAAGGAAGTATCAGATGATCAAATAGAAATTGTAGCCCTAATTCTTTTCTTTAATTTTGAAATTCAATTTGTACTATTTTTCTTGTCTTTTAATTCAATAGAGATAAAAAATTGTGTTACACTAATATTGAAATTGAATATATTATGGTATCAATTTAATTTTTCAAAATATTAATTTATCAATTACTTTTTTATAGTGTTATTTTAGAAATTTACATTCTATTAAAAAATATTTTTTATTTTTATCAATTTATTTTTATCTAATATAATTTATTTAATATATAAACATAAATATTATTCTTTGTGCCTTGGCATTAGTTAAATATTAAATTTAAAAATAAATTTATAAAGTGTGTGTATATGAGTTTATAAGATACACATGATTATTATTGATGTTTAACAGCTTTTCGAACACCTCAAATTTGTAATGTTGAGAATTGAGTTTGAGCGCTTCATGTAAAAATGGACAACTCAGGGGGAAACTTGTAAAACATACATTAATTTTCTACAAAATTAAATCGATGTTCGATCAAGAGAGTGAAAAAAAAATGAAATTCGTAAATAAATCGTAGAGAGTTGCAGTGAGTTGTGTGTGAGCAAATGGATACAGCAATATTAATTACCTTTCACATTTGGGGTCAATTACCTCTTATAGGGTTTGAAGAGGGTTTCAATCCTCCTACTTCTCAAACACTATCTCGAAGAATAGGGTGGGTTGTTGAGATTTTCGGGAATAGGTCTATGTGAATAAAAAAAACCCCTTGCTCTTATTCCTTAGTTGCTTGATAACTGTGTTGGTCATCATCTTGACAAACTTTTGGACCTAGTCAACTCTGTATCCAAAAGGCAAAGTGGGCTTCGGGCTATCTTGGTAGGTCCTCCTCCCTGGAAAGGTTTTGTTGGACTTGCTCTTTTTTCAACAATTATTTGTAGGCCCAGTTCACCTAAACATGGATAGCATCAATTATAAAGGTTATGTTTTGAAAGTTGATTACCCGATGATTGATTTTGCGTGCTTGAATTCAATTACTATTACATTTAAAAAATATAAAAAAAAAAAAAACAAACTCCTGTTGACCGTAAAGCCTAACCAAGAATATATAAATATAATATGTCCAATCTCAAGCACATGAGCCGGTGTAGCATATTGTTTACAGAACAATTGGCAGCCGGCACCATTTGGTGTCCCGGGTCCGAGTCCCGGCAGCATTATAGAATAGTTAAATCTTTCTGTTTTAGTTTTTGAGGGTTTCTGTTTCATTTTTTTGTTTTATTGAGAAAGGGACTACATTTAGTAGATTGACTAGTTTGGGAGATCTCCTTCCGCAGGAGTTTTTTTTTTAAATAATAATAATAATACTATATATATATATATGAAAAAGAAAAACATAAATAAACAAATTTGAAAATAACTTAATGGCAAAGTATTATATTTCCATTTAAGAGGTCCGAGGTTCACCCAAGTAAGTACAAAATTATTTTTATTTTTTTACAAATTCATCAAAATAAAAAACAAGAAGAAATCATACAAAGAAGTATATATTAGAATAGGAAAATACATTTTGGTTAATTCATAAATTAGAATATTAGTACTTATCACAACATTGTATTTTTTTTTTTTTTACAAATTATCAAAATCTTAAAAAGTTGATTAAATAATTAAATAAAAGGTTAAAAGTACAACATAAACAAAAGAATTTTGAAATTTTCTTAAAATTGAAAGAAAAATGTTAAACTATTATATGTATATGCAATGTATATCGTTATAACATATTTATCCAAAAAAAATTCATGTATCATCAAAATAAATTCAAAATACAAACAAATTCAACTTTTAAAAAATGTATGAACAAGATAGATTAATCGAAATTCTATTAGCAGATATAAATATTTGAAGGTGTAAAATAAATATATAATAAGTATAAAATAAAACAAAATATACTACAACTTATTGGAATAGCTTGGTGGTGGAGTGCTTGCCCACCTATTGAAGGATATTATCTATTAGCGGTGCGAGCGGGGTCGGCAATGGCAGCGGTTTGTCGAATATCCCAATAAAAAATTTCGCCGGACTCTCGCCGGAGGCTCATTACGGAGGAACATTTTGTTTGGATTTCCGCCGGACTTAGTTTTAGTTAATGCGCGAGCCATTGCTTCCACCCAATCATTGCTGTTCCCTGCCCAAGCAGAAAAACATGATTCATATCCCATGGGATATTCGAGCATGCCCATGCCTGTCGAGTAAATGCACACTCTAATAATGAAAATGGAAAAAGAAAAAAAACAAAAAAAAAAGAAGAATTCACTCAATTATGAAAGAATCGCTATACATTAACATCGCAAAATATCGAGAGCCTCAAGTGTAGATCGTCAAATTTAGGTAGAATGGAAAATATAACTTAAAAATTGTAATTGTAATTTACCCTCAAAAGAATATGCAAACGTAACCCATAAATAAGTATCACATTCCACAACTCGGATTTCGGACGGGATCTCCTATCCCAAAACGATGTCCCATCTCATGTCCGATACTCTAAATTCGTGACATATGTAAATCTTCAAGATTTACTTAAGGGCAGAGTGTTTAGTTCCATTAATTATATTTTTCCTATTATCTCAACTGATAAGGAAATTTCTTTTCTGCTTCCCCACAAAACGCTGCAATTTACCAAAAACAAAAAAGAGTCCTTCTAAAGGTGGAACTAACTATGGAAAGAGTCCCTGCTTCTCCAGTACCTTAAAACGAAAAACATTAACAAAAGTTAGACAAACAAAAAGAAGAGAAGAAAAGAAAAAAAAAAAAAAAAGAAAACCGTAACTTTTGAATAAACCTGTAGATAATCTCTATGCTTCAGATAAGAATTGAACGCTAGCAGATTTCAATCTTCCAGTGATTCGGTTTTTGGGTATGGGAACCGTTCCTAAAAATTTTTCTTTTGTTTTTTTAATTTTGAGAAAACAATAGTATTCTGTAGAATTATCACCATGAACATTGCTTTTTTTTTTCCCTCAGTTTTTTTGTCAATTTGAATTGCTTGGAAGTTCGGTTACTAAAGTTTTATGAATCGATCACTTAGCCTTGTTCCATCGTTAAAGTAATTTTGTGTATGCAATTGTAATTTCTTAAATTTGTAGAAGAATATAATATGATGATCATATCATAATCAAGCTTCATGATATCTTGACTAAGTTGATCCACTAAATGTGCGTCAATAAATGTTCTGCTTCATCCGCAGCTTCAGCAATTTGCCTCGCCAAGTCTTCTTCATCTGCCCAAAATCTTTGAGAGTGAAGTTCAAGAAAATCTAGCAAGGAACTAAACCTTACACGGAGAGTCTCAATTCGGCCACTGTTGAGTTGAAGGCGATGCAGCTGCACATTGTCTAGACTCTAGAGCATGCATAAGAGAAACTACCGCTGCATAAGCTGATGCTGCTGCCATCTTCTGCAGAAATCCAGGGATTATTGTTTGGATAAAATGATTATTGTTTGTGTAACCAAAAACTTTCAAAAAGATTTGAAGGCTAATGAAATGTTGTCTAATACGTCCACATATAATGTGGTGCCTTGTTTAATAAATTAATCTGTCTTAGAAGCCTTGTTTAATGAAATGATTATTTATCCGTCTCTTCGCTATAAATAATTGGTTAGGTAAAACGTGAAAGGGTCATAAGATTCCCCTCCGCATGTGCCATTGATTAATGGCGTTGAATTAGTTTGTTTAATAACGACACTGGGTTGTAGCCCAGTGGTGGGGGTTCCCATTAATACCAGTGAGGTTTTGAGTTCGAATCCTCTTGTCCTCTCCCCCTTTCCCCTTGAGTGAGTGTGTGCGTGTGTGGGGATCCTTCCGGTTGACATCTATAGGATGTCCCGAGTGATTGTAATCGAAAAAAAAAAAAAAGTTTGTTTAATAACAAGTTGAGAAGCTCGTAGTTATCTCAAGATACAGTCTACATATATAAATAAAGATTATATGTGTGTATATATATACATATATGTATTGTTGTGTGTGTGTGATGTGATCGAGGAAAAGGTCATTGACCTCAAATAGATTATTTATTATTATTGTTGTTGTTGTTATCTATACTATTATAAAAAAAAATTATTTTTATCTCATAAATGATAGTTTTTTTGTATAATTTTATAAAATTTGACTTTTAATTTTATGTGAAATAAATAGAAACATATAAAATTGTAGCTAACATTGAAAATTCTCATGAAATCGATGAAAATTTTAATGTGTCAAATTTACGTTTTTAATTAGTAAACACATGCAATGAAGAAACAAATATAATGGTCACTATTGTAGTATTACATCCAATTTAAAAACTCATGTTCCCAACCCGCAAACTACTAATTTCTCTGTCAACTTGAATTTTGGAAGTTGAAACCAACATCTTTAAGAAACAAAGTTTCTTTAAACTAGTAATTTATGTTTTTGGTTCTTTCTCTCTCTCTCTCTCTCTCTCACTCACTCACACATACACACACATAAACACTTTTTCTAATTACAATTATTCAATATTTTTTCTTTCTTTTGTATTTATTTCTTTATCACATAAATTTTATTTTATACAATTATTTTATTTTTAACTTTTTAGTTTAATAACGTAGTTCAAATCTTGTTAAAAAAATTCCCGTAAAAGAAATTTAATGATATATTTATATTTTGATCCAAAAAAAATTTAAATACTAAATTAATGTATATATATTTTTTTATATTTTGGATGGACGTATACTGCGCAACACTACTACTTAGTACAAAAAGAAATTTTTATTGGTATTTTAAAATTGTTATTGGCACTCTACCATTATTTTTATATGGGCGAATTACATCTACCTCCCCTGAAGTTTGGCGAAATTACAATTCAACCCACGTTTTTTTATAAATTACAATAAACCCCCTGAGGTATGTAATAATTACAAGTAATGGATGAAAAATGTATAAAGTTCGTTTTGCCCTTTATGTTTTGCTAATATTACATAGGGTGCATTACATCTACCTCTCCTGATATTTGAAAAAAATACAATTTAATCCACATTTTTGTGTATGTTATAATAAACCCCTGCGGTATATAATAATTACAAGTGATGGATGAAAAATGTATAAATCCACTATTCGCCTCAATTCCTCCACCTCTAGGCCAAAATTGACCTCACCAATGCGTTTTCCATATCGAAAAGTTTAAGACCCGTTTCAAATTCACCAAAAAACTTGTAGGAAAATGGAAACCCACCACCACTGTTCCTCCACTGTCCGACGAAACCCGAAACTACCACCGCCAACATGTTTCTCTCATCGCGATGATCGATTTTGACATACAACTTGGGCGATTTGGAGAAGAAATGAGTGAGTTATAATGAATTAAAAGTGTAGGATTTCTCAATTTTCATGTATATATACATTGCATAAATTTTCATGTATTACGCTTGGGCAAAATTACAATTTAACCCCTGAGGTTTGGCAAAATTACAATTTAATTCACATTTTTTTGTATATTACAATAAACCCCTTGTGGTATGTAACAATTACAAGTGATTGACGAAAAATGCATAGAACCCACTCTTCGCCTCAATTCCACCGCCTCCAATGACTCTAGCCAAAATTGACCTCACCAATATATTTCTCATGTCAACAAGTTTAAAATTCCCTTCAAATTCGCCAAAAAACTTGTAGGAAAATAGAAACCCGCCACTACCTTGTCGCAGCTGCCGCCACCGCCATCACTTCTCCACCATCCAGTGAAATCCAATACTACCACCGCCAACGTGTTCCTCTCGTCGCGATGATCAATTTTGATATACAATTTGTGCGATTCGGAGAAAAAATGAGTGAGTTATGATGAATGGATAGTGTAGGATTTCTCAACTTGCATGTGTATATATATTGTATAAGTATGTATCTCGATCTCTCTCTTCTCTCAACTACCCGTCATTTTCAACTCTTAAAAAGGGAGCAATTGTTTTAATATTATTACTTTTAGCCCCACAAATATGTAATACATAACATACAACCCCAAATATTTTATATATATTACAAAAAAACCCCTCAAGGGTACTATTGAAACTTTACATACAAAAACTAATGGAACCCTAACGGTCCTAAAAGGCTGGGGTAAATTGTTAGACGAAATATAATACAAGGGATTTATTGTAATTTACAAAAAAATGTGGGTTTAATTGTAATTGCGGCAAATCTCGGGGGAGATAGATGTAATTCGCCCTTTCATTAATTACTTCAAGCTATGTTTTCTTTTTCTAAAATAAATTGAATGTATATACTTTTTTTAAAACAAATTATATTTAATTAAATATATTAATTGTGATTTAGTTTAATACAAAAATATATTTAAATTATGGTTCAAAAAATATTTATCCGTTTTTATTCAAAATAGTCAATTTTTTTGGAACTTATACTTAAGAAATTTAAAATTTATTAAGTTAAAAGAACTAGAATAGGTTTTTGATGTCTAATTTTTAGGTATTATTACAATATTACTTATTAGCTTGATTTTTATTTCTATTTACTTAAACTATCAATTATTTTTCAACATTAAGAATACAATTGTTTTTATAGCTAATAAAAGGATTTGAAGTAGAATTCAAAATATTAAATGTAGAAAAAATTTTTTAAATTGTATAAAAAGGAGTGGAGTAAGGTAATTTAACTAACTTTTTAACTGAGTAGTGTGAGAGTTGTATTTGATAGTTTATGGAAATAAATGAGACATGATATGGAGTTGAGGGAGTAACATGTATCCAATTATATAGTAAAATAAATAAATATTTTAGTCAAATTTTCAATTAAAAAAAAATAAGAATAGAGTGCCAATAAAACTTTTTGATGTGAAAATAACAATTCCCTTATAAAAATTAAAAATGCTTTTGTTACTTAATAAGTTTTACATTTTCCATATTTATCAAAAAAAAAAAGTTTTACATTTTCCATATTTTGAGGCGGGTTGGTACACCTTGTCCGACGTCTGCAAAGCCAACTTTTGTTCTAACCGCTATTAATAAAAAGTGTTAATTACAATTTTGATCCTGTAATTATACCTTTATTCAATTTTAGTTCCATTCGTTTCAATATTCTCAATTTTGATCTTATATATTTCAATTTTCTCAATTTTGATCCCAAATGTTTTAATTTTTTGCAATTTTGGGACATTTCTAAAATTGTGTCTAATCTTTAACGATGAAGACTCGCGCGCCTCACGTGGCCGTTAGATCCATATGTTTCAAATTTCTGTAAAATCCCAAAATTGCAAAAATTTCAAACTTATGAACCAAAATTGAGAAAATTGAAACAAATGGGACCAAAATTGGATCGAATTTTCATCCCATGTGAGGTGCACGTGCCTTCAACGTTAAAAATTAGACGGAATTTCAGAAAAATCCCAAAATAGCAAAAAATTGAATTATATGAGACTAAAATTAAGAACATTGAAATGAATGGGATCAAAATTGAATAAAGACATACCTATAGGACCAAAATTGCAATTAACCCTAATAAAAACTTCTTATAACATGAGTATCGTTTATTCATGCGCATAGTTGAGAAACGATTTTATATTATATTCATAGTACTTTTTAAGATTAAACGTGTAGTACATGTACTATATATCTTTGATAATATTACACACACACAAACACAGATATATATATATATATATATATATATATATTTACATATACATAGTGATATAAACACACTATTTAAAAGTTCATATCAACGAATATTTGTCATATTTACTTGAAGCCTAAATTCTATGAAAGTAATTATAAGTTGAATATCATACTGTATATTAAAAATATATATTCAAATATCGTTTTTCATAGAAAATACAAGTGAAGGTTATCTCTGTGTATGTGCCATGATTATAAATTTTGTAATGTCATTTTTAATTGAATTTATAATTCTATTTTTTGGGAAACCACCCCCCCCCCCCCTCCAAAAGAAAACTCTAACAAAAAATAATTCCTAACCTATTAATTACTCTCTTAAAATTATATTTTCCATGTTTAGTATTCATATTGTCACATTCATTGCCATGTTGGCAAAAATTAATTAGTTGAATTTTTTTTTTTTCGTTTTCCTTACTTTAGAAGCCCATAAAAATTTACTAGTTGTAATTTTCTCAGTACCATCTAAGCTAATTTAATAGAATCTCATTTTCTGGTGCTTCCGACCGTTTGAACAACATTTGTTTTTGTACAACAATCTTAGTTCCGAGCAAAACTAAGCTAAATTTAAAGTTTGATTTATAATTGTGCTATAGATAAAAATAAATTGATTAATAATACATTTTTGTAAAAAGAATATGTAAGCTCTTAGTGTAAACATTTAATTGTAGGCCTATTAATTAGGAAAGAAATAAACATAAAATTTCAACTAATAATATTTTGTCCACAGAACAATACATGTGGCAATATGGATGATAATATGAAAAAACATTTTTACAAGAGTAATTATTTTGTAATTATTTTTTAGTAGAGTAATATATTGGGGGAAAACTCACTCTCTCTCTCTCCCTCGCTCTATCTCTCTCTATCGTTTTTTTTTTTTAGGGGTTACGAAGTGTTGTCCAAAAGAATTAAGAAGAGGGCAAGATGACGAGGAGGAAAAGGGCAAATTAACTGTTGAAATTTATCACCCTGTGTAACACTGTGAATAGAAAATCGAGTCGCGATTTCCGCCCAAATCGAGTTGATTTTGGCCCAATTTTAAAACCGATTTCAATTTGGGTCGTATCCAGAAAGAACAATATTTCATTGAGCCTAAACCCAGGTCCAAGCCAGGCCTGGCCCAGCTCGGCCCACTGGACAGAATATAATCGAAGAATTGTGACAAAAATTACAAATCAGCTGATATTGATTAACTTGAAAAATTTAGCTCATACTTACATTGGTTCTAGGATTTTAGGGGGGAAACCTGTATTCAGAAAGACAGTAAATAAAATACATTTTTCTGCCCAATAAATCAATTACCTTTGAAAAGATATAGGCTTTGTTTGGTTCTAAGATTTTAGGAGGAAAGAAAAATATTAAAGAAAAGAAAAAAAACTACAAGAATTTTAAAATTTTCTATTTTATTTGGTTGTTAAAGAAAATAATAAGGAAAATGATTTTTTTAGAGAATTGTCTTCTATTTTGTTTGGTTATTATTGTAAATTAAAGGAAAATGTAAAAACACATCTCAAAAAAATCCAAATAATCAATTAATTGCACAAAAAAAAAAAGAAGATTTGCATGAAATATATTCAAATAATAAATTAGTTTGGGCAACAAATGAGATGAGAGCTTGAAAAATGAGAGAGTGCTAGAGAGAGTAATATAACTTTTCTTTCATTTTCCTCACCTAATTGGAAGGAAAATGCTTTTTCTCAATTTATGCTATATTTTCTTTCTATTTTCCTTTCCTTACCATTTTCATTCTTTTTCTCTAGTAACCAAACATTGGAAAATACTTTTTCTTTCTATTTTCTTTTCCTTTCCCCCCTAAATCGTAGAACCAAACACAATGATAATGTTCATAACTATTGTCGACTATGCAATCTGGGCCCAAAACTTCAAAAGATAAATCAATTTGAGTGTTGAATTGTATATTGCTATATATAATAACTCAATAATTTACATAATCTAGAATATAACTGAAAAAAATAGCAAACTAGAAAACATCTAATAAAAAGACTTTACTATTTTAAAAATAACCAAAAAATGGCTCATACTAGTAGGACAATATTATATATATGATGAAATATGCCATATGGATTATTAGTATAATAGTTGATATACAATTTGTTGGTATATATGCTCGTTGGTATTTTGATTTTTGAAATTTTTTTTACAGGTTTTGGGGTGTATTAAAATCAAATTATTCATAACAAAAAATTGTCTAATTAGCGGCGGATTTATTCATCGCTATATTTATTTTTTTAAAAAGTTATTTTTGGCCACGGATTTATCTGTGGCAATATTTATTATTTTTTTAAAAAAATGTATTTTTGGCCACGGAAAAATCCGTGGCCATATTTATCATTTTTTAAATTATTTATTTTTGGCCACGAATTTAACCGTGGCTAAATTTATTTATTTCTTTAATAAAATTAATTTTGGCCACGGATTTTTCCGTGGCTAGATTTAATTTTTTTTGAAAATGTTTAGTTTTGGACACGGATAAATCCGTGGCTAGTTTTATTTTTTTAAAAAAATATTTATTTTTGGCCATGGATTAATCCGTAGCTAACCTAAAATTTTTTAAAAAAATTAAAATAGATTGCCCACGGTTAAATTCAAGGCCAACTTGGAAAAAATCCGTGGTCAGTGTCCGTGACCCCGTTTAGCAATGCCCAAATTGGCCACGAAATTTTTCCGTGGCCAAATCCCGATTTTCTAGCAGTGATGAATGGGCAAATGATTGTTACTCAAAGATAATATCTTCAAGCTGTGCTCATCATATTCTAAATTACCAAAGGAGTTCACATTTTTTGCGACAAACTCCCAATAATTGTGTAGCAACCCACCAAATTACAACAATTGCTAGAGGAAGTTCTTTGCAACTATTTGTAATATTCTTTGCGATTGCCTCAAGGCTAGAAGGACAACTATTTTTTGCAAAAGCTTTTTCACAGAATAACTCCCAACTCTTCTTCTCGTCTAGAAATTTCATCAAATACGACTTGTGATTGCCCAAAGAATCAGCCACATCACCCAACGTAGTAGTCACAATAACTCGACTTCCATTCTTATTATTTGGAAAGAATGATATTTTTTTGTACAATTGTTACTCACTCCAGACATCGGTATTCCAGACATTGGTACTCCACACATCATCCATAAAAATTAAATACCTTCTATCAAATAAACTTTTGTACAATTGTTGTCCTAGTTCAACTTGATTTTCATTACTTTCCTTATTCCTCAAATCACCATGTAGAAGGGCTAGAAGAATTTCTCGTGCGCTATATTCTTGTGATATTGTAAACCAAATATGTTTATCAAAGTGGTCCACAATAACTTGATTGTCAAAAATATTCTTAGCCAAAGTCGTCTTACCGATACCCCCCTACCAACGATGGGGACAACTTTGAGATCACATTCGCCTCCTGTGAGCTGATCCCTGATTCGATCCAAGTGATCCTTAAATCCCACCATGGTATTCGTGCCGCTCGAAGAAACTCTCCTTTGTGGTTCTTTAGCCGCGCTTTCCTAATCTTTAATCATCATCAAATCTTTCTCGATAAACTCAATCTTTTCAATTACTATGTTTGTATCGTCCCGAAAGGATAAGATCTGTCTCATATTAACTTTTAGGCCAGATCTAATTTGACTAAGTTGATCCACTACACGTCCGTCAATGACATTTTCTGCTTCATCCGCAACATCAATAATTTGCCTCGCTAGATTTACTTGACCTGTACAAAATTTTTGAGAATGAAGTTCAAGAAAATCTAGCACGGAACTAACCTTCTCACGGAGTGTTTCAATTCGATCGCCGTCAAGTTGAAGCCGATGCAGCTGCACATTTTCTAGAGCATGATCATATATATACATATAGCACAACATGACGTGATTTTTAACTTTACATAGAGAAAATTCATAAAATATCATGCTCAAATCCACTTTTTATATAAGAAAATAACTTTCTCAAACAAGATGTAAATTTAAGAAAAGCATATGTTTATAAACTAAATACAGGAAAGAAACCACTTACTTGAACAAAAATATAAGTTTCACAAAACATTTCTTTATAAAAGAAATAGAGGGGAAAGAAACCACTTACTTGAACAAAACTATAATTTTTACAAAACATATCTTTATAAAAGAAATAGAGGGGGAAGAAACCACTTACATGAATGTTGGGACTTGCGCAAGTGCACGCAGTCGTACAAGTAATATAAAGTGAGTCGAGTGTCGAATCCACAGGAATTGTGATTTGGCCCGTGAAATTGACTGGTGTTGTTTATCTAAATTGATCAAACTAAGTGGTGGTTTTGATTTTCTAAATAAATCCTAATTTTTTTAGTAAAAACGACTTGCGAAATACAATAATAACAAATAACCGAAGCGAGAAAAGCAAGTGCAAGGTGGTTTCATTCACGTAATTTGCTATTCTAATCCAATCTCTAAGTTGAGTGGTTTCGTGGTTGTGTGAAGCCTAGGAACGAATATATCCACAATCTCTCTCGAGCATTGCGGAATTAATTCATACAATTCCTCTAAGCCTAAGACTAACCAATTCTCATTCAATTAATCCCAACTTTAGAAGTATATGTATGAATTTTTAAACACTGCCTTAAGGTTCAATCAAAGTTAAATTCATTCTCATGCAACTTTAACCCAATTGATCTCGTCTAATTAGAGCTAATATCGTGAATCGTCTCTCGACCTTATCACAATTCTCAAATTCAATAATTAGGGGTGATCAAACCCTAACCACTTATTAAACCATTAAACAAGAATCACACAACAAAGAAAATATACGAAAACAAATTCAAACTCACGGGATTTTCATAGAATAGCAAAAACGATGAACTGCACCATCCTCACACTTAATTGAAATTAGTTCATAATGAGATTAAACATAAGAACGAAATATGGAAGAGAATTCATGAAAAGAGAAGAATGAACTTAATTGTTGGAAATTTCAGGCGCAAAACTCCTCTCGTTCGGTTGTTCTTCCCTTCAATCTCGATTTCTCCCTTCTTTCGTTCTCCACAAGAATCCCCAAAAGATGAAAATTAATAAAAGAAAAAGTTCTAAAGATTAAAACCTAGCTAAAAATGTGAACAGTGGCCGCCCTCATATTTCTGGACTTAAAAAGGGCAGAAAAACCCTAGAGACACCTTCCAAATATAGAGTCTTAATCGTACTAGGAAAGCTGTAAATTTCTGCCACGGATTTTGGGTACGTACCCGAAATATTTTGGATACATACCCAAAATTACAGATTCGTCCAACGCCTCACTGACTAAAATTGGGTACATACCCGAAATATTTTGGGTATGTACCCAAACATACAGATTAATTTCTTCTCAAAATCTCTGAAATTGGGTTGGTACCCGAAATATCTTGCATAGGTACCCAACTCTTGATTCCACTTTTTCGTCTCGTTTATAGTATTTTTGCCATCTCACCTACAAAACACGATTTAACTCGAATTTAAACATAATCAGGTTCAAATGGAGAAAAATACATGATAAGTCCGTCAAAATAAACATAAAAATCCAATAGAATTACGGACTTATCACTGAACAAAACTATAATTTTCACAAAACACATCTTTATAAAAAAAATAGAGGGAGAAGAAACCAATCACTTGAACAAAACTATACTTTTCACAAAATATATCTTTATACAAGAAATATAGGGGGAAGAAACCACTTACTTGAACAAAACTATAATTTTCACAAAACATATCTTTATACAAAAAATGGAGGGGGAAGAAACCACTTACTCGATAGTATATACTATAAATGGGAGAATACAGGAAGGTAGGAAAGTGCAATTTTAGAGAGAAAATTTGTGGGTGTAGTGTGTATGTGTATGAAATGTGAGCAACCCCTCCATCCTATTTATAGTGTAGTGATCAAGACACAAACTTATTATAGAATAAGGTCTTTTCCATAATTAATGCACTGTTCTTATCCAAATTTCAAGCTTATCCAATCAAGGATCTTATTCATATTTATGTCATCGATCTTATCCAAATTTCATGCTTATACAATCAAGAATCTTATCCATATGTATGCCACCGATCTTATCCAAATTTCAAGCTTATCCAGTCAAGAATCTTATCCAATGTATGTCATCGTTCTTATCTAAATTTCAAGCTTATCCAATCAAAAATATTATCCATATGTATGTCATCGATCTTATCCAAATTTCAAGCTTATCCAATCAAGAATCTTATCCATATGTATGTAATCGATCTTATCCAAATTTCAAGCTTATCCAATCAAGCATCTTATCCATATGTATGTCATCGATCTTATCCAAATTTCAAGCTTATTCAATCAAGAATCTTATCCATATGTATGTAAATTTCAAGCTTATCCAATCAAAAATATTATCCATATGTATGTCATCAATCTTATCTAAATTAATAATATTAACCATAGCAATAATTATAATAATATGCATAATGTACCTCTTAAAAGGGTCAACATATCACATCCTCTTCCCTTTTCAAAAAGTTTCGACCTTGAAACTTGTCGTTCTCTAGGTTTCAAAATAGGTGAGGGTAGCGGTTGCGTGAATTCTCCTCCAACTCCCATGTTGCTTCACGTTCTGTATGATTTGACTATTGAACTTTGACATGCGGTATGGTCCGTCGTCGTAGGACTTGTTCTTTGCGATCCACTATCCTCAGTGGGAACTCCTCATAGCTCAAATCTTCTTTGAGTAGTAGGGGCTCGAGCTCTAGAATGTTGCTTAGGTCAATAACATATTTTCTTAGTTGGGACACATGAAACACATTGTGAACTCTAGATAGCTCCGGAGGTAGTGCAAGCCGGTATGCTAGTTCTCCGACTCTATCTAGTACTTCATATGGCCCCAGATATCGTGGACTTACCTTGCCACTCTTGCCAAAGTGCATAACCCCACGTGTCGGTGACACCTTTAGATATACTTTCTCTCCCTTTTGAAATTCTAAGGGTCTTCTTTTGTTGTCAGCCCAGCTCTTTTGCCGGGCTTGAGCTATTTTAAGTTGCTTACGAATTGCAGCAACTTTTTCTACACTTAGCTGGATTAACTCAGGCCCTGTGATTCTCTTCTCTCCCACTTCATCCCAACAAAGTGGTGACCTGCACTTTCTCCTATACAAAGCTTCATAAGGGGCCATGCTGATGCTACTATGGTAGCTGTTGTTATATGAAAACTCTATGAGGGTCAAGTAATCACCCCAATTGCCTTTAAATTCCAAAACACATGCCCTAAATATATCCTCCAATGTTTGGATTGTTCTCTCAGAATGACCATCAGTTTGTGGATGGTGCGCCATACTAAGCTCCACTTTGGTCCCTATAGCTTGCTGAAAGCTTTTCCAAAATCGTGATGTAAATCAAACATCATGATCAGACACAATACTCACTGAAATGCCGTGCAGTTTCACTATGTTCTCCAAATACAGTGATGCTAGCTTATCTAAGGTATAAGTGGAGCGAATTTGGAGGAAATGTATAGACTTGGTAAGCCGATCAACAATCACCCAAATGGTATCACAACCCTGTTGAGTTTGTGGCAATCCAACCACAAAGTCCATTGTAATGTGCTCCCATTTCCACTCTCGAATCTCTAAAGGTTGTAACAATCCTCCTGGTCTCTGGTGCTTAGATTTAACCTTTTGGCACACAAGGCATCTTGCCATGTATTCGGCCACTTCTCTCTTCATCCCACTCCACCAAAAACTCTTCTTTATATCTCAATACATTTTTGGGCTCCCAGGGTATATGGAGAATTTGGAATTATGGGCTTCTGATAGAATCTCCCTCTTAAGTTCATCATCCTTAGGAACACATAACTTTCCTCTCATATATAGGGTCTCGCTCTCCCCAACTTGAAAGTCGGCTAGTACCCCAACTTTGGCATTCTCTTTCAATTCTTTTTACCTAAGGTCAGACTCTTGGGCATGCTTAACCCTCTCAATAATAGATGGTCTACTATTTCTAGTTCCAATATCTCAAATTGCTTTGTGAGCATGGCGGTTAATGTCCCGCTTGCCCTTCTACTTAGAACATCGGCTACTCTATTTGCTTTCCCAAGGTGATAATGGATACCCAAATTGTAATCCTTGATTAACTCAAGCCATCTCCTTTGCCTCATGTTCAACTCTTTTTGTGTAAAGAGATAAGGCTTTTATAGTTGGTCTATACTTCAAACCTCACCCCATAAAGATAATGCCTCCAAATTTTCAAATCAAAGACAACGACTGCTAATTCCAAATCTTGAGTAGGGTAATTCTGCTCATATGTCTTTAGTTGTCTTGACGCATATGCAATTACTCTCTCATTTTGCATCAAGACACACCCTAACCCACTCTTTGATGCATCGCTATAAATTGTGAATCCACTTGCTTCTGAGGGTAGTTCTAAAATAGGGGTTGATGCAAGTCTTTGTTTAATCTCATTAAAGCTCTCCTCACAATTCGTGACCCACTGGAATTTTGATCTCTTTTGTGTAAGCTTGGTCATAGGCATTGCTATGTTAGAAATCCTTCTACAAATTTTCTATAATTGCCCGCCAATCCCAGAAAGCTCCTTACTTCTGTCACATTGGTCGGTCGGGCCCAGTCCTTTATAGCTTCCACCTTCTTGGGATCCACCGCTATGCCTTCCTGAAATATTACATACCCTAGAAATGCTACACTTTTCAGCCAAAATTCACACTTGTTGAACTTCGCATAGAGCTTCTTATCCCTTAAAGTCTGCAGAAAAATCCTCAAATGCTCCTCATGTTCTTCTTCACTAAACGAGTAAATCAGTATGTCATCTATGAACATGATGACAAACTTATCTAGCTATGGCTTGAATACGCTGTTCATCAGATCCATAAAACCCGCGGGAGCATTCGTTAACCTAAAAGGCATCACCAAAAACTCATAGTGCCCATATCTTGTCCTAAAAGCAGTCTTAAATATATCACTCGCCTTTATCTTAAATTGGTGATAACCAGATTTCAAATCTATTTTGGAAAATACCTTAGCCCACTTCAACCGGTCAAACAGATCATCAATTCTATGTAACAGGTACTTATTCTTGATAGTGATCTTGTTTAGTTCCCTATAATCAATGAATAACCTCAAGCTTCCATCTTTTTTCTTCACAAATAATATCGGAGCTCCTATGGTGATGCACTTGGCCTGATCTGCCCCTTGTCTATCAGCTCTTGTAACTGTGTTTTTAGTTCTCTCAACTCAGTCGGGGCCATCCGGTATGGTGCTTTTGAAATTGGTATTGACCCGAGCATTAAATTAATCTCAAATTCAATCTCTCAGTCAGGGGGTGCTCTAGGTAGGTCATCAGGAAAAAACGTCGAAGAATTCATTCATTACTGGAATATCTTTAACATCTATGACCTTTTCCCTTACATCAATAATATAAGCAATATAGGCATCACATCCCTTTCTAATGGCATGTCTAGTTTGTGCGGCTGAGAGTAAGAAACTTATGCTTCTACGTGGATGTTTCCTATCCCCACAAAATAGGGAATAATGCGTTTTTCGTCCGTTAACTTTAGCATGTTTGGGTTTTAGTCCTTTAATTTTAGGGTTTTCGATTTTGGTCCGTTATTTATTGAAAAATTTGCACATTCAGTCCGATTTTGAAATTTTCTGATCAAATGTGATGAGCTGGACAACACATATAGTGATTTGTCGCCGGCCGACAGTGACGTGTGATTGAAGTTGGGGATTTCACTCCAATATTCTGAGTTGGCGGACATGTAGATAATTTTAATTTTAATTTTTAAGAAATGTCGTCCACATCAGCAAAAAAATTGAAATAAACTTATTTGCCTCTTTTTTTTTTATCCCCCCAAATTGAAACGAAGCGTCAGAAAGAAAGGAAGAAGAAACCCTTATTTGTAAACTTTTTTGCTACTGATTTCTCTGTAAACTACCCATTTTTTCTTCGTAATTTCTAAATCCCTACGCTCTGAAGGAGGATTGGAAGGATACAAAGCTTAAATGCCGAAGCTTCGAGATACAAAGGACAACGATTTCCCTCCTTCAGACTATGGTTAGTGTTTTTTTAAAGTAGTTTGGTCTTTTGGAATTTTTATTTGGATCTGTGTGGTTATGGGCATGTGTGCATGTCGTTTTGGTTTGGTTTTTGTATGCATTTGTATATAAATTTGTTTGTGTTTGTGGTCCCGTTCATCGTTTGTGCCCTATTGGTTGGTTTATTTGTGGTCCCGTTCTTCCTTTGTCAAGTGGATGGGCCAAAAAACCCCACTCAGTTGCATTTTCTTCTTTTGTGAAGTTTTTTATATTTTTTGTGGATTTTTTGCTTCTATTTGCAGATTCTAAAAGTACTGAGTTGACATTGTGTTATCATATTGATGGGGTGATGATAAATAGCCCCGTTTGTGAGCACATGGGTGGAAAAATCTATAAATTTGATTTTGTGGATGTGTATAAGTGTGGGATTTCCACTTTAGGGGCTTTGGCTGAACATTTAGGTATGTTGGGAGATGTTATAATATACTCTAAGTCAGACCAAGGGGATTATTTTGTTGTTAAAGGAGACAGTGGTTTACTTGCATTGCTTGAAAAAAAACCTTAAACAGGGCAGAGAGGTAAACATTTACTTTGATGTACATCTTGACTTTTTAGGTAGTGAAAATGGCTCTGGTACAGAGGAAGGCGGCGGTGCTAATGTTTGTGGGGTGGGGGAGGATATGAGGGATGGGATTGGGGTAGATGGAGATGATTTATTTGAATCTGATGAAGAGGAGTATAAGCCTAGTAGTACTGCAGAGAGTGAGGAGTTTGAGTTTGAAGACAGTGATAATGTTGTGGAGGATGTAGATGATTTTAAGGAGAAGGAGGTATTTGACAGCGACTGTGACCTTGACAGTGTTAAATGCTCTGATGAAGATGTAAATTCACCCAAGCCAATGTTTAACCCAGCCAGCATGTACAGTCCTGAGTTCTTTGTGGGACTGAGCTTTATAAACAAAGATGAGATAAAAAATGCCATTTATTCACAAGCTATAAAACTGCAAAGGTCTGTTAATATCACTAAAAATGACAAGATTAGGGTTCATGCAAAGTGTGCTGATAAAAACTGTGAATGGAAACTGCATGCAATTAAAGTGAATGATGAAACAACCTTCACAATTAGGGTTTACAACCCTAACCACACTTGTGCTCCTAACTTTAAATGTAAAAATGTGAGATCTTCTTGGCTTGCTGAGAAATTCTTAAAGCATTTTCAAACTGAGCCCAATAGGAACATAAAAGTGTGGCGGCTTGATAGGATTGTTGAGTTAGATGTTGACTTTTCTCTTGATCAAGCTTATAGGGCTAGAAACAAAGCTTTGAGAAAACTTGAGAGTGATCCTGTTGAACAATATGCATTGTTATGGGATTATGCAAATGAAATAAAAAGAGGTAATCCTGGGTCCACTGTTATTGTAGGAACTGATCAGTCTGATGGGAGCAATAGGTTTGATAGGTTCTATCTTTGTCTGCATGCCTTGAGAATGGGTTTTCTGTTTGGGTGTAGGCCAGTGGTGTGTGTTGATGGATGCCATCTAAAGGGTCCTTATGGTGGGGTGTTGCTGTCAGCTGTTGGAATTGACCCCAACAACACTATTTATCCTATTGCTTATGCTGTTATATCTAAGGAGAATAGGAAAACTTGGGAATGGTTCCTCACTCTAGTAAAACTGGACCTAAACATTGATGATGATTCAAAATGGTGTTTTATGAGTGATAAACAAAAAGGCATGGTACAAGCATTATGTGAAGTGTTTCCCACAGCTGAACACAGAAATTGTGTGAGGCACATGGCTTGCAATTTCAGTAATGCTGGATTCAGAGGCCTTGCATACAAAAATGCGTTGTGGAAGGCAGCAAAAGCAACAACACCCAATGAATTCAGTAGAAAAATGCAAGAGTTGAGTGAGATGAATGAGAAAGCAACAGAGTGGTTTGCTGATAAACCACCAGTTCAATGGAGCAGGTCACATTTTAGTGATTATACTAGATGTGACATCCTATTGAACAATGCATGTGAAAGCTTCAATGCAAGTATCATGGAGGGTAGAGGAAAAGGTATACTGTCAATGCTTGAGTGGATAATGGAAAATCTAATGAAAAGATTGCAAAAAAATAGGGATGAAGGGCTGGGATGGGAAGGGTTAATCTGTACTAACATACAAGCTAAAGTTGACAAGAACATGAGAAGGTTGGGGAATTGTAGGCCTATAAAAAGCAATGATAGGCATTACCTCATTTCCTGTGGAGATGGATCAAAGTATAGTGTAGATTTGAAAGAGGGCAAATGTGGTTGTAGGAGATGGGAGTTGACTGGAATCCCTTGTATGCATGCTTTAAGTGCAATTGTGGCACAAGGGTTGAACATTGAGGACTACATTCATAACTGCTACAAAACAGAAACCTACAGAAAGGTTTATTCTACTGCCATACACCCACTTAATGGTAGAGAAGAATGGATGAAAACCAACATCACACCACCATTGCCACCTCATGTGATTAGACAAGCTGGAAGGCCCAAAAAGGTGAGAAGAAAAGAACCTGACGAAGTGGAACAGACGCAGAAAAGAAGAGGTAGAGGACAACCTAGTTCAATCAAGCTGAAGAGACAACAAACGACAGTAAAATGCAGAACATGCGGTGTACAAGGACACAACTCAAGAAGGTGCCCAATGAAATTAGGCCAGTCATCAACTCAAGCCGCAATGGAGGGTGCATCTGAAAAAGTAACTATCGTCAAACTCTTTTCTTCTTGTTTACAGTCATTTGTGATACATAATGTCTTACAAATTGTATCAGGTGAGGAGTCCTCCTACAAACCACAACAAAAAATTGAGACAAAGTTCAAGGATCAAAGAGAGGCTGAAAGGACAGGCCAATGTAAGACTGTTGGTAATTTTGAAGACCTATATTTTGAGACAGATTGGTCATGGCCTGCTCCTAACTTAAGATTTGTCATTGCTATTTTTTTAACTTAAATGCAGGTTCATGTGGCTCAGAGTCCTGTCAGAAACAAAGGGATGCCAAGGATATCAGAACCTGATGAAATTGTGAGTCACCACAACTAAGTTGTTATCTTTGTTATAGTCGTGGCTATTGAGCAGACAATATGAGTTATTTATCTTGTTTGTTGTTTGTCACACAGGAAAGTTTGTTTGTTTCTTCTTCTTTGAATCCCCAAGTTAGTGGGATTGATGATCCAAGCCAAACATCTGCTGAATTTGTGAACCAAGCAACATTGAATGAAGGCCCATCAATGTATGAACAATTCAAAGATAGGATGGCTACCATGGTTACACCTGCTAATTTCACAGAGACCAAGGGTGATAAACGACCAACACCTGGAATTTTGAAAATGGGAAGAGATTTATATCAATCTCAAACCTTATTGAAGCCATGAAAAAAGCGAACAAAGACAAGAAAGGGAAGAAGAAGATGATAAAATGAAGCAGAAGATAACAACTTGTGCTGCTATCATGAATTTCTGTCTTGCCTTGATACTTGATAATTATAATTTGATACACTTATTTTTGTGATCTTTTTGTGATGGTTTTGTGATCCTTAAATATCAATATATATCTTTTGTACACTTTGGAAATATTGTCCTTCTGGATTAACTTTTGTGTTGAAAAGCCTTTATATATATAGCATTCGAGCACAATTTGTTTAATTGATCATTTTGTGCATTGCACTGTGTATTAAATGGTCATTGTATTGTATTGTGTATTAAATGATCATTTGTTCATTATACAAAAAACGAACAGGTTAATAGTGTATGAAATGCTGATTTCTTCATTAAACTGCACAAAAACCATAAAATTAGTACCACCTTACATCACCAACAATTAGGGTATACAAATGCTAATATATATGCTAATATTCTTACATACTTGCCTAACTTCCTATACTAGTTACATACTTACATAACTTCACATACGTGAAGTACACACTTCAACTAAAGAAGTAAAGAAGAAAAAAGAACCAAGACAACAACAAGGCAACCTCCATTAGTTGCTTCTCATTCTTCAAACTCATATGGTCATTTTCAACTACCTTCAACCTTTCTATCTCAGCTTCATAACCCTTCATTCTATCAACTTCTTTTTGAAGATTCTCCAACTCGTCCTCTATTAACCTTAAATTATGTAGTTCACGCTCTAACCGATTACATTTCTTCAACAACCTTGGAATCACAACCGCGGATCTTTCACACATAGGCGGGTCTTCCCACACAAAGAACCTACATCCTCCTCTCTGGTTCCCGGAAAAAAAGGAAAATCAGTTTCAAAATGACATCCGAGCAGCCAAAAACAAAATTAGGGATACAAAATTCTACCTTGTAATCCGAGCAGCCATGAAATCGTCGACCTGGATTATCATCAGTCCAAGAAGTCCACATATATGCTCGTTTTCCACAGTCGCATTCCAAAGGTCCTTCAACTCCAGACATCTTTGCTGAGAGAGCTGCTGAGATGAGGCGACGGATTTTTTACGATTGTGGAATGGGGTTTGATTTTTGATTTTTCTTGCTTCTGCTATGTGGGTCAACAGTTTTTTGTGTGAAGTACTATGTAGGTCAATATGTAGGCAAGAAAAGGGTAATATTTTGGAGGGAAAAGTTGTGTACTTTCCCTCCATTCTGGGCTTATGTGTAGTCCCATGTGGAAGAAAGAATCCAAAGGTCTGACAAAAATTCCTAATTGGCAGCCAAGTCACAGGAAATCGGACAAATCACTCTATGTGTTGTCCAGCTCATCACATTTGATCGGAAAATTTCAAAATCGGACTGAATGTGCAAATTTTTCAATAAATAACGGACCAAAATCGAAAACCCTAAAATTAAAGGACTAAAACCCAAAATATGTAGTTGTCTCCTTCTGGTGGTCGAAAGTCTATCAGTTTACCCCTACAATCTACGTGTGCATAGTTGTTTGCTAACTAATCCATTCCCAAAATTATGTCGAATTCAGTCACGTTGATTTGTACTAGATCAGCCTTACGCTCGACCTTGTCAAGCCCTATAGTGATATCCTTGTACACTAGATTTGAGATTAGAGTCTTATTCGCAGGGGTAGCTACTCTACAAGGTTCGTCAAGCATAATAGGTTTACCACTTAAAAGTCTAGCAAACTTTTTAGCCACAAAAGAATAGGTAGCGCCACAATCAAACAATGCATAGGCACACATATTATTAACTTTGATTATACCTATCACTACATCCTTAGAATTGTTGGCTTCCTCCTTAGTTAAAGCAAACACCCTTGCATTCCCCATTGGTTTCTGACTAGTACTTGGTGGTTTGGCATAGGGGTTCCAGCTACCTGGGCGTCCGGTTAGGGACATTCAGATATTTTATGGCTCTGCTAGCCACAACGAAAACATGCTCCATTTCTCCATCTGCACTCCCCAACATGCTTCCTAGAGCAGTATTGGTATACCTCTCCTTCAGGTGGTGGCTACTTAGGAGGGACTGGTTTCTTGTTAGACTAAGTAAAGAGTGGTCGTTTAGAAGGCCCTCGGTTCGGATTTATCTCAATTCTAGGCCTCTTTCGCTTATCCTAATTATCCCTTCTCTTGATATCGGCCTCGACTTTAATCGTTGCCCCAAGAAGTTTGTCAAAGCTTCTTGGCTTATATATTGCGAGTGCTGACTAGATTCGACTCTTCAAGCCCTTGGTAAACTTATGAATTTTGAGTTGCGTATCTGCCATTATGGTAGGTGAGTATCTCCCTATAGAATGGAATTTTGCCGAATACTCTACTAATGTCATATTCGATAGCTGCACTAACTTATCAAACTCGGCCATCTTTTGAAGTCGAATGGCACTAGGGAAATAATGTTTCAGATAAGCATCTTGAAAATGTGCCCAAGTAATAGGTCCCTCTGCTAGGATTGGATGTGACACGCCTTCCCACCATCTTGTTGCTTCTCCCACTAGGAAGGGTACCACAATTTTGGGCCTAATTTCGAAAGGAACCTCCATTAGCTCGAAGTTATCCTCTATCTCCTTAAGCCACTTCTAAACTACCTCTGGACTATGAGAACCGTCGAAAGTCGGCACATGGGCTCTTCTCAATGCCTCACAATGATACTTAGTCCCCATTGTGACAGGAGGTTGGTTCATGATCGGAGTTTGTTGTTGGTTTTGGGTTTGCATTGCTTGGGCTACTACAGTAGCAATAGCTACCAAATCCTCTTGGCAAATTCCCATTTGCGGTGCTGGGGGCGTATTGTGTTGGTTGTCCTCTGGTTGTTCATTACATTCCTTTGGGTTAGTGGCGTAACGATGGTTTTGGTTATGAAGTCTAGGTCTACCAGCCATGTCCTATATAAAAAGATAGTGTTCGTTAGCTTATGTTTGGAAAGAAAGGACTTTCTAATCGTTTATTGGTAAGTACGTACGGCTTCGTTTATTGGTAAGCTTAGAATACCTCAAACTAATTATGCTCTATAAATCAGCACCTATGTAACTACCCAATCCATAATTTGCGGTCAGGTCTGATCAATAGAATCCCAAAAGATCATAACCTAGGCTCTGATAGCACTTAATGTCATGCCTCGAATCCAAGACACGGTACAGTGATGCCCTTTAGCCCAAAATGACTTAGAGACACCAAGTGACGAAAATCAGAACATACTAAAACCATTAAATATTTCTTGAGAAAACTATAGTCGACACATCGTAGCAAAAATGACAATAATTCTAGCTATTACAATCCAACTCAAAACATAAATAGAAACCTAATCTACAATAGTCTCCAAAAATCAAAATATTAAAGGAAAATGACGTAACTAAATAACATTGACTATAATCGCTAGGCAAAGATGACTTCCATTGAATCACCAACCCCAAAATTGATCCTCTTCATCTCTCTCGATACTATCCTCTACAAAATGGTTATTAGTAGGGTCAGAGACACTCGTTCAGTAAGTGATCTCTCGATCCTTTATCACATTTGAGCTAGTTACATACATATCCAACATGAAAATCATATTTGTAAAACAAACAAGTTTCAAAATCAAGGCTTTACACTTTCAAATAGAATAACAGATAATAGAGCAGAATCAAATATATTCATTTATATATCCATGCTTGTACATATTCGGAACCTCTATTGACCAACTTGATCAAGCCCTAACTATAACCCAGTTAGGTGGGTTCAGACACTACTATTATTACCCGTAGGAGGGCCTTAACTACAACCCCGTTAAGTGGGTTTAGACACTACTATTATTACCCGTAGAAGGACCTTAACTATAACCCCATTAAGTGGGCTCGGAAATTGCTATTGTACCCCATAGCTCGGTTGGGAATTTCAAAACTCGTTCCTACAGATAGAATTCGAAGTGTTCAGAGCATGATTATATATGCACGTATAGCACAACAAATCAAGAATCTTATCCAATGTATGTCATCGATCTTATCCAAATTTCAAGCTTATCCAATCAAGAATCCCATCCATATGTATGTAATCGATCTTACCCAAATTTCAAGCTTATCCAATCAAAAATCTTATCCAAATTAATAATATTAACAATAGCCATAGTTATAATAATAAGCATAATGTACCTCTTAAATGAGTCAAGGTATCACATTCTGTAGGTAAAAACTTTTAGGGAAGTTTGAAGACGAATGAAATGTTGTCCAATACTTCCACTGCCCATATATTATAATCCGTCTTATAAATAATTGGTTAAGTAAAATTTGAACCAATGAAAAAAAAAAAAGAGTAAGAAGACCCCTCTAATTTTTCTTTTGCATGTTTCGAGAGAAAAGGTCATAGACTTCAAGTATCTCATCATCATCATCATCATTATATTATTATTATTATTATTATTATATTATTATTATTATTATTATACACTTTGTGTTTCGTTGCAAAGCCGACCTTCATGTAATCTTTTTTAATTAAAAATTCGTATCATATCAGTATTATTTATGCGCCTTCACTCATATTAAAACCACCAATTTGTCAAGCCGCCTTTTAGGAAATAAGTATAACCACAATTGTCGCTCTAATGTGCCAGCGACACAACAATTTTTTTTTTTATGTAATGGTCCTCTTTCACCATTGCAATGGACCTCGTTCCACAAGAAAAACAAATAGAAAATACAAACAAATGAATTATCATATTTTCGAGTTGTGTGTTGAAAAATGAAGAAAAAGATTAGTTTAATGTAATACAATATTTATTAAACTATTTTTAATATACAAATATTTATTAGACTTTTGATTTAATCAATATTATAGGCATCTGTAATAAAAGTATTACACAAATCATGTCATGTCATATATGTGAATAGCATATAAAATCATACCGAAATATAGGATCTATTACTAGGATGTTTCACTAATTGAATTTGCTTGCTTGCACGCCCCTTTTTGGTCTGAGAATACTCACTAATAAAGCATCCTTTTGATCATAACTTATGTACAAAACTAAGTGTAATTTGATGTGTATTTTCGCAAAAACCATAAACTTAAAAACTGTCTCTTTTTGACCCGTATTGATAGCCCTTTTCACACACTTTTAATCCCACTTTTTGGAGGTTATTTTGGTGGGAGCTTATGGGGTGTTTTGATTTTCAAATAAAAACCATTGACTCCCAAATATTTAAGTGTATACCCATTTTCTGTAAATGGGTCTTGATTAAGATCAAGGTCGCCCATGGGGCTGACCCATTTAGTTTTTTTCAACAGCTCCCACTCGCACATGGGACTGATATTCGGTAAGAGTTAATTGCAATATACAACACACCTTTAAAATTTTCATACTTGCAAATAAATTGTGTGACCAGTAAGCATGCATGAGGGCTATAAATGCCATATACTAGTTAAAGATACATTACAATTCATACAAAATAAGATGAGGATATTCTTAACTCATTATAACCCAAATTTCTTTCAAACTTCACCTGTCAACGTACCTCTTTGTCTCTTTAATTACTTAAAAGTGCACTTAACTTTTGATTCGATGCATTCACAATTATGTCACACTTGACATTAATTGGCTAGCTGGTGAATATACTTAAGTGCCAGCCATAGACAATCTTCCTTTTGAAATTATAACTCCTGATTATTGCTTTTAACTATTTTCTTAGACATGCACCGCATTACCGAGTCTCACTACTAGAAAATTTAATTTTGGCCATGGATTTGGGAAAAAAATCTGTGGCTAAATAAAATAGCCACGGATTTTTTTTTCCCAAGTATATTAAGTCAATTGAACATTTCTCCTAATTCAATTGAGCCAATTTAACATTTCTCGTGATTCAATTTAGTCAATTATACATTTCTACCAATTCATTGAAATCAATTGGACATTTCCCTTAAGTCAATTAGATATTTTTTTTCAAGTCAATTGAGTCAAATATACATTTTCTCCAATGCATTTATCAACTATATTTTAGAAAATAGAGGTAAAAATTCATCTCCAATTAAAAGAGCCTAAAGCTTTCTTTGATTGTAAGATTCAATAACTTAATCTTAAGGTCATATGATGAAAGGTCATTTATGTTCATTATAGTTAGGGCAAATTACATCTACCTCCCCTGAGGTTTGGCGAAATTACAATTTAACCCACGATATTTTGTAAATTATAATAAACCCCCTGTGGTATGAAATAATTACAAGTGATGGACGGAAAGTGTATAAAGTCCGTTTTGCCCTTTATGTTTTGCTGATATTAAATAGGGCAAATTACATCTACCTCCCCTGCGGTTTGGTGAAATTACAATTTAACCCACATTTTTTTGTGTATATTACAATAAACCCCTGTGATATGTAATAATTACAAGTGATAAACGAAAAATGTATAAAACCTACTCTAGCCCACAATTGACCTCACCAACGTGTTTCCCATGTCGAAAAGTTTAAGACCCGCTTCAAGTTCACCGAAAAACTTGTCGAAAAACAGAGCAATTTTTTTCAATATTATTACTTTTAGCCCCACAATGATGTAATACATAACATACAACCCCAAATATTTTATATATATTACAAAAAAACCCCTCAAGGGTACTATCGAACTTTACATACAAAAACTAACGGAACCCTAACGGTCATAAACGGTTGGGGTAAATTGTTAGACGGAATATACCACAGGGGGTTTATTGTAATTTACAAAAAATCGTGGGTTAAATTGTAATTTCGCCAAACCTCAGGTGAGGTAGATGTAATTCGCCCTTATAGTTATGATGAAAGGTCATTTATGTCATTTTAAAATAAATTTCCAATCAATTGAAACTTCTTTGATATAGATAGTGACGAAAAGTGGTTAGCAAACTCATGATCAAAAGCTTTGATTTTTTAATTTCTATTTTCTGAATGTTTTTTAGATATCATTAATAAAATAACATTCTGTGTTGAACAATATTATTAACTGCCCTAACTAATAAAATAATCATTACCAATTCTTTGTAATTAGTTATTATTGATCTTAAACCTAAAATTCTTCCATGCAAATAGAAAGCTACTAAAACCTTTTTTCCCATTTGCCATAGCCTTTCAATTTAGTGAATAGTGATTGCTGAGTATTATAATTTATAGCAAGATATAAATCTATAGCTCTTTATAATGAGTTATGCAAGCGTTAACTTGAGGTTCATCAAATACCATACCCATAACGAATTTGATTCACTTATTTGTAGTATTTAGACATCATTAATTACACATCGAAAATGGTCTAATTTTTTATAATTTCCATTTCGAGTATTCAACACCCTCAATCACTTCATTAGGTTTCCGGTGCAAATAGGACATCATTCAGAATTAGTGTTTGGCCACCTTTCAACTCTATATTGCAAGTACCATTGCTTTTGATCGACACTCTCGTGTTGTTTCCTATATATATCCACCTTGAACCATTAGAAATTTGATAGAAATTTATGAAGGCCTCTTGACCTCTAGTGACGCGGTCGATACCCCTTAGTCTACAATGCACGTAGGATAAGATTCAGTGAATAAGACTATACTAGAGACGTAAGAATGACTTGATAAAGCAAATGAAAGTTCTACCTTGTCCTTTTGAGGCTCAGGATAATCACGAGCAAAGTGACCTAACTTGTCATAGTTAAAGCACTTCATCTTGCTCTTATCTATCTTCTTTTTCCAAACTGCTTTTTCTTAGATTTATTGTTTCCACTACGATTAGGGTCATTCTTTTTAGGCCCACTAGCAATTCTCTTCCCCGTGTCACCCTTCTTAAAGTTCCACTTTCTCTTCTGTAAAACAAACTTCTTGGCAATTGACTCAGCAACAAAAGCACTCGCTATGGACTTAGCAACACTAAGCCACACATTCTCAAGCTCCACATGGTGACTGACATCAACAAAAGTCTTGATGGTATCATGCTGAGTGAGATTGAATTTTAGACACTCCTATTTATCGAGAAAGAGCTCGAATCAAAACTTGAACTTACTAATCATAAGAGAGGCTATGATTAGCTAACTTCTACTCTTTTATCATGTTTGACATCACCCTCAAATGTTGTTTGATGCTGTGATCAAATAGCTTCTTGTTGGTGTCAAACTTGATAGTCAACTGCTTCAGTTGAGTGACTGATGTACCTCCTTATTTCTCTCTGAAGTACACCCAAACGTCATGGGTTGTGTCATGCTACTTGCACTCGAAGATCATATCATCAACATAGGGCTTACTAGGATAGCCTAGGCAGTGAGATTTTTCTTTTTTGTTCTTGGTAAACCTCTTAGTCCCTTCTCTGTTGAGCACTATACCCACACTAAGGTCTTGCGTGACCTGGTTGATGCCATTGAAAGCATCCTACTCAGAGAGCACATGCAAAATCTTATGGTGAAAAGTGCCATAGTTGTCACCATTCAATTTCTCATCCTTGTTTAGGTCAGCAATGATCGACTTTGATGCCATAGTCTAGTTATTATTAAGAGGTAAAAATATGATTGATGCCAGTTACACACTTTTGATTTTGTATTAAGACAATTAACATTTAAGGCAATTCAAAACTAAGCTCAAATTCTAGAGGGAACAAGGTTCTCAATCATCATCCAAGCAAAATATCTTATAATCATAAACTCAATTTCAAAATACAAAATATCTAAAGTTCAAAGGTCATCTCCTTAACTAAAGAACTCCCACTCAGATGAAGCATCAAATGCAACAACGATGTGCATGAAGACGTAATTTGCATAAATTACGATAACATGTACATAAAACGTTATCATCATCCAAAAGATAAACATATATGCCTTTTGAAAAATGGTATACTAAACTAGAAAATATAAATAACTACTAGTAATAACATAGTATGTCTACTCTTCGCCTTTATAGCAGTGTCCTTGTGCACTTAACACTACAAGACATATTGATAGTTGCCACAACAAACCTATCAATCATTAAATACCTTAGCGGTTAGGTTCATTCTTTTTTTGAGGCCTCATTTGGATTCTCAAGTCACGCATATTAGAGTTCACACAGTGAAACATTATTAACATCGCTTGTCTTTTTGTTTCGATTTGCCACTCCTTGAACATCTCTTCTTTTACTTTAGGAAGAGGACCTCACTCACCTTTTTTGGTTTTCTCTATCACTCTATCATAATTTCTATAAAACAAAAGCCTGTAACGCTTGTTGAGAGATAAGGTCCAAGTAATCATCATTGATTCATGATCAACTAAAATATATCGATGACCTAAACATTTGAGCTTGTCCAAGACATTGTCCATATTGGCAAAATGTTGAAGAAGAGCTTCTATTTTTTTAATTTTATAATACAGAAACTCTGTAAACCTTAGAGATCACACAAGAGATAGGTTGTCCTGCCGAGCAGCTTGGATTATTCATTCTATGCTTTCCATGCCAAAAAAACAAAAATTTCAAGCCACAATTAATGTTGTTGAATTTTCGGACACATAGAATACAATTCACTCTCAAATCAAATACAATTACATGTAAAAACATATTTTCTCAAGTGCAATTAAGAGCAGATATTCTCAAAAGTGCATAAAATCCAACATACGATAGCCAACCCCATGTGAAATTCTTTTTAAAAATTTTCCACAAAATTTTAGAATTTTGTTCCAATGAAAACCAAAAAGTATTTCAAGATACCAAAAAATCATTTTTAAAATTTCATAAAATAAAAGATAATTTTTGCACGGGCCCACACACCTCTTGCACCTATGGAACTGCCCAATAGTAGTATACAACATTCTGGTGTGATGTGGTGCCATGCTAAAAGCCACATCACCACCATATAGGCAGAAGCATCCATATGTCACCTGACATGTGATGCTGATATGGCAGTGTCCGTGTCAATAAAGATGGTCCACCATGGTGATATGGCAGCCACACGGCGATGACATGATCGCCACATGCCTATGATGTGGCATCGTGCCACGTAAGTAAATGATGGCCTGCTATGGTGATTTGGGTGACTTGTTTGACACATGGCAGTGAAATGTTACCACCTTACGACGGCATGGGGACAACGTGGCGCATTGTGTTGGCTTCATAGCCATTGCCATGTCATCCATTTGGTTTGGTTGGCACCTTTCAAATGGTGCACTTGCATAACTGGATCGACTCCCTAGAGAGAGCGGCACTTGCTCACGATGGCACATGCATCTCATGCGTCGCCTTGTGCAGCTTCTCTATGCTCGGATTTTTGTCGTTCCCACATTTTCAGGCATGCTTAACTCAAATATGTGATCAAATCATGATTTGGATGTCGTTATACAAGTGTTTGAATGAATGAGAAGTCACGCTGTGAGTGGGGAAGGCAAAACATACACTATTCATCTTCTTTTATTATTTATGGTTTATACAGATTTCAAATACCCGATTGAAATTTCCAAAAATCATATAAAATTGAGTTCTTATCCGTTTTTGATAAACCGTATATCAAATCAAAGCATTTTTCATGAACTTTCTAACCACATAGATTTCATTATGAAATATTTAGTCTAAGATTCCCAGAATATTTGTGACATCCTATTATTTTCTTTTATTTAAATACATGAATTGAGTATATTAATATTAATATTAGTAGTAGTAGTAGTAGTAGTAATAGTAAAATACCATAATTGCTAATGGTCACACTAAATAATAATAATAATAATAATAATAATAATAATAATAATAGATATTTTGTTGTGATTCCTACTTGTGTCATCCAAAGAGATAAGGACACTTGCTTCATCCCTTTCATTGATTAGAATATCTCCATATTTTGTTGTGATTGCTACATGTGTTGCCAAAAGAGGTAGGGACATTTGTTTTTATCCCTTTCATTTGATTAGAACATCTCAACCTCAATCTCTTAGTTCTTGCCATATGCCCTATAGTTTTGATCATATCTCCACCTCAATACTTCATAATTTGCCACAAGTCTCAATTAGATTCCAAATCTATATTCAATGGCCATTATCTTACCACAAATCCCCTTAGCTATATTTAGTATATCCACATTAATGGCATGGCTATGGGCTAAACTAATAAAATATTAGTTATTTCTTAAGCCTAATACTACATGTATGACCTAGAAATCATGCCAATCCACAACACCTAGGAATCATATAAATCCTCAACTTTTACTTATTCAATTACTTAGTATACATATAGATCAATTATTATATGTATATACATACCGGATATACGTACTTGCAAATTATCATTCAATGGGCCAACGGTCACATATGAATATAGTGGCACACGTACACATTGATATATATACATACATGTTTACTAGATAAATTGAAGGTTCTATACATATAGAAGCATATATCCATATCCACACATACAAACTTATATGGGCAATTTGCACAATGCACCCCCAAAACATGCAAAATGAACACTTTGCACCCCTAAACAAGAAAAATAGTACAATGCACCCTCAAATTAATATACCTACGATAGATTGCACCCTCACCTATTTTTAGACTAAAATACCATCAAAATGAAGGGTAAACTTGTCTATAAAAAAAGAAAAATGATCCCTTTTATATTTTAGGTCGCAAGGTGCTAGTTAATTATTTTGTGTGACAAGTGCAATTGATATATATATATATATATATGTATGTATGTATGTATGTATGTATGTATATTGATTTCGAAATAATTATCCTAATTTGAGTTTCTATAAATGATCATTTAATTTTTCAGGGTTTAACAACAACAACAACAACAACAATAATAATAATAATAATAACGTTGGTGGGTGAATAAGAGTAATAATTAATTATTCAAATTTAAGTCTAATTAATATATAAATATATATTTATGTATATGTACATAGATACACACAATTGAAATCAAACCATTACGTGCATTCTATATTAAATTGGAATTTGTTCTCTTGAATATGTGTTTTTTGAAAAATACACCCATGAGGAATTTCATAATGTAATATAGTTTTAAAGACATGTTTGAATATTTAAAAATTAAAGTCATAGAATTGAAATTAGGAAAAAAAATTATTTACCACCCAAAGTATGCGGGTTTTTACACTTTGCCTTATGAACTTTTTTTTTTTTTTTTTTTACCGGTTGCTATCTAAACTTCACATTTTTTACAAATTACAATCCAAGTGCATTTTATGGCGGAATCTAGGCAGAATATTCCATCCTTATGAATGTCATGTGACAGAATCTGTGAGGAATATTCCGCCGGAATAAGAGCCTAGATGGTAATTTGTAAAAAATGTGGAGTTTAGATGGCAACCGGCAAAAAAAAAAAGTTCATAAGGCAAAGTGTAAAAACCTGCATACTTTGGGTGGTAAATAATTTTTTTCCCTTTAAATTATTATTTTAGAAGTTACTCTTGAATCATCTAAACTTTGATGATTAATGTTTACATTGTATTCCCATGATCCAACAACGTTACATCTGTCACGAATACAAAAAGTTAAATTAATCATTTAATATAATCAAATTAGGATAATTTTTTTTAATTTTAAATATAGATTAATTTGCACTATATACACCTCGAAAATAAATTAATGAATTGTACTATCCAAATAAAATTAAAAGAAAAGGTAAACATGTCTTTCTTTGGACCATTTTACCCATCATGTTAGTAGTATTTTAGTTTAAATATAAATTAGGGTGCAATATGTCACAGTTATATCAATTTCAGGGTGTATTGTGCTATTTTTCTTATTTAAGGACGTAAAGTGCCCATTTTGCTTATTTTGGGGGTGCAATGTGTATATATATATATATATATATATATATGTGCGTGTGTGCTACTTGATCAAGTTTATATATGTGTGTCTGTATATATATTCATTTTGATTAATTATACAAAAAAAAAAAAAAGATATGTGTGGAATTTTGTATACAAAATATTACTTGATCAAATGAACTTTCTTTCTTTTGTCTTTCATTTATTAAAATATAGAGTTATAATTGAAAGTATTTAAATGTATGTGTGTGTATATATATATATATATATGTGTGTGTGTGTGTGTGTGCGTGCGTGCGTGCGTGCGTGCATGCGTGCGTGTGTCATATAGCATCTAAGATCAAAATTGGTTCCCCTATGTTTATATGGAATGTGTTAAAAATATTTTGAGGCTACTAACTAAACAAGAGTAAATACTAGTCATAAATATTTGCAACCTAGTATTCTGATTTTAGCTATTAATGTTAGGTTTTAGGTGATTATCAAGTTGATATAATTCATCCAATCTGAAATCTTGGTGAGACATAACTTGTTAAGGTGAGAGCCTTAAACCATTCATTTTTTGGACATTGAACTATATGTAGTAAATGCTATTATATGACACCTTACTTGATTATAGTTTATTTATTATTCGTTTGATATATTTCCATTCTAGGCTACTACTTAAAACTATATATGTTCCTCATATTTGGATTACTACTAGACTCTCACCCCATTTCTAGTAGTTCACATACGCATGCACAACATATTCGTAGTGCTAGGTATTACTTCCATAGTTAACCCGAACTACTGTTTTCTCCCTTGGATTCCTTGTCTAATGGCATGGTTCTCTGGATTCGACGGAGTTCTTCAAGCTCCCGCTGGATTGTCCCTAGCTGTTGCTGAAGTGTACTAAGCTCCACTCCCTGGCGTTGCAACAAAGTTTGTCTATTTTCAACTCGGCCACTCCAAAGGGTTAGACCCCGGGCTTTGCTCCATGGCTAGCTGATTTTGTAGTGTGTTTATCTCCTTGCTTGCATTTTCTAACATAGTATTTCAGTGTGTGCTTAGCTCTCTAGCCTCGTCCCTTTGAATCGTGATTTGATCCCGGTCTAATTTGAGGACTTCTGCCTATTTATTATTTGATGCTTAAATATGTATTATTTAAATGTTTATATGATTAATTTATGCATAATATTTGACATTTTTCTTTGCAACAAACACTTTGTAATATATGCATATGTTTCTTTACTACATACATAATTATTGGAATTATTTTCCTACTTCATTTAGTAATCATAGAATACACAAAATACAAACATACATATATATATATATACACACACGAATTTATATGTACATACATATAGGGTTAAATTATTTTTATAAATATATTGTCACTACTAAAAAAACTAATTATTGGGACACAATTTATGGGACACTTTTTCTTTTGTGTCCCGATAGATATTATATTGCAACGCTTACATTAAAAGCGTCCCCTGTACTTCTATTATAGAATTTTTATTATGAGATTTTTTAAGAAATGTCTCAATACTACAATGTACAGAGACTCTTTCTTTATAAAGTGTCTCATTTGATATAATTTTTAATGTATTTAACATGACATCTTTTTAAAAATGTCTCATTAGTATTTAGTTGTATCTGTAGAAAACTTGTGACACTTTAAAATGTCTTAATATTATTCTAGATTAGGACTCTTTCTCAAACTGTCATATTTACCTTAATCTTTTATGAATTTATTATGACATTTTATAAAATTGTCTTAATAATATAATTATTTATCTAATTTATATCCCATGTACTTTAGCCCGCCAAAAGGAAGTGCAACCCGCTAAACTCCAAATCCCTTATTGCTGGCAATTTTTTTTTTCACAAAAACCCTCAACCCCCAAAAATTGAGTTCTCTCTTCTCTCTACATACGCCTCTTCTCTCAAGAGAAAATAATTATTTCAACTCAATACTTGAAGGTTAACAATCAGCCCTCACCCCAAGACACCTCTCTTACCGAAATCAGGTAATTAGATTTTTGTTTCTTCTTTAATTTCTCTATCTCTCTCACTGTTAATCGAAGGCAACCCCTCATCGTTCAATTTGGAGTGGTTATTTCAGTTTGGAGATTATCTTCTGTTCGTGTTTCTCTATTTTTCTCGTGTTTATTTCTCTGTTTAATTTGGAGTGGTTATTTCTCATGTTTCTCTGTTTCTTCCCCAAATTTTTTATTTGTTTCGTCTCTCTCTTTTGTCATATGAGTCTGTATATATTGTTATAGAGTTTGTGGATTAAACTTGGTTGTTTGATTATATACATATGTGATATATTGATGGGGCATGATAATAATATATTCAATATTTTAATATGAAAACCAATGGAGTTTGGTGATAATGACTCACGTATTGTGCATTTATATATAGAGATACAATTAGAGGGCTGAGATATATGCATATATATATATATATATGTGTGTGTGTGTGTGTGCGCGTGCGCGCGCGCGTTAATGTGTGTCTTGTGTGAACTCACTCCTCAAGTTTGAGTTAAGTAAACTAGAAAAGTAATTTCTAAATGGTCAACATATGTGAACCCATAGGATAGAGTAGTATGAGTATTAATTTAGAGAGGGTATGTGCAGCACTTTTTTTCCCTTAACATTAACTTCATGGAATTTGAGAGCTAATGGTTGTATAAAATATGTAATGCATTAATTAAGTTCCCATTAACTATACACCAAATTTGCATAAATCTGTGTTATGTGTCAAAAGGAGTAGCATAAGAGATCATGTCATTTATAGGTTAGTTTAGAGTTAGTTCTATCTTTGTCATTGTAAATTTGTTACTTAAAAGCTATTTTCTTTTCATCTTTTTTACAAAATCTTAGCTTGCATTATTCTTGATGTATAAGTGCCATATTTGTACTCAATTTTCTAGATGAATGAAAGAAGTAGATGGTTTTCAATGCACTCTTGATTAACTGTAATAAGTAATGAAGTAAAATAAGGGACTTGAAAAAGGAAGGGAGATTCTTTCTTGTTAGCTGTCATATAAACAGCTTTTCCAGTAGTGTAGAGTATATTGGTCTGTGTTTATTATTGAGCTTGTGGCTTAAGCTCGGTGCTTTGATTATATATTTGTGTGTGCATATATATATATATATATATATTATATTCATGTAATATGAAATTTATATATTCACCTTTTGTAATATTTGTGGGATCGTGTTCATAGATTCAAGAATAATGATTGAAAGGTGAGTGTGAGCTGGCTACAGATTAGGATCTTTGTGATGTCTTTAGTTAATTACTACTCAAAACAGGGTAAACTTTGTGAAAACGAAAGAGTGTAGGGAAGGTTTATGTGAGAAGACATTGAAATTAAAGGCTTCCTATGCTTGCTTGAATATTGTCCTTGAGTTGATTATATAGTTTATTTAACTCCACTTACTGTGCAGTAGAGGAATTAAGATAAATATAGATCTCTTTTTTTTGGTTATTTAGTATAAACAAGCAAAGTTTGGTTATTTAGTATTAATAGGTAGAAAAACCAATAAAATAAGGAAAATGCCTTATTTCCATGACACAACTGCTTGTGCCTATTGATATCAGTGGAAATGTAAATGGAAAACAAATAACCTTTCCAAAGAAGTTTCCTAATTGAATTAATAAACTAATAAATTTTGCTGAAATAAGATCTCCTGAAACTGATTTTGTGAAATCTAATTTCTTTGTCTTGATTATTTGAGTTCGAGATCTCGTTATTCTTATTCTTTCATTTCCCTCATGGGCTCTACACTTGGAACTAAAACTCTAGAGATGGTATAATGTGAAATTGGGTTTTCTTGATCACAAGAGGGGTAGGGCTGGTTTGCAAGTTAGCTTTCCTATGCAACCAAACAACAGATTATTTTGCTAACCAGGCATGTCATCTATGTTCATGCACGATTCTTTTCAACATGAGCTTGGGGGTCATGTATTAGGCTATGGGGGTAGATATGTGGTGCTTACTAAGTTTTAGATTTAGAAAGTGTTTTGTAAGGGAAGAATACTCCTAGTTAATGATCTGTTCTCGATTACGGTTTACGAATAAATTCATGAGGGTGCCAAACAGGACCCTGCCCCCAACTAGGCGCAGGCATTTTCGAACCCCATATATATATAGACAATTGTATATAGTTGACTTTTCTTGATTTCAAGGTCAAGGAGGCTGTGGATGTTTAATTTAATGAATCTTGCCAATTAGCTAATTTGTCGGAGGAATGCTACATAGTTAATATAGTGAACACGCATAAGACACAACATATAGTGAACATGCATAAGACACAACATATACTGCTCAAGTGTTCTTGTAAATATTTTTCTGTTTAATTATTTTTTAATAATTTTTATATTAAAAAATTATAAATAAAATTAGATAAATACAAGATTATATATTTTACTCAAATTAAATATCTCAAAATGAAATTAGGTTATTCAACTAAACTACTTCCTAATTAACAAGTACACTAATAAAAAATTTTTAAAAAAAGCCCCAACTAAACCAAAATACAACATTATAAGAAATAATGAATCCTTTTAAAAGCTTGTGTTGGTCCCCACTCAAATCCATTCATTCTTCTTGTTATATACACCAACATCTTATTCATCACCTCCAAATGTAATTATTCCTAATATTTTATTATTCATTCTTAAGTATTTTTACTTTCTCAGTTGAAATATTGACAAAATAATTTAAATTTATGCGATAGTGTTTCATAAAACTTGTTTTCCCAAGATAGGATTCTTATAAAGTAGAGATTGTGTTTTCTATTATAACTATTATTTTTATTCAAATATTTGTTTTAACATAATCTAGCATAACTTTGTAGTGTAGATAAAAAAGTATTCATATTTTTGATTTATCTAACTTGAATATATCAACATATGTAAATTGTATATATTTCTGCAATGAATTTCTGACAAATGCTATCAAAATTATTAACATAAATATATTATCTAATATATTTCTATTAGTTTTTGAATAATATCAGTATGGACAAGTATTGGATGAGTCTTCCAAGATCAAGCAAAGAATATCAGGAAGGGGTTAAATTCTTTTTGGATTTTGCTTTCTCAAATTCTGATGATGAAACAATACTATGTCCTTGTAAAAAATGTAAAAATGGCTTGGCAAAAAAACGGAGGGTTGTTGAAAGCCATTTGCTTTAGGAAGGATTTTTAGACGGGTACAATCAGTGGGTGCTTCATGGAGACCTGCACACTGCAGGAGGATCTGCATCTTATTTATATGATAGGCAAGACGCACATGATGATATGAGAGATATGTTGTATGATGTGTTTGGGATGCAATCTAAAGATAACCATTCAGAAGAGGTTCCCAGAATTGAGGGAGAAAAGCCTTGCAAAGAAGCTGAAACGTTTTACAAACTTATGCAAGATGCTGAGCAGGAACTTTATCTAGGATGCAAAAACTTTTCAAAGCTTTCTTTTATAGTTAGAATGCTTCAAATAAAGTGCCTTGGGAATTGGAGCGATACTTCTTTCACGATGATGTTGAATTTGTTGAAAGAAGCATTTCCAGAAGGTGTGCAACTACCAAAAAATTACTATGAAACCCAAAAGATAATGAGAGACTTAGGGTTAAACTATAAGAAAATTGACGCATGCAGGAATGATTGTATGTTATATTGGGGAGTGAATGAAAGCAAAATCATGTGTGATACTTGTGGTGAATCAAGATGGCAAACGCCAATACCAGAAGTTGAGTTGGACCATACTGAGCATGGCGTCTCTTCTACAAAGGCTAAGGATAGTAAAAAGATTCCAGCTAAAGTAGTTTGGCATTTCCCTTTAAAGCCTAGATTGCAGAGACTATATATGAATTCATATACTGCATATTTAATGAGGTGGCACAAGGAAGAACGCAAAAAAGATGGCATCATGAGGCATCCAGCTGATTCTCCGGCATGGCAAACTTTTGACTATCACCATCAAAACTTTGCAAAAGACCCTCGCAATGTTAGGTTGGGTTTAGCGTGTGAAGGTTTCAATCCATTCAGAACTATGAATGTGGTGCACAGTACATGGCCCGTAATTTTAATGCCATACAACTTGCCACCGGGAGATTGTATGAAGAAATCGTTCTTTACGTTGTCCTTACTCATTCCTGGCCCTAACGAACCCGGAAATGATCTCGACATTTACTTGCAACCATTAATAGCCGAGCTTAAGGAACTATGGGATGTGGGTGTCCAAACATATGATGCATTCTCTAAGCAAAATTTTCAATTGCATGCAGCATTGTTATGGACGATAAGTGATCTCCCAGGCTTCGCATCCTTGTTTGGTTGGAGCACTAAAGGTAAATTCGCTTGTCCTGTCTGTCAGAAGTATACCAACTCTCAGTGGCTTAACAACTCAAAGAAGTATTGTTATATGTGCCATCGAGTCTTCTTGCCTATGGATCATCGGTATAGAAAACAAAAGGGATCGTTTGATAACACAGAAGAAAATAGAAGGGCACCTCCGTATTTAGATGGGTCTACAATAATGGATGAGATAAAGGATTTCAACAACAAATTTGGTAAAAAGGTTGGTGATTTGAAATTACCATACGGCTGGAAGAAGAAAAGTATTTTCTTTGATTTGCCTTACTGGGAGAAAAACTTAGTACGCCATAATCTTGACGTAATGCACACTGAGAAAAATGTATGTGATAAGGTGTTGTTCACGTTGTTGGATTCTGACAAGTCCAAGGATAATCATAATGCACGTTTAGATTTAAGAGATATGGGCATACGGTCAGAACTTCATCCATTTCTTGATGATTCAGGCAGAGAATGGATACCAGCATCATCTTTCGCATTAGATAGGAATGAGAAAGAAAAATTTTGCAAGGTTTTGAAAAACGTCAAAGTTCCAGATGGTTATGTAGCAAATATCTCAAGATGTGTGCATTTCAAACCAATACGAATTTTTGGCCTCAAGAGTCATGACTGTCATATATTAATGCAGCAATTGCTACCGATTTCTTTGCGTAAATTATTACCTAAGTCAGTACGTTCGCCTTTGATTCGATTATGTCGGTACTTCAGAGATTTGTGTTCCAAAGCACTCCATCATAATGAAGTAAATCAAATGGAAAAGGACATTGTGGTGATTCTATGTCAGCTTGAGAAAATTTTCCCTCTCATTTTTTGATATCACCGTGCATTTGGTTGTTCATTTGATTACCGAGGCAAAGTTAGCTGGACCTGTACAATATCGCTGGATGTATCCTGTCGAAAGGTAATATACTTATTTATATTGCAATTTACTTTATTTTTTATTATTTTATAGTCACATAATATTATATTCACATATTTATTTTAGGTACTTAAGCACTTTAAAGTCATACGTGCGTAATAAAGCTCGACCAGAGGGCTCAATTGCTGAAGGTTACTTAGCCGAAGAATGCCTAGCATTCTGCTCTTTGTATTTTAATGAAAAGGTTGAGACAAGGCTTAACCGACTAGGTCGAAATAGTGATGGAGATCAAGAGGGTGAACAAGGCTTAGATATTTTTTTAGTGGCTGGACGGCCATTATGGAAAGGAGAAGTGATTGTTATGGATAACAAAGCCTTAACAAAAGCTCATAGATATGTGTTATTCAATTGTGATGATATCAAGCCATATAGAGAGTAAGTTAAACAAATTGGTTTTTAAGAATAATTTTTTTTATTACTTTGTATTTGTCACTAAATTACTGCTCTAAACTATGTAGAAAACATGAAGCTTTAGTTAGGTCTAAGAAAAGACGTTCTAGAGAGCATGAAATCAAGCGCATCCACAGCGAGTCCTTCGCTTCTTGGTTTGAGACACATGTAAGTTGAATTTTAATTATATTATGATTTATAATACGCATGCATTTATTCTTTTGTACTTGCTGAAAATTGAGCATTCGCATTTTTGTTACAGGTTGAAGGATTGAACATTAATGAAGATGACCCTCAAAATAGTGATTTAACACGTCTTGCAAGAGGCCCTATGCCTATATGCAAGCGTTATAAAGGTTTTATTGTGAATGGCTTTCGATTTCATACGAAAGCAGTGGAGAGCAAGAGAAAAACTCAAAATAGTGGAGTGATGGTGAATGCTACAACAACTAGTTTTGCAAGCAAGAAAGACAAAAGACCCATTTCAAAAGAAATGACATATTATGGGGTTTTGAAGGACATAATTGAACTTGACTATACAAGTGAGAAGAGAGTTGTACTATTCGATTGTGATTGGGTTTCTAAGGGAAAGAGACTAAAAAAGGATGAAGATGCGTTCACTTTGACTAATTTCTCAAATTTAAAACGTCAAAATGAGCCATTTGCCCTTGCATCTCAAGTTGAACAAGTATTTTATGTGCAGGACCCTGTAGAAAGAGATTGGAAAGTTGTGATTAAAACTAAAGCAAGAGAAAACTTTGATGATGCAATAGATGGTGTTGATATTGTCTTACGGAGTGAGCCTTGTGTTGAGCAACCCATAAATGAAGATGAAGATGTTGTTTGGGTTCGAGAAGGGATGCCTGGAGTTCCTGTGGATAGCTTAGTAATTTAAAATGTTTGATGTATTTGAGTAGAGATGTTGCATACAGATTTGGTCTAATATCTTGGACAATACATTTTTTTCTTAATTTAAATATTAGAATCGTTTTGCATGATTATTCTGTTTTGTTGCTTCTCATTGCTAAGTTTTAGTTTTTGAAATATCCTATACTTATTTTACTTATTATCCTCATTTCTTATTTAGGTGAATTTGGGTATTTTATTTTCTACTTTGATTCCTAGAATAAGGATTTTCTTATTTTGCAGGATGGCAAGAACTTTTCATGGCAAATCATTACAAAACAAAAATACCAAAAAAGGGTGTGACCCAATGCCAACTGTGAGGCCCAATGAGCAGCATCAGATTACCCTAGGTACATGTTATTGTAATTGTTAGACGTAATATATGATTGAGACTAATGCTAAATATATATTTTTGGCTTCATAACAATGTCAGGACCATGCCGTCGCAAACGCACTAGAATTTATGGTGTTGAACGTCCATCTGAGTTGCAGTTAAATGAGATGGCTAATGTTGTTAATGAAGATACTTCTAGTATGTAAACTTTACGTATTTGATTTTATTAATTTTAACCTATAAGTTTAAAATATAATAACTCATTTTACAATCCACTTGTACATTTCTAGTTTATTAATTATGATATTAGGCTTTCATAATGGTACAGGCACCAGAAACACTTATATTGAGATGGGTAACGAGGTGCATGAGGATACCCCTGGTACATGTCTAGTGCATTTTGGCTAATACATAGCTAAAAAGTAAATTATAATCCAATCTTGCCCACATGTTATTACTTATGAATTATATAACATCATTCACTTGGTTTTGTTGTAATAGGCATTAGTAATGGAAGATGCACAAGAAATATAAATGTTGATCAACATCTACCCGAAACGCATATAAATGAGTTAGATGATGAGGTGCTTGGGGATACTCATGGTATGTGCTTATTGTATATCGGCGTTATGTTTTCTTATTAATATTCTACAATACCCTTTTTTTGTAATAATATTTCATTTTGTAGATGATGTTTCTGTGAGAAAAAATGTTAGAGGAGCTACTTACCTACCAGGTGTTTGGGCGGCGACAAGTCGTAAGCGTGTTCAATTTAACAAGCGTGGGCAGCCTATTGGTCCAAATAAATCCGCCTTTGTTGAATTTCTTGGCACATTAGTGAGAAATGGAAAACTTGTTCGGCTTGATTTGCTGACTTGGCATAAAGTATTGCCAACTGTAAAAAAGAGATTGATAGAGCTTGTTAAGGTAATATCATTTTATATTATTTAGATTGCTAATTGTTCGAACAAGGTTAATTTTTTTTTATTTAATTTAGGAAAAGTTTGAAGGTGCCCCAGGATTTGAGCATTGGACCGTGATGAACTTGGGGAAAAAATGGAAAAGCTGGAAGAATAGAGTTAAGGAGAGGTTTTTTGATCCAAACTTGCCATTGGAAGAAAACTTAAGTCGGAGATCGAACACGGAGGATGCGAGAGTTTTTCCTGATCAATGGAAGAACTTAGTGATTCACTGGAACAGTCAGCAAGCAAGGGTAAGAGCTTTGCTTTTAAATGAATTATTATTGTTATGATTGTTATTATTGTAAATTACAATGCTATTAATATTAATTCGTGTCTATTTTGTGCATGCAGAATGAAAGCAGTCGAAATAAAGAAAATAGAGCAAAAAGAAAAATGATGCATGTTACTGGAAAAAAAAGTTTTGCTCAAATTGAAGAAGAACTAAAGGTTATCAGTTTATTATCATTATATCATTATAATTTTAAAGGAAACACTTATTTATGATCACTTTTGGATGTAGAATGAAGCAAAAGGAATTGCTTTTGAAAGAGAGGGAGTTGAATTGGATGGTGATTCAACAGATGACGAACCAACAAGATTGGATCTTTTTGAAAGATGCTTTACTCGAAATGGGAATACAACTGATCCTATCGTGGCAGAGAAGTTGGTAATATTATTAGAAGTATTTTATTTGGTTTGAAAAGTTATTTTGTGCAATTATCTGAGCTTATTTACATATTGTTTTGACAAAATTTGTGTCGTTTAATAGAACTTTACTTGTAGGGAAAAATGAAAGAGCAGAGAAGTGAACTCCCACCGGGTGCAAAAGATAAAGGACCCAACGATATATATTCCAATGTTATTGGACCAGATAAGGGTGGAAGAATACGAATGTATGGTTTTGGTGTTACTGCTTCTGATGTTTATGGAGAAATATCTAGTAAAAAATTTTCTACACGAAAGAATATCGCATCTCAGGCTGAAATTATTATGTTGAAACAAAGAACTGACGAGCAAGCTAAAATAATGCAAGAGCAGGACAAACAAATACAAGAGCAAAACAGGCAAATACAAGAACTTCTCAAATTGAACAAGCATGTGATGGGAAGCATTGACGTTTCACCTAACGTTGCACAATTCCCATCACTGTCCTCTTACCATCCAATAGCCTCTTATCAGCATTCAGTTGCAAACATTGACAAGACGCCATTACGGGTAATTTGTTTATGATACTCGTATCATTTTATATTTATTATCATATGGTTCAAATTTAATTTCTTGTTTTAGGAGTTTGTTAGTTTTGTCATATATTATGCATTTGGAGTAGTTGAAGTAAATATATATTAAATATTGATAAGAAATATCGTATGATGATTCTTCAATGTACTTTGGTGTTAATGATGTAATGAGCTTTTGTGATTGGTGAATTTGTCCATGACCAATTGATTTATCATTGAATTATGTTTGTGAATAGGTTGGAACAAATATTTTATTGAAAAGTATGGCCAAACCTTCAAAAATTGTTGCAATGGGTCGTCTTGAAAGTTTAAATCCATCAATATTGGTCGAAGGAGTTGAACTAGGAAAAAATTGGTGCAAAGTTCATATAAATGTTGTGGTAGATATGAGAGAGGAATTGCCGCGTCCCATACCAGAATGCACAACTCTTGGAGAAGTTATTGGCAGAACCATAGCTTGGCCTCGATCTATGGTAATTTTTCTTCATTTAATAAAGATTAGATATGATTATTGCTATTTTCATTGAACATGATGTGTGCTTTCTGTTTTGTTTATTTGATAGGTTGAAATGGAAGAAGACTGATGGAAGATTCTATTTCTTTTTTAAAATAAGGTCTAGTCTAGTTAAAACTACCTATTTAAATGTATTTGAGCAAGAAATTTAATTTTCTAAATCATTTGTTGGTAGTTTATTTTGTGCTGGGAGTTGTGGATTGATGGTGAAATACATTTGATGTTAAAGTATTTTGAAAATTTTCAAATGAATGAATATTTTTTAGATTTTAGTTTGACGTTTTTTTGGTTAGTGGACAACAACTTGTTATTATTACTTGTATTGATACATCTTTTTGTTGTTTATTTTTATTTATTATTGTACAAAAATGAATGTTATGCATGTAAAGAAGAAAATTGTGGCATATCCGTTGCTTGCATTATACAGGAATAAAATCTTTCTTGTGACATTGTCTTGAAATTTGAATTTAGGGACACTTTTTGTTTCATTTTTTTTTTCCATTTCATTTCTTTTGAGACATTTATTTGTATCCTTAAAGATATATATTAGAACAAGAAATTGTATCCTTAAATTTATATTTTTCATATATAAGGACACCATAAAATGTCATTGTCACAATTATGGAGACATATTTTGATGTCTCATTAGTTATTTAATGAGACGCATTTTAGTGTCTCTTATTCACTTGTGATGACACTTTCAAGTGTCCAGTAAAATTATATAAATTGTCCTTATATATGATATAGGGACGCCTTAATATGTCACAAAATTAAATCATTACAATAGTTCAAAGCTATTATGTGACACTATACGTTGTCACAATATGCGAGTTCTAGGGACTCTATCATGTATCATAAAAGATATTATTGTAGGGACGTTTAAAAGTGTCATAGAAGATAATAGGACTCCTACCTATGAGACACTTTCACCAAGCGTCCCAAGATGTGAAAGCGTCCCCATAACCTTTTTTGGGGACACATTTGAGCGTCCCCAAAACCCATTTTTCTAGTAGTGTGTATTCACCCAATGTCATTTTCACACTATAATAAATATTTTAAATGACCAGTACAAGGGATCGGACTTTTAGAGACAGATTTAGATTTATCTCAAAATTTCATTAATTAGAGTCAGAATCATACACGGATTTGTATTTAAACAAAAAAAAAATTACAACATCAAAGACAGAATTCAATATTTGTCTCTATTTTACAAAAATGAATTAGATTAAAAATATAAAATAAAATAATAATGCATATAGAAACATATTCTAAGTCAGATTCATAAAATTTTTATTTTTTTTTGAGTTAAATTCTAAAACGGATGACATTTGTCTCTGAAATAATATTTTTTTCTCATATATTAATTAAGTTTTGAGACGGATAATATACCTGTATATAAAATTATAATTTTTTGAAATAACAATTTAGTTTTCAGACAGATAATACATTTGTTTCTGAAATTATAATTCTTCCTCATACTAATTAAAAAATTTCTCTCTTGAGTTATCTAAAGCCACCACATCACTATACCAATAATAATTCCTCAACTCCACCCTCCGCTCTCACCGGCACAAGAGCTCAGCCACTCCTCCACCACCATTTTCTCTCTCCTTTAAGCCGTTGTTCTTCTCTCCCACTAAACCTTTCTCTTTCTATCCATTGGTGCTTCAATTCAGCAGAGCTTACGACAATGGCCGCATATCGAAATCACTCGTCGTTGCTGCTGTGGCGGCTGAGGCTTCTACATATGATTCATATATATAGATTATGAAAGGTCGGTTAATCAAAATATGAGTAGATCAGCCTTCATTAATGCTTATGGTTTTAGCATTGTCCACCCTTACATGGCGTATTCTCGGCTTTTTGGTTCTATGTTGTGGCGATGAGATATTATTTGTTCAATATGTGCATGTTTGCAAGTAATTAGGCGTTAGTTGACAGTTGCAAGCTTTCTTTCTGTACATATGGTATATATGTATTCTGGAACTTTTGGTTATCTAAATTGTTGTTGAATGCTACATATGGTTATGGGCGTAGCCATAGTTCTGAGAGCACAGTCTCATCAAGATTTGTGCAGTCTGAAGAGAGAATCAATGAATTATCAAAGATAGTAGATGATATGCATGTCGAGTTTGTAAGAAAGGAAGAGGAGAATAAAAGAATGATGGAACAAGGTATTGAAGCAGCTTGACTGAGGGAGGTTGGGTTGCAAGAGTTGATTCGTAGATTGATTCAAGATGTGGGGTATTCAAACCATCAATTTCCAAGTGAATTTGGACCTCGAGAGCAGCAAACTTTGGTAAAAAATAGTGATGTTTAAGTTTTTATACTTTGCGGCATATTTTGAATATAATTTAGCTTTTGGATTTATTGGAGTGATACAATGCAAATTGGATTATAAATTAAAGACAAATTAGAGATAGATTTTAAGACAGAATATGAAATGTTTTGAGACAGATTTGAGATGGATTTTTAAACAGAATGTTAGATGCTTTTTAGACAGAATCAGAGATGGATTCACAAAAATTAAATCAATAAATTTTGAGACGGATTATTGACAGACATTTGACAAAAACGGAGACATATTTGTTTGGATAATGTTAGAAATAGTGACAGAATTAGAGTCAAAAAATTTATGTATTTGAATCATTGACGGATATAAATCTGTCTCAAAAATCAGAGACAGGCACTTATACACTTATTCAAAGACGGAAATATTCATCACTAAAATTCTTTAGAGAGAGAAAATTAATATTTAGAGACAATTTTTTCCATCTCTGAAACTATGTTCTCTTGTAGTGGACTAAAATCATAAGACTATGATATACATACAAAAATATCTTGAAATATATTCATATATATTTTTGAAAACTTATATATATATATATATAAATATATAAGATTATATTTTTAATAATGTGATATTATCTCCTTATTTATTTATTAAAATAGCTATATTTCTAAAATACCTCAAAATTATATAATTGTTTATAAATATATGTCTAGGACCGAAAATTATAGTATATATATAGATTTGACATAAATATTTCATCATTTAAGATGATAATCTTCCATGCATTTATTAATTTTCACACTTGTAAAATTCTTTCTAGTTGTATATAAACTTGTGGGGTTCATATTTAAATAGACTATGAATCATGAAATTGGACTAACACTTAAGCCAAATTAGGCTAACATTTGGGCATTGAGTTGGAAGATTTGCATTTAATATACTCCTTAGCTGTAACCCTAGGTGTAAAGATGATAATAATTAGAAAATAACTTAATTATTTAATAATCCTATTTCTTGTCTTAATAAGTATACAATACACAACACAAAACCACCCACACACACACACACACAAACTCACGACCACACACATTCACACTCTTGAATCATTTTGCTTCATTTCACTATAGTAGTTTGCACTACTTCACATATACACTACATCTACAATACAAGGAAAAGAAAAAAAGATTAAGTCAGAAAAGGAAGAAATTTTTTACTTAGTTCATGAGTTAGTTTAGTTGTGCTAGCTGTTTCTAATTCCATACTAGATCCTATGATACAACTACAAGTTAGTTGTTATTATGGTTCTAGTTATATATACATATTGTTACATTCATGAAGCTATATGCTTAGAAAAGTAGGAATTTCCCCAAGTGCATGAGCTAGTTCTCTTGTTAGTAGTATACTTTGCTCTTATAAAATTTTGCTTCATTATGCTACTATAACATGTTAGAAAGCATGTTTCTAGTGTTATTTTTGCTCTATGTTCACAAACTTGATAATAAAGCATGTGTAGGTAGTATTTCGAAATATGTTTTAGTATGCTTTTATGTTTTAGGTTATAAGTATGAAAGTATGTGAAAATATATGGAAAACTATATGTGTATGCCGGACCCAAAAATGATAGGGGTGGATGAGGTTGAGTTTGGCCAGGCAGCAATGGGCTTGCCGGTCTTAAAATAATTATCGACCCTCTATCGTTGCTTAATCCCTCCTTGCATGAATGGAGAGTTCCATGTACTGAAGTGGGTTGTTGGAAATTCGGCATATGCTTGGGATATGACCACCGGTATGTTGGTAGGGATTTGGTGTTTCAGTTGGAAATTGGGAATGACGGCACGGTGAGATAAGGTAGTCACACAAAGATGTGAAAAAGGTAGAAAAATGTGGAAAATTATGTGATTATGTGCTCGGATAACTACGTGATAATATGCACATATTTCATACACACATCTCATGTTATTAAGTAGAATTTCTACTCAACGTGTATGTTGATGTTATTTTATATCATGTTTTAGCCGAGCTTGAAACAGGAATTACGAACGAGGGAGACGACGAGGGGCGATTTGAAGCTTTGGGCTAATTAAGTTTACAATTGCGGTTTTGTATCTAGGGACATGTATTATGTAATCAAATTACTCGTATGTAATTTTGTTATTATAATAAAATAGTCAGTTTCATGTTTCCATAGAATTAACTAGAAGTTTTGGGTCGTTACACATTTTCATTTGGATAATAATATAAGGATGGATAATCACGCCAAACTTGTATTCCCCCATTTTGATCCTATCTGATAGTGATCCTGTAATCTCTCCTTAGATGGTCTAGCCCCTAAATTTCTATCTCAGACACGACATTATAAGCTGCCATTTGTGACCAATCGAACTAGTTGATAGTAAGATAGCAAACTTAAATAATACATATGCACATGAGCACGTATAATCCTAACACACCGTTCAAAAACCTAAACCTAGGCTCTGATACCAACGATGTTGTGTATACAATTGGAGCCCACTAACAATCATATCAAGTACCTAACTTGTGTTAGATACCCAATATGAACATCTCAATCCAAAAGACTTATAAAGCACAACAAAGACAAGGTAAAATCATAGTGCGATTATTATTTATGGGACAGAGTAGGTACAACAAAGTACAACACTAGCAAAACTAAAGTTGTGATCTAGAGTAGCAAAACATAAACTTTTCTAACAACAGATAACAAACTGAACCGGGAAATTAGTGACTGAGGCTTGATATTATCCTGAGGCTGAGGCAGTGAACAGAAAGGAACAAGGTGATAAATCCAAGTGACATAGTGAGGTTGTTTATAGGCGTAAATAAGTTATAATAGAAATAAGATTCAAAACTTAATAAATAGTGATAAAGTGCAAGATAGTGTGAATGTGTCTTTTATTAACCAACTAAATAATATAGTAATCCTAGAACGGAATCTCCAACCTTCTTCCTGCCCAAAACAAATAAATCATAACTGAAACCCTTATGCCTCCCTTGTCGAGGAGCGGCCTTGACATTAACCAAATTGAGATGTACCACGCGTCTATGCAATACATCAACCCAATCCTACTATAACTAACCTCGGGTTGTCCGCAGAAATTGGATCCCACAAGATGGTATCATATAAGAAGGTTCATCGGTGGTCCGTTCCGCCCAATAAAACTCATCTTATAAGTACCTGGACCTGAACTTCCCAAGGGCATCCCCAAGGGTAGTAATAGATCATATCAAGACGGGATGACTCATTTTGTAGAAATTGTAACATTTTGTTATAACTTGACATAGAAACCAAAATCACATTTTGTTGCAATATTGAACACAAAGCGTAGAGAAATAGGATATCATAAATCAAACAAGGTGGCCATACAACATAAAATTTATAGCATATGGTTCAAAACCCCAGAAAAGAGCATAAAGACCCTCACCTTAGAGCTATTGCATCACCAAGTTTATGTCGTCCTAGAAATCGCTTAAAGTTTGCATTAATGGTTAGGGTTATAATATTATACCATAATTGTTCATGACTAGTAGTTATTAGTTAAGGAATAACGTAACTAACTAGACTTATATGATTATAACATATAGCCTCTAGAGGTGATAAGTAAACTAACTTGTGCTTAGTAACTAATTTTAGGAAAATATTGTGCATAAGCACATGCATGAGCAATATTTATGCATAGATACATACTTATAGTTTTCAAAATAATTTTATGTACAGGTATGTATATAATTTATAAGAACAACCCTAGTTCATAAATATCTATGCATAAGCAGGAGCATATGGGCAAGTCTTAAGTTACTACATGTATGCATAAGTAAAACATGTACATGAATACTTTCATAAAATAACTACAAACATGTGAATATCCAAACATGAATTAACTACTTAAAATGAAATGAAATTATATCTAAATCATAAGGGGAGTCTAGGATTAGGACTTACCTTCTAATAGTGTGTAATTGCTCTAGGATTTTCCTTATGTATGTGTTGTGAGTGTGTGTGTAGTGCATATGCAGCAGCAGTTTTTTATGTGCAATGTGTGTATACCGTGTGTGTGTATTATGTGAAAGTGTGTTGTGTTTTCCAATTGAGGGGGGATAGACCCCTATTTATAGGTGTTTGCTCAAGACACAAACATTATTAAATTGGCAAATCCTTGGTTATTTTCAAAACATTTTGTTGTGACAAAATTTTAGGTCGTCTAAGTGCTCAAGTAAGATATGATAAGGGTTTACATGCAAAGAGTCCTATCTTTATCATATCTATTTTGCCATTGATTTTTTAGTTATGGGTTAAGGGCAAGATTATAGCCCTTAGATTAGGAAATAGACTTCTAAGTAATTATCAAGGTGTTCATGATTATTAGGCCAAGTAAGTGCACAAGTGTGCTTTCTTCTTCAAGTTGTATATATAAATGTCCTAGGGTTTGTGATGATGAAGACAAGTGTTCCTACAACTGTTCCTTATATGTTAAAGATTACCTTAACTAAAAATTATCGGTGCAAATGTCTTACTTTTTGAAAATGGTAAGAGCTAGTGTCTTGTAATTTTTGAAAAATCAAGATTCTAGACATTATCTTAAATTTTATAAGAACAAGCGTCCTATGACTTGTAGTGGAAATGATAATGACCAACCTCCTACATATTATATGAATAACATATGTGCCCTAACATATCTTGACTAATTAAAATGATGTGTGTCCCTAATCTTGCCTAACATGTAATGTAAACAAGTGTCTAATACATGAAATAAACCTACTTTATCCTTATTATTATTATTTAATAATTTCAAAATATATATATGTTCCATATAATTTATGAAATTATACATATATATATATCCTACAAATTTTGAATTTTAGGTATATTATCTACAAAATTTAAAATTTTGTATGTGTAATGTAAATATTCGGTTTTCACACACGCATGCTAGATAATTTCAATTTTTAGGTTAGTGCATTATAAAAACCAACACTTAATAATGTAAATATAGTGATTATACATATTTTAAGTATATAAAAATCAGGATGTCACATACATCAAATACATTATGCATTTACCCAATAAGTCACTTTAAACTAATATTCTCCATATTATATTCATCTTCCTTTTTCCCTTCATCAAATCCTGAAACTTCCGTGGAATTAGAAAATAACAGGAGGTTGAATTTAAACGACACTTTTCTATTGAAGTATTGAATTAAAAATAATATCCTTATTCAGCAAGCAAAAACCAAAGCTTACGTTTCGGAGTAATAATCTCTTCTAATAACGAATTTTCTACCACAGTTTCCTAACACCTAAATATTTCTAGACCATAGTTGACCCTCACTTACTCTCGCCTTGGAATCATAATTTAGTTAAACACAACTCCACACTTGACACAGCTAACCTATAGGTTGTATGAGCAATAAGACAGAACAAGGCTTCAATCAAATCATGCCTCGCCTCCACACGGACCAACTCCAGTATTTTCTGTTCATTAACCAAATTCAAAATCTACCAGCAACATCAAATACAGCAATATTCTACACCCCTAATCATAAGCAAATCCCAATAAGTGGCCCAGAGCTTGGCCGGAAACATCATGTTGGAAATTGTAAAAACACGTTTTTCCGGAAAAGGGGCTTATAGAGTATCTATGGGCAATGCATAGAGACACTTCAAATGGAACACAAAGCAAACTAGCGAAGACGCACTGATACAGAACAAGAAAGAAAAGCACAAAAGAAAAAAGTAACAAAATTATAAATGACACGACAAAATTATAACTTTGTGGAACAATATGTGGATCATAGTTTCATAAGTTTTAAACTCAGTAAGATTAACTCAGAAAAGGTAATGTAAAATAGCGAAAAATGTAAAAGAAAACAAAATTAAAATTAAAATAGCGAAAATCAATGATTAAGAATCAAACAGCAAACTCATCTTTTCATTACCAAACCACAAAAAGCAGTAAATGGGTGGGGCGGAAGGGGGGGCTGTCACGGCTAAACGAAAAGCCTGGAAAAGGATACAAATTGAAGAAACATGTTTATTCATCAAAACAATAGCAAAACTAATTAAAAAATATCACCAACATTTAACAAATAGTCTCTTGTACAACCATCGGAAAAAAAAAAAACAAAATAAAAAACAAGTAGTATCTTGTTATATTGGTAATCAAAAAACAACCATACTTCCCCTTATTTAAATTTCACAACTTGCAACAGACCAAGGAAAAACAGAGGGCACTTCGCTTCTTTGTTCCTCAATCAACCTTAAACAACGCTCTCCTTCCTGCACACACACACCACAAGGGCCAGTCAAGAAGATTAATTAAGATAAGACCGAATAAAAAGCATAGTTAGGAATTGCTATTTTTTACTGTAAAAAAAAAAAAAGAAAGAAAGAGCAAAAATAAACATGGAAATATGAGCAAGCTACCTTAATTGTAATCCATGAAACCCAATTAAAAATCAATTTTGTCTGATGTAATCATGCAGAAGATACAAAAATACTTCTACTCGTTTTTTTGCACATGTCCTTGATTTGGAAAATATTTACTAATTTTTGTGAATTCATTCAATTGAAATTAGTTGCAATGATTTTCTTATCAATATTAATGGTGCAAGAAAGGCATAGACTAGATCGTTAATAGACTGCGTTTGGTAGCATTGGATATAATAGTTATCCTACATATTAACTTGTTTGTTAAAAACATTAAAAATTCAATATTTATGGTCGGCCCATTATGCAATCAACCATATTCTTTGAATTTTTATTTCACCGTGAGTGGAATACTAATCATAATGATATATAGGCAGATTGAGATATTAAAAGTGGATATTAAGTTAAGCCCCTAAATTAATTTATAAGATGCAGGATGAGAGATAATTAATGGTGTTTTTTAGTACATTTTTATCAATTCAGTCTAATACATGAAATGCTACAAAAATAATTTTTTAACATATGATGAGAATATCCAACAACTAATTCACTATTTTCATACGGTAAACAAGCTAGGTACTATTGATAAATTTCATTGGAGAAGGTATCCCATTAAATAATATATATATATACACTCACAATGTATTGCTAGCTCTAAGTTACTTATTCAAAACAAAAAACAAAAACAAATAAAAAAAAACCACCAATTTATTAATGTCTCTCCAGTGTTGACAAACTATTATTTAGTGGAGAAAGGGTACCTTTGACCTCTTGCTTGTTTGATACGAACACGAAGTCGAAGGTACCAATTTCCGAAGCTCTGTTGTTCCTTCAATATTTCTTTTGCCGAATTGACAGTAGATTTAGTGCAAAGAACCAAATTAATCAAACGTAGAGTCTCTATTTCACCAATACCTGAAGGGATCTTCTCCAGAAACATAACGTTGTCAAGCTTAAGGATCTCAAGCTTAGGAAAGTGGATCTTTTCAGCATTCCACTGCTCCAGATCCGAGTTAACAATTAACAAGGACTTCAATCTAAGAAAATCTCCTTCAATTGGGTTCCACTCTGGCCCATCAATGTTATACTTAAGTTTAAGCACTTCAAGATTCGGTAATGAACCGATAATGGTCATTTTTTCCCAAGGAATGTCGCACAAGCTGATAGACAACTTCTTTAGCATATGTGGGAAGGCTATCTCTTCCAAATTAACTTGGAAATTGCAATTCAATGTTAGTGATTCAAGTTTACGTAGATGGGAAAGATTGTAGAGCAGATAGTCTGACGAATTCTCTCCCCTCAGAATAATTTTCAATTTCTTCAAATTTGGGATCCGTACATAAATCTCATCTGAGCACTTGAAGTCCCATATTTTAGAAAGCGTCTGTAGGTTTTTCAAAATAATTGTATCCTTCCTCTCAATTGTAGTAATGGGAGGATCACAAAGATAAGTTCCTCCCGTTTTGATGTGCCTAAGTTGTGGCATCTCCCATATTATAGAAGGTAGGCTTGGTCCAAAAAAATCCACATGAACAACTAAAGTTTGTAGATTGCATAGTAGAGATAGCCCCATAGATAACAATTCCGAATCATAGACACAAAGGTGCCGTAATCTAGTGGGTTGCCAAAGTATTGGGAATTCATTGTTTACACCCAACACCAACTTCAGTCTATTAACTGAAAGTATATAATGCTACAATTATTACACACAAAACACCTGGCAAGTGATGTTGATTCATGGACAACAAGTACTGCAGGGAGATCTACAAATGTGGAGTCATTTCGATGAATACATAGAAAGCAAGGTTTGTAACGGGATGTTTGTACTTTTGGGATAAAAATATATTGGGCTTTTTTATATTGTCTAAGACATAAGTCCCTTAAAAGGTCGTGAATCTTGCACGTCTTTACCTCCCCATTGAATGTCAATTGATCAATCAAAATCAGATTTCTTCCAATAAGATCCTTCAAGTATTCATGTGCAACCTCTTCTAAAGTTTGACCTCCTTTTGATTTTACAAATCCCTCTGCAACCCAAGATTCGATTAGTTTAGAGACAATAATCTCCTCATCTTCACAAAAAACTCTCATATATAGAAAACAAGATTTTAGATGAATGGGCAAATGATTGTAACTCAAAGATAATATCTTTAAGCAGCGCTCATCATCTCCTAAATTAGCAAAGGAGCTCACATTTTCTTCTACTAACTCCCAATACTTATGTGTCATGTCTGAATTTGCTAGCAACCCACCAATTACAACAATTGCTAGAGGAAGTCCTTTGCAACTATTTGTAATATTCTTTGCGATTGCCTCAAGTCCAGAAGGACAACATTTTTTATCAAAAGCTTTTTCACAAAATAACTCCCAACTCTTCTTCTTGTCTAGAAATTTCATCGAGTAGGAGTTGTGATTGCCCAGAGAATCAGCCACATCACCCAACCCAGTAGTCACAATAACTCGACTTCCAATCTTTTTCTTTGGAAAGAATGGTTTCAAATCATCCCAAATATTGATACTCCACACATCATCCATAACAATTAAATACCTTCTACCAAATAAACTTTTGTACAATTGTTCTCCTAATTCAACTAAACTTTCATTACTTTCCTTATCCCTCAAATCACCATGTAGAAGAGCTAGAAGAATTTCTCGTGCACTATATTCTTGTGATATTGTAAACCAAATACGTTTTTCAAAGTGGTCCCCAATAACTTGATTGTCAAAAATATTCTTAGCCAGAGTCGTCTTACCAAGACCACCCATACCAACGATGGGGACAACTTTGAGATCACATTCGCCTCCTGTGAGCTGATCCATGATTAGATCAAAGTGATCCTCAAATCCCACCATGGTATTCTTGCCGCTCGAAGTAGGAGGTGCATATGATGAACCTGCAGCAGGCAAAGAAACTCTCCGTTGTGGTTCTTGAACCGCGCTTTCCTGATCTTTAATCATCATCAAATCTTTCTCGATGGACTCAATCTTTTCAATTACTATGTCCATATCATCACGAAAGGATAAGATCGGTCTCATATTAACTTTTAGGCCAGGTCTAATTTGACTAAGTTGATCCACTACATGTCCGTCAATGACATTTTCTACTTCATCCGCAACATCAGCAATTTGCCTCACTAGATTTACTTGATCTGTACAAAATCTTTGAGAATGAAGTTCAAGAAAATCTAGCAAGGAACTAACCTTCTGACGGAGTGTTTCAATTCGATCGCCGTCAAGTTGAAGCCGATGCAGCTCCACGTTTTCTAGAGCATGCACAAGAGAAACTACCGCTGCGTAAGCTGCCGTTGCTGCCATCTTCTTCACAAATCCAGGTAAAGATTATTGCGCGTTTCGAGAGAAAAGGTTATAGACTTCAAATATATTATTATTATTATTATTATTATTATTATTATTATTATTATTATTATTATTATACATTTTGTAAGCTGACCTTTATGTAATCTCTATTAATTAAAAATTCTTATCATGTCAGTGTTATTTATGCGCCTTTCACTCATTTTAAAACCACCAAATTTATGTTAGAAAATATCCACATGTTAGAGCCCACAGACACAATTTTTTTTATTATTTATGTAATGGTCCTCTTTCATAATTGTAATGGACCTTGTCCCACAAAAAAAACAAAAAAGACAAACAAAAAATACAAACAAATGAATTATCATATTTTTGAGTTGCGTGTTGGAAAATGAAGAATAAGATTAAACATTTATAAAAGGACTAATGGGAATGGTGCTTTATATCTGCTTTTAAATATTTGGGGGTGCTTCCTTTAAGGGGAAAACAAATTTCACAAATATATATAAATGGATATTGAATGAAATATAACGATTGAAACAAAAATAAAAGTATAAAGGGATCAAGTGGTGCAATTGAGACTGTAAAGGTACAAAGTGATAATGAGTCAAAGTACAAGATAATAAAATGAAACTTGGGCTATTGGCCATTTTACTTTTAAATAATTAAATTATTTATCACTTATTTCTACATAAAGTTTTTTAAAATGTTCATGTCTTAATTAATATTAAATTTGAATTCTATTTTAAAATAAATATTTTAATATATTTATTTATCTATTTATGTTATACAAAAAGTTTATTTAATTTGATAAAATTAATTTTTTTCTAATAGGAATACATAAAAAATATAAATAAAAAAAAATTGCTTTCCGTGCCTCGACACGGACTAAACACTAATTTGAGTCGTGTAAAACAAAAGCTACTTTGATAAAAGAAGGATTTGGAATCAAATTTGAAAAGGAAATCTTTGCAAAGGCCAAAATGGCAGTGGGGTTTAAATGAAAATGACTTTTGTTGCTGGAGTGAATGAGAACCCCACCGTAATGCTTTCTTTTATTCTTTTTTCCCCATAAAAGATAAGATTCCTAAACGCTAATCGCAGTCAGTGAAAGCATTTTTTTTTTTTTTTCCGATCCATAGTACATCAAGTTTTTTTTTTAGTCAGATATTATTGATCATCATGTCATTATCTATGAGAACTAATTTAAGAAGCCATTATGTGAACAGTTACGAGCGACAAATCCCCTACATAATTTTCGTCTCTACACTTGTCATTATTTTTTATTATTATTATTATTATTATTATTATTATTATTATTATTATTATATTTTGTCCCTAAACATTTTAATCCACCATTTATATCCCTGATGTTGCCACTTTTTTATAATTCAATCCCTACCGTTAACTTAGCGGTTAAAAGTAATGGAATTTGTGGATTCAAAATTACGATTGCCTCCCTTGTAACTTATTTTGGAAAACTTCTTACCCGAGTTTGGTTTAACCAAACCAAACAAATTATCTTGCAAGTGTATTGCATTTGTCGAGTAATTAGTCGCTCTCCTTATATTATCGACCATTCATAAAGCAAGTGTAGAACGCTTGCCAGGTGATTAATACTGGTTCGATCGAGCGGGGTGCTGCTTACATTTTCGATCCCCTTCTGTGCACAGTCAAATGATAACAGTTGGCTTGATATAAAAAGGAGCATGTAAAAGAGAACCTCTTACTCTTTCAGAGAAAGAAGGTGGCTTGACATAAGGAGGAGCATATAACAATATCAACCCTATTGTGCAAAGTCAATTGTCACATTTCATGGAATCTTTATCTATTTGTGTTAGTCAAGATTATATTAACAACCCAGCCCTACACTTTGTTTTATCAGCAAGCATCCCCCAATATTAAAGAAAATTAATCTAACCTCCATACTCATTAGTTGTTTTAAAAGAAAATATTTAGTTATATTTTTACTTGTAACAATGCTAATGACCAACATTTAGTATTACGAAAAGGTTAATTATTCTATTTTGGCATATCATTTTTTCTATATCTTGTGGTTTTCATTTTCTAAAAGATCGATTATCTATATTTTCTAAATTTTATAGGTGGAAAAGTAGATGATCTCATGCATATTTAGATGCATGACATATAATTTTTTTTTTTTTGGGATAATTTCATAACCATGAGGTTTAAATATTAGCTAAAAAAGCCCCCAAGCTTTTAAAGTTGTCACCTTTTGCATTTGTAACGAAGGGCAATCAAATAGAAGTAAAAATATTTCTTGACTTTCAGTAACGAAAGTAACATTTGTAACAAATCGTATAAGTTTTAGTAAGGCAATGTCTGTCACCAATACTTATACTATTGTAACAAAAGATTTTTTTGTTACAAATGTTTTTTGTAACGAAAACTAAAAAATCGTTACAAGAACTTTTAGTGCCAGGCTTTAGGGAATGAATTTGGTAACAACATATTTTCATTGCAAAAAGTTACAGTAACGTAAATAGACTTCTAGTAACGACATGTTTCGTTACTAGAGGTTATTTTTCTTGTAGTGTCTATCCAGATAACAGAGAGTGACACACACACGCCTTTTGTGTGGGTATGTGTGTTATTTGAACTCTTTTGACTTTTAGAAAGTGATAAATCAACTAAACTAGCCCTATATATAAATATTACCTAAAAAACCTTCTTTTTCTCTCCTCTTTCATCATCTTTCCATCCCTTTCTCTGTAAACACACATACACACACTAACACACACAAAAATTCAATCATCCTTCATTCATTACCAAAACCCTTAAATAAATACACCATTAAGCTTCTCTCAACGAGTAGAACACAAATATAGGAAGAAACTTGAACTTTGGTGGCAAAAAATAGAAGACCCAGGTGTGGTGGCAGGTCTTATATTTTCATGATAAATTTTCCATAGAAAATGATTGGAGAATGGCGATTTAATAGTGTGTGGCTCTTGGTAGTGCTAATTTATTAAAATATAAACTGAAAGATGTGAAACTTAAGAGTAAGGATGTGGTGGTGATTGTGATTTGAGATCTCAAATCGATCGATGGAGAGTGGGAATTTTGAAAAATTCACACTACTAGAAAAACTGTTTATTGTAACCGAATTTTGTGACCGAAATCCTTCGGTCACAAAAAATGGAGAATTGTGATCGATTTTAGAGAAGAATGAAAATATTTTTGTGACCGCCAAATAGATCAAAAAACAAACATTACGGTCACCAAAAAAAATCAAAAATAAATTTTTTATTTGTTTATCTTTATATTATTGTCATATTTTTTAAAAAAAATTGTCAAAAAGAAAAATTATTAATATCACCGCAACTTTGTGACCGAAATTTCGGTCACAACAAAATTCATGTCTTTGAAGGGATTTTGTGACCAAAAAATCGATCACTAATATCTTTTCCTTGTCAAGGATTTTGTGACTGAAATTTCGATCACAAAAAACTAAGTCTTTGAAGGGATTTTATGACTGAAAAATCGGTCACTAATAACTTTTCCATGTCAACGATTTTGTGACCGAAATTTCGATCACAAAAAACTATATCTTTGAAGGGATTTTGTGACCAAAAAATCGGTCACTAATATCTTTTCCTTGTAAAGGATTTTGTGACCCAATTTTCGGTCACAAAATACCATGTCTTTGAAGGATTTTGTGACCGAAATATTGGTCACTAATATCTCTTCCTTATGAAGGAATTTGTGACCGAATTTTAAATCACAAAAAAAACATGCCTTTCAAGGAATTTTGTGATCGAAATATAGTCACTAATATCTCTTCCTTGTGACCGAATTTTCAGTCACAAAAAACCATGCCTTTCACGAAATTTTGTGACTGAAAAATTGATCACTAATATCCCTTCCTTGTGAAGTAATTTGTGACTGAATTTTCGGTCACAAAAAACCATGCCTTTCAAAGAATTTCAAGACCGAAAAATCGGTCACTAATACCTCTTCCATGTCAAAGAATTTGTGACCGAATTTTCAGTCCCAAAAAAATCCATGCCTTTCAAGGGATTTTGTGACCGAAAAATCGGTCACTAATATCTTTTCCATTTGAAAGAATTTTGTGACCGAATTTCTGATCACAAAAAATTAGTTCAATTGAGTTTCTGCTTGCAACTGAGTAATTAAATCCAATTGAATTTTGGATTTGAGTAATTAACATACTTAATTGAATATAATAATTTTGAAGTTTTGAATATAATAATATATAAATAATTGATTATTTAAAAATAATATTAGATTATTTTAAATTTAAATGTTTGAATAATAGTTATAAACGTTCAAAAAAAAAATTTGGGAAGCAGTTAAAAATATCGTCCAGTTAATTATTATTTAATAGCACTTAAAAACTTTTCACAGATTCGGTTGAACATTCGGTCACTATTATTTTTTCTGTGACTAAAATTTCAGTCACCAAATAGTCGGTCACAGTTTCAATCACAAAAAAACTGTGACCAAGGTTTTCGTGACCGATTTATTCAGTCACAAATTTGGTTACAAAACTGATTTGTTGACCAATTTAAGCCAAAATCGCTCACAAAATCGATCACGAAAAATAGCTTTTCTAGTAGTGTCACTTGGAAATAGTGACGGACACATTGAGACGAATCTGCCAAAAATAGTGCGACTTGTCGACGGTGGAGGCCAGCGGTAGCATAAGTGCATGTATATATATTAGTGTGGCGTGTGTGTATATATACATTTGTGCACATGTTTATATATATATATATATATATATATATATATATGACTGTGTGTGCGCTTTATATATATCACTGTGTTTGTGTGTGCTTATTTATATGTATATATATGATGCACCCACGTCCGATCACACGGTAGCCTCCATGCCAAATATTGTCCCTCCTACCGTGGATACCCGGTGGGGTGCCACTGAACCACCGGGGGGTTTTCAAAACGCGTCTAACATGAGGAGAGGACTTAGCCCTTATAAGGAACTCAAGCGCCTCGTCTCCACTCGATGTGGGACGAATCACGACCGCATCATAAGCCCCCCAGACGAGGGGCTTGAGAACCATTCGGTTTCCACAGACGGCGCCATATGATGCACCCGCGTCCGATCACACGGTGGCCTCCATGCCAGATACTGTCCCTCCTGCCGTGGATACCCGGTGGGGTGCCATTGAACCACGGGAGGGTTTTCAAAACGCGTCTAACATGGGGAGAGGACTTGGCCCTTATAAGGAGCTCAAGCGCCTCGTCTCCACTCGATGTGGGACGAATCAAGACCGCATCAATATATATATATATATATATATATATTAGGTATGTGAGTTTGTATATAGACATAACTCATACCATACCATATATACTATACATATTTCATTTAAAAATTATATTTTTATATATAATTTACTCTGAACCATTCATTTTTAAAGTTGAGATCCAATGTCTCTAAAAATAGGAGCATATTGGACATTTAAAGAAAAGATTAACACCGTCAATCGTCAGGAGCACATTCGCAAATGTTTCAAAACTCGGGGGGGGGGGCTTGGGTTTGGGTTAGCCGATTTTTAAACCTTAGGGGGTTTTTAGCAAGTTCGCCAAATAATAGAAGTGGGTTATGGAATTCTCCCTTCTGTTTTCATGAATGCATCTTTATTGCATTATTGAAATTTAAATGTTTTTGATAAACAAATTTCTTCATAAAATGGTCTTTTTTCTATGTATATAATATTTCATAATTTAAAAAAAAAATCTACAAATTCATTTATTAATTTGAGGTTTTAATTTTTCATTTATAAAAATCTTCATTGAAAATTTCCTTTGAAAATACTACAACTAATTCATCAATGTTTGACGAAAAATATTTTTTTTTATCATGTATTGATGAGAATTATTTCCAACAAATGCATACTTTACTTTATACATAAATTGCATACGAAGCTAAACTAGTTAATGTGTCACTCTTTCACAAGAAGATGGATAAGCTACATATTTATGTTAGCCTTTGTAATAAATATTTTAACTAACCTATGATCATTAATGGTAATGTCGTCGTGGTAATTATGATTTACATTTGTCCAGAAAGTCATATGAGTTTGCAAGTAATTTAAGGGTTTCAATTTTCTATATAAACACACAATTGGAACTTCCAATAGAGCACCCAATTCCTTACAATATAGTTAAGCAGAAATATAAGCAACACATATAATGGCTTGTTTGAGAAATATCACTATTGTAATGGTGCTATTAATTATTAGTTGTGTTTTGAATGTTGAGGCTCATTATTCTAGAGAAATAGAATCAAGTTTGCTCGACTATACTCATCTTGGAGAAGAAAAACAATCTATTCCTTCTGGGGCTAATTTTTTTGGATGACTATGTTGTTATGTCGAATGTTGTGATGCAATCTACAGAGAACCAACAAGGAAAAATGGATGCCGCTAGTTATCGTGAAGAAGAAAAACGACCACCAACACCACCATTTAACCCATGGGGATGTTAATTCACCGTTTTACTTGTCGCTCCACACAATAAATAATTACCTTCAATTAGCTTTGTTCATATTTTATTCATATCATTGTGGATGCATGTACGCAATGTTTTAGGGCAGTCAATGAGAAGTGCGAAGAAATATGAAGTGCGCCAAAAATAAGCAATGTGTTGCATTTTCTATATCGTGTAAAGTTTCTTCAATAAAGGGGCAACATAGTTAATATCTACAAAATTTTATGTATAAATCTTTTTTTTCAACTCTTTGTGATTTTCTCTTAAAATCTTGTTGATATTTGTGGAATGTTGTATCATAACACTAAAAAAGGGTGTATTGTCACTCTAAAAACTAGGTTGATGATGTCTAGAATAAAAGCTAAACGCTCATTATTCTCACACATTATGACTGATGAGTAGCAAATTTTGGGACAATCAAAAAATTAGTAGAAAGGAACCTTGAGCATAAGGGAATCTAGGGGATCTTGCTTGGTGAGGAAGGAATATCGAAAATGAGGGGACCTATCATGCGAAAAAGCATTAAAACTCCACTAAATTAAGTATTATTAAATTGTCGTTGTAGCGAATATGATATTAAAAGATGTATATAACAAAAACAAATTATGGCTCTATCTAATTTAATATATGTACAGGTAATTTCTAAATTGTAGTAGTATATGAATTAATTTATATAGATGTAAATTGGTTAATATGAATATATATATATATATATATGCATGTATTTAGTGTTCTCAAATTTTAAATAGCATATTTACTCTCTCTCTCTCTCTCTCTCCTGTAATGTTGGGCTCTTGTACATAAATTGACGAGCTAAATCTTTTTTTTTTTTTTGCGAGTTGTCATTTTAAAATAAATTTCCATTGTGTGTGTGTGTGTATTTATTTATCTTTTAGCCTGACTACATTTTCTTAATCAATTCCTATTATTCCTATTCATTATGTAGTATCTATTTATATACATTAATGTTTTATATATATCTAATATTCTAATATAATATAATATATATTTAAAATGGAGTCCGCCTTATGTGTCCATCCCTTACTCATGCGGACAATGAGGTGGACAAGTTATCCTTTCATCATTTTGCCATATAAGACATTTTTCATATTTACGTTTGATTCTCTAATTCACATTAAAATATTTCCATAATTAAAATGATCTAATTCCATTATTTTCAAGAATATATCTTTAACTCCTTAAATTACTCTTGATACATAATTAGTTTCTTAAACATAACTTATAAGTATATTCATTAATTAGTTTTTCTAATCTAATTTGATACATATAATGTAAAATGGTGCGCTGAGCTAATATAAGTATATATGTGATTTATGTGGCAATGATGCTGATAAGTTAGCTAAATTATGTAGCTTAGCTACGGACTTTTGGTGGCCTAATCTAATTTAGCTACGGAAAATTCATGGCTAATCCGTAGCTAAATTTAACGACGCCACTTTTAGCCATGGAGAAAATCCGTAGCTAAAATATGTGGCTAATCACTTGGCTACAGATTTTTAGCCACCCACCTTGTGGGATTGGTTATCCCAAAAAATGTAGAATAAGATATAGAGCTTAGGCTATATTAAAGGCCAAAAAAATTACCAAAAACATAATTATGGGTTGGATATCTATATAATGTCACCTAAATTTTAGCTATGAATTTTCTATGGTTATTAAGCTACGAAAAATCAGTGACTAAAATAGCCATGGATAGTCAGTAGCTAAATATTAGCTATAGAAATAGCTATGGATTTTTCGTAACTAAAATCGTAACCTTGAATATTTTATTTAAAAAAATTCCCCTATTGGCTAACCCCCACCCCCCAGGATCCAACGTGTTAAGTATAGAACAAACATTTTTTATTGTGCTTGACGTGCTTTGCCCTTGGACATTGGGATTAAGGTTAGAGAATCTAAACACTAATACAAAAAAATAGGGATTAACCACAGATTTGGTCCGTGGCTAATTACTAGTCACAGAAAATCCGTAGCTAATTGTCATAGATTAGCCATAGATTTTTCATGGCTAAAACTATCTGTGGCTTAAAAAAAAAGAACAAAAACATCCGTGGCTAAATTTAACCACAGAAAATCCATAGCTTAAAAAAAAAAAAACAGAAGTGATACATAACCTAGAACCACCCCCCAGAAAAAAAAAGAAAACAAATTGATGATTGCAATATTCCTTAGGCTCCGTGGGATTCGAATCATGGACCTCAAGGTTGTAATTGTGGTGTCAAACCACTGCACCACTTTACTACTAAATTAAAGAATTAATAAAACTAATAAAATATATTTAGATAATTTAAATTTAAAATTTCGCATAAATATTAGTTAAGAATAGCAAAAACTAATTCTTAAATAAAAAATTAAAGTAGTGTATGGTTTGGCACTCTAACCTTAACCAGGAGGTCAAAAGTTCAAACCACATTAGGTGCACAAAAAAAAAATTTATTAAGATCTGTGGCTAAATCTTAGGCCAATAGCCATGAATTTAATCTCTTGGTAATAGCCACGAAAAAATCCGTAGCTAAATTAATGCCAATTTTAGACACAAAAAATAGCCGCGAATTTTTAGGGCTAAATCTAGCCACGGAAAATCTGTGGCTAATTTTTTTTTCATTACTTTTTTTAAATCTATGACTAAATGCATTTTTTTTTTTTTGGTTGCCAATTCATCTTTTTGTGTATATGGGATAACCAATTCATTAGTTTTGGGTTTGGTTGATATAACTTTCAAATTACCCATTTAACCTTAAATCTCTTTAATATTGCTGAGTAAAAAAAAAGCAGCCGCCAAAATTATGCAATTATTCAAGGGTAACTTGAGATGTGCTTTTATAAGTGAGAATGATGGTTTATTAAGAAAATATATTGTAACATATTTATTGATTATGTGTGTGTGTGTGTGTGTGTGAATATATATATATATATATATATATATATTATCATGTGTATATTTTATTTTCTAGGCTAGGTTTAATCAAATCTCATTAATTGATAGTGAATCATAACATCAATATATTAAGTGAGGTAGAAAATAAAATAAATTAAATAAAAGGAGACAGGGCATCTCAATTTTTCAGCAATTGGGAAGAATAATTGTGGGTGTTCAACAATTGTATCTTAAAAGTATATTCAAAGAATGGTTAAATAAATTCAAATCTTGTAGAGGGTATTTTGGTCTTTATCGAAAAAAAAACAAAAAGATTTTATGTAATTTATATCTAATCCATCTATAAAAGATAGTGCAATCAAACACACTTTTTGGGGGTACCTATTGAAACAAAATTGAATACCAAGCATTTTTATGCAAACGATTGATACCATATTTTTTGCCAATATATTCTCTGTTTTGTATATCACACTTAATCCAATACGGCTACCAAACACAATCCTAGTAAATAGTAAATTAGATATACTAATTATATGCGAAGTTTGTGGAACATTATTTCTCCATTTATAATTTTTTATATTTATTTTGCCGTTTACACATTTTTTAAGATTTTTACTTTTACATTATCATTTATTCACTAAAATATGATGTAATTTTATATTTCCTTTTTTCAATTCAAAGTAATTAGTTAAAAATAATTATAATATCTAATGATAAGTCATCTTCTATTTACATTCACATAAGACACATGTGAATAATTTTTACCTCTATCAATTGCAAATTTCAGTTATTTACTTGCATCTTGATATAGTAGTTTTTTGATAAATGACAACATAATATTGAACAAGTTTAGTTGCATTTTGTACTTTTTTTAATGTAATATTATCCACAAACTTTGTATTTCTTCTTTTTCATAAATTATTCCACAAATCATAAAAAGAAAGACGCAATAAATTGGTCTAACAGGTTTAAACGTTTTCAAAAAAAGAAAACAAGAGTGTTATAAAAGAATAATCCATTTAATAAGTTGTATCTACATTGAAGTCTAAAATGGATTGAAAAGGATCGCCAACTATTTCTTATTTATTTACTTATTTTGTATGACGAAAATTTAGTCTTGTAGAGTCCGATTAAAAATCTAACTCGTTATTCATAATTATAGTTTTTATTTCATCTAGTATTCAATTTGAAGCCTCACTCTTAATTTTTAAATCACTAAAAGGCCACGAATACACATTAGTTAATGTTATTTATACAAGGCCAGTTTAGTCTTAACAAAAAAGGAAGAACCGTCAAACACTGATGAGTTATTTGCACTTTTATAATATAGATAGATATTACTTCATAATATGTAAACTTGTATGAATATATGCATATGTATCTATTGCATCTTTTTCAAACTGTAAGTTGTATTCGCTCCATTTTCTATTATAATTATTACTATTGGAGACGCCCTTCAGAAGTTGGGCCTAGGGACATGTGGAGGGGATTGCCGTACAGAACGAACCAATGTTAGGATCTCTTCTACACTATCCCATCCGTTGGATTTGATATTGTTTGCAGACGGAGGTTGTTGTAAGCAAGATTAGATCGGTGTATTGCACGTCCACACGATACACCTTTCGTTAGTTTAGGTCGAGGTATCTCCTTGACAAAGGAGACATAAGGATTTTAGTTATGTTTTATCCATTTTGGCTATTCATAAGGTTGAAGACATGTCAGCGCAGCTCATCATTTCATGCTTTTAAGAATCATTTATGACAAGATAGTTTTAGTACTTATTCAAAGCATCACAATTTTCTATTACATACAAAAATCACGTTTTCTGTTTTAATTTTTTTTGTTGTTGATTTAACCTATAATATGTGTGTGTGTGTGTGCAGATTGGCCTTACTAGCCTATTCTTTCTATTCTTTGCCTTAGACTACGCTTGCTGGATGGACGATTAATTTATGTTTTCGTAGTTGTGCACTTATTTTCTTCCAACTGCTATTATTTGATGTGGAGTTTAGAAATCCAAGTTATTGTTAAGAGTTATCTAATGGGAATTGTTATTGACACTTCATTCTTACTCCTTTATTGAAGAATTGACTAGAATATCCATTTATTTTAAAATATGATTAGATATAAGTGAGTACATTATGGAAATGTCTAACCTTGTGACAAGACTAAAGGCCCTAAAGCTTGAGGTGTCGGATGACATACTTGTGCACTTAGTCTTTATCTCGCTTTCTTCACAATTTGGTCCATTCAAAATATCCTATAATACCCAAAAGGAAAAATGGTCATTGAGTGAGCTTATAGCTCAGTGTGTTCAGGAAGAGGAAATGATAAATCAAGAGAGGACTGAAAGTGCTCATTTGGCAATTGCTACTCAGGCCAATACCACTAACAACACATGAAAAAGGAATCAGGTTAAATAAACTGCAAGACTTGGGATATTCCCATCAAGTGCAAAAGAAACAAAAATAAGTTATTTATCACTTTTGCGAAAAAGTTAGTTGCAAAAAGAAGAATGTCCCAAATAGGCCATGTAATACCCACCCCACATCGAAAAATCAATGAAAAATAGAATACTTTATAAGCTTGGCCTAAGAACTCATGTGCATCCATTGGATATTCCTGTTGGACAAGTTGTTCATAGCACAATTTACGAATGCACTCGGTGGGTTCGGGGACAACTCTTGCCTCCAATGGGCTCGCGAGCCTGGGGTGTGGCTAATGGTATCAGAGCCACTCACTAGTTGGAATACAAGAAGCTAAGTGTTCTATGGGGCAAAGTGCTACGCATACGGGTGCCACCTCTTGAGCCTACGGGGCAAAGTGTTATGTGTGTGGGAGCCACCTTTTGAGCCTAGACGAGCCACCTCTAGAGTCCCTAGGCCTGACAATCAATCCTGAAAGCTATCACGCCGCAATGAGGACGTCGTGCTCTAATGGAGGGTTGATTGTAATACCCCATCCCACATCAAAAAATCAAGAAAAAATAAAGTGCTTTATAAGCTTGGCTTAAGAACTCATGTGCATCTATTGGATATCCCTTTTGGGCAACTTGTTCATAGCTGAATTTAAGGATGCACAAGGTGGTTCGAAGGCAACTCTCGTGTCCAACGGGCTCAGTGGCCAGAGGCGTGACAAGTCATTTGCTGTGCAAGGAATATTGACTTTTTAATTTTGTTTGTTTTATTGATTTGAGTTTAGTACTTGTTGACACTTAATGGATGGATAAGGGATCGACCATTTACATCAATGTCATAATTCATGATTGATTAATGTGTCTAATGTCAATTAGTATTTAAATATAAATTTATAAAGAAATGGCAATAAAGATCTCTTGCAGGCTATCAATGTCCATAATGTTCTCTTGAAAACTAGTTTATATTTGAATTTAGAGAAAAGTTTTGACTACGCCATCAATGGGATGGAATTTGATTCCTGTTTCCTGTTAGGACAAATTCAGATTCACTTATCCTTTAAAAAAAATGACATCTTCAGTGTTTCTCTAAATTTAAATATTGATGAAATTAGTATTTCAGTATGTTGTGTTGTGCATATTGGACACCAAAACTTTAATGAAAATGAATGACACCTTTAAAAGCAACTTTGGTATTAAAGGCAAATTGGATTATGAGAATTCATTTGACAACTTAGACAATTAGGTAATTTCTCTAAACAGAGGATAAAGATGCTTATGTCAAAGAGGAATTCTTGATTTCGTGTTCTTATAAAGGAAAAAACAAATAAATATAAGGAAAGAAAGTGCAAATAGGAGCAAATAATCTTTAGAGTTGGTGCATATACACCTTTTTTAAACCATTCCCCATTGCATTATGGAATGGATAACAACTGCTACAAACTTTATTGATTGTTACTTCTATGCGATTAGGTGCACTTGATTACTGAGTATTCATAGTCTTTGAAAATAACTTTTAGGTATGACACTAAAGTCTATAGTTAACATATTAAGATGGGTTCCATGCAAAATAGTAGCTAAAATCCATGCAGGTTGTGGATAGGCAAGAAGTCTAGTATTAGGCACTTGCTTGTCTGGGATGTCCAACTGAGACGAGGCCTTATTGGCCTAAGTAAGAATAAAATTGGACTCAAGAGAAATAGTTACTACTTTGTAGGATACTCAAAAATCGAGGGACTTTAAGTCCTACAATCCTTAACACGTGTTTTTTTGAAATAGGAAATGCCTACTAATTAAGTAGGGAATCATCATCTATTAAAGTTGATAAACCCCAACAACCTCAAATCTAGACTGCCAATAAGGAGATACACGAGATAAAGGTGAAAAATTATTTCAGAATACAACATCGTTTATCTCCATGAACACGAATTTCATATGGGATTACAAGATGTTCCTACATCTTTTAGTCAAATCAAATCGTATTTGAATTCTAATATATGGATCAAAGCCATGAATGATGAGATGAAATCCATGAAGGACAATGGTGTTTACGACCTTTTTGAATTACCATAAGGAATGAAATCCTTTGGTTATAAATATGATTTTAAAACCAAACAGAATTCAAATGGTAACATCAAAAGAGTTACCATAAGGACAATTTTAAAATTGTTATGGCACATAGTGGCTCATTATGATTTAGAGTCGCTTCAAATGGATATAAGGACAATGTTTCTCGATGGAGATATTGAAGAAACCATATACATGGTGTAGCCAAAGAACTTTGAGTCCAAAGACTCAAAGCACCTATATGTAAATTGAATAGGTCCATATATGATTCAAAGTAGGCGTTCCATCTGTGGTACTAAAATTTAATGAGGTGATGACCTCTTTTGGTTTAAGGAAAACACCTTTAATCAATGCACACATCCCAAGATTAGTGGGAGCAAATTTACCCTTCTCGTGTTGTGTGTAGATGATAATCCACTAGCAAGCAACAATGGGAGCAAGAAACAATTTAGGCCTATTGCATGAAAGTATACTCATAAGCAAAAGGCCCATATTAAAAACGTGCCTAGCTATTTTGGCATGCAAATTTGTGCACAAGGGGACACCCCTATGGAAAAGGGTGATAAAGTTCCGTTTACTCCATTTCATATATGCAACGTATGCATCAGGATTTATCATACATAGTAGGGATGTAAGGTAGATATTTTAGTAAATCAAGGTGGATCATTGAAGTGACAGGTTATAATGTGTCTATAAAAAAAAGTAAAATATACTCACTTATCGAAAATTACACCACTTTAGGATCATGAGGTATTCCGATTTGATTTTCTTATCGAACACCAAGATAGCAAGGGATCCACATTAAAGATTTATGTTCACGATAGTTGGAGAAGCTGTTTTTGAGAAAGTGTTAAGACACTGATAGCTTCCTTAACTATGAAGGTTAAATGCATGATCTGCCATGAGACATCCAATCAATGAATATAGCTTGAATTTTTATCACTAGATTTCAAGTAATCAATGGTGTTAACACCACAAATGATTATTTTTGATAATAAGGCTTCAAACTATATTCGAAGAACTACTAGATTTTGGGGTAATCTAATATTTGGACATTAAGTTTCTAGTTGTGAAAAAATGAGTTTATAGTATTCAAGTGTCAATAGAGCATATTAGTACATACTCGATTGTTTAAAGCTCACTAAGGAATCACCACTTAAAGTGCTACATGATCGTATAGCTTATATGTTATATGGCCATCATAAGAATCTATGGTATGCCATGTTAGCGAGAGTTTCCTACTTGATTTCATACTATTTGTACATGTTTTATGGTTATGTTCTATTCTAACTAAGGTTCCATAATTGATTGAATATTCTGAAATAAGGATATTGGTTTTCCATTGCGGTTTGCATAAAGTATTGAAAAGTGTTAAGGGGCTCTTTGAGTCATAAGTGTTAACCTCTTTGGTACAACTAAGGTATGTTTTGATATTTCCAAACTATTTGATGTATTCTTAATTTTCAAATTCAAATCTTTTCCTAACAAAATATTATTTTTTTCTTTTATATTATTACATGTTTGGAAAGAATAAGATTTGATTTATTAATATCTTTCCTTAATATCGAAAAGATGTTTGATGTGCTCCTGATTTTCAAATTCAAATGATTTCCGAACAAACATTATTTCCTTCATTTATATCATCACATGTTTGTTTGGAAAGAATAAGATTTGATTAATATCTTTCCTTAATATTAATTACCACATGTTCTAAATTTTGATGGAAGATTTAGATGGAAATTTACCGATTGCCTATCATATTATTATACTCTACATCTTTATCATTTGGTAAGTTTGACTTAGAATAATTTGAATACATTAATCATGTCTGGAACTTGCCTTAATTACAATCTGGAACTTTATTCATTCTGCTGAAATTAAGATCATATCTTTATCATTTTGTTAAGATTGACTTGGAATGATTTGAATACATTAATCACGTCTGGAACTTGCCTTAATCACAATCTGAAATTTTATTTATTCTGCTGGAATTAAGATCATAATGCCTCCTTCCATTTATCATCAATATAACCGTTTGAACTTGATTTGTTAGGCTAGAATCAAGACCCATATGCCTAAGGAGGTTTAGTTGTAATTTGACGAACCCTCAAGGGGTCTAAATGTATTTTTTCCTTTCTTATGAAAGGTGTAAAATGATCCATTCACATATTCATGCAAAATGAAAATTACCTGATTTAGTAGTAGATGGGTTTATGCGCACATAAATAGCTTGTAAAACCACATTCACAAGAAATCGAACACATAATCTAAAAGTTATAGGGAATTCATCTTAGTAGAGGGATAAAACCTCACCGGCAACGCAACTGGTAAGAGGGTGTTTGCTAATGTCTTGCTTTTGAAAAAGTTAAAATTATAAAGAAAATGTGGAATAGTAGAAATGGAGATAATTTAAAATACAAGTGAGAAATGAAAAAAAAAAAAAAAAAAAAAAAAAAAAAAAAAGAGGGTTAATTGGAGTGATTACTTCTCAAGTTCAGTTCTTCCTCATTGTTTATTCCAGCAAAATGACTCTAAAATCCGCCGCCGCAGCACCACTGGACCACAGGCGCTGCTCCCACACGCGCCGCCTCCTCCGCTACGCAGTTGCCTCTCGACTTCTCGTATTATCCTTAATCATCATCTGGCGATCTCTTCTCAGCCCCTACGACACATCCGCATCGATAAATCCTCCATGCCTCTCTTCGCCCGATTCCCCAAATCCTCCGCCGCCGGTTTTCCTGCCGAGTGTGGGATCGTCAATTGAGAGCAGCATTGTGTGGGATGGCGTTTACTTTATACGCATCGCTGAGTGCGGATACGAATACGAACAGACCTACGCCTTCTTGCCTTTGCTTCCCCTTTGCGCTTCCCTTTTATCCAAAACAGGTTTTTCTTGTTTTGTTTTCTTTAAATGTTACTTATTGTTTTAGCAGAATAACTGAAAATATGAGAAGATAATTAAATAGTGGACTGAATCTTCTTGAAGCAAAAATCAATAAATGAAACGACGAATAAATTAAAATTGTTATTGCTTAAATTATTTGGGCTAGTGTTCTTTATAGTATTCCCCTAAAACTAAACAGAGTAGAGGGCTTTACTTAGTGGTATGTTTTCTAACACAGTGGAGTTCTAAGTCCATGCACAGTGGATGCATCTGTTTCCCACTGTTGGGAGAAGTTTTGATTTTTATTATCCTTTGCAGTTTTTGCTCCATTTGTACCTGTGATTGGATACAGGGCTGTGCTTGGATTGTCTGGCTATGTGATCAACAACATTGCCTTTGTGTTTGCCGCATTGTATTTATACCGGTGATTTTCCAACAAATGCATATGCTTTGTTCGTGTGATCAAATAATCTGACTGTCTGAATTTAGATATTTAGTTTGTGAAAAACATAGCTTTGAGCTGGGACAAATGCATCATAATCTAAATACATCTATTTGAGCCAGCTCCAATTCTTTGGTATGCATAGTCTTGAATATATGTCTCTCACTGTTTTTCGATTTTAATTGTATTTTCCACAGACTTTCTGTTATAGTGTTGAAGGACCCAGAGGCAGCACTGAGGGCATCAATTTTGTTTTGCTTTAATCCAGCTTCCATATTCTACTCATCAATGTATCTTCTAAAAACCTTTGTGTTATATCATGCAGAATAGCAAGGACTAGACTGATAATGCTACCTTGAATTACCTGCAGATATTCTGAGAGCCTGTATGCTCTCTTATCATTTGGAGGATTGTATCATTTCATGAATGGGGCTGACTTTTATGCAACATTTTGGTTTGCACTCTCCGGTTGTGCACGATCAAATGGGGTGCTTAATGCGGGCTATATTTGTTTCCGCACAATGCAACAAGTAAATGAAGCCTTTTTATCCAGAAACCGCACTTATGTTAGTGTTGCTCTCCTTTCATTAATGTGCCTGCACTAGATTTATAATTTTCCCCCTTGTGGCTTTGACTAGATTCTCCTAGTGAAAACCATTTAAGGTTTAAGATTCATCTTCAATCTGTTTCATTTTCATGAAATGGGAATCTCATCTTTCAAATTGATAAAGTAGCTACATAGACCACTTCAACCCACAGCGGGAATGCTGTTAAGTCACCTGAAAAAGATGTTTGTGCATGCATTTTCAGCTTTAATTTGTCAACTTAGCAGACACAAATTGTTGCTTTGGTAGTGAGAGCCATTTTTATCATTGAGAGCTGAGGATTCCAACTATGTAATGATTCTCTTGTAGATTATCGGAAGCTTTATAATTTGGATACTGTTGTTGCTCATAGTTTTTTTGTCTTGAAAGGCTTTGAGTGTGAAAATCCTCCTCCGTTTTTCTTTTGCTATTTCCTGTTTGAGGAGTATTTTATCTTTATGCTTGCCAGTTGCGAACGGTGAGGATTCTACTTGCTGGGGTCGTATGTTCTCTGTGCATCTTTACCCCTTTTATCTCTTTTCAAGCTTATGGATACTCCAATATTTGCATGGGTCGGTCTGTGGCTGAAATGAGGCCTTGGTGCAAAGCAAGACTGCCTTTACTCTACAATTATATTCAAAGCCGCTATTGGTATGTCATACGTATTGTTCTGTTATAATCCCTTTTTCTCTTTTTTTTTTAGTCCATCTGCTGACGTGGATACGTGTGGAGATTACTATCTTCTACATCTTCTTTATATATCTCATGAAGGTGAATCAAAAGGGTTGTTCCCTGTTTAGTGTTAACTTGTTATGAATTTGGGGTTCTTGGCAATGGAGAGAAAGTCCTACACAAAAATATACAGTTTACCTTTAACTTGGGCTTTTTGCCTGTCTTATCTTTTTTCTTGGATTCTGACCCTCCTGCTATGTGACATTGCTTGATCCTCATGCATATGTTATACTCTTTTAAGTCAGGAGCTGTACATATGTGTTACCTCAACACCCCTTGTGTCTCATGTTAGTGGTCTAGTCCACTTTCAACCTCTAATATGAAATCCAACAATCATACTTCAGCGACTACAGCAGGAATTTCTTTGGCAATCAGAACATGTTTGCAATTGATTAGCTACTGCTTTTTAATGTGCAAAGAGGGGAAGCATTGTTTTAGTTAATTTGACTTTGTGTCACTGCATGATCTCTAACTATGAGAAGGAAAAAAAAAGGTTTTGCCTTGTCATTTACTCCTGATATTTGTTTTTATCTTATGCCAGGGGAGTGGGTTTTTTAAGATATTTTCAAGTTAAGCAGTTGCCCAATTTTCTTCTTGCATCGCCAATATTGTCCCTTGCACTTTGCTCAATTGTCTATTATGTGAAACTATGGCCTGAGGTTTTTCTCTCACTTGGACTTCGAGCTTCTTCAGTGCAAAAAGAATTGGTTGGTTCCCCATTATCTATGAGGGTAGCGGGACAGCCGAGCAATGCTGGTTCTTCAGGCAATGATACTCCTCCACAAGGTGTGCATTTTCTTGTATATGGAAGGATTTCTGTATGCATGTTGTGTCATTTGGGAGTTGTAGATTGTTAAATCTCCGAAGCAGGATGGTCATATGTTCTCTTTAGTAATACACATTAATGCATGCATCATTTTTTCGGTGCCAAGTATTGGATTCTTTTAGTATGTCTCATTCTTTATCTGATGGTTGTGATTTTTGCATCATATATTCTCACTCTATTGAATTACTATTAACCAAACATGACCATTTATGGTGTAGGACTTGTAGGGAAACACTTCTTTTAGAGGCCTAAAGGTATTAAAGAAGTATGAATATAACTAGTTCTACGAAGAATCCTCCACTAAACATACATATTGGTCTGCTTTTATCAGCACGTCCTCATTTATTCATTGAGTACCATTCTGGCTGGTTCAGCTCATTTTCATAGCCTAAATTTTAGAAAGTTTTGACGTATTTGGCTGCAATCCAACTGTAGAAGCAGCAGATACTCTCATATTTTTGGTGTTACATTTCTGGCACGTGCTAACATCGTAATCACATTTTAAAAGTTGAAAATGAAATAAGAGAATATATAGTATTTCTCCTGTATGAACTCACCATGTATCAACATGACCAGTTAAGAGAAGTTGCTGCTTGGATTGCTGCTTTGCAGTTTCATTCAAATTAGTCTGTTGCTGGTTGGCTTTTCTGTGTTTGCTGTGATGGACTATCGCATGTATATTTTACTTGAATGCTTGTGCAACTATCATCCTTGCGTACCATTGGTTTTGTTGGATAAGCTCTTAATGATCTTAATCCACAACCAAAAGATTTTATTTTGAAGCCAAGTTTTGTATTATTTGTTGCTGCATCTATTTTGTCAGTTCTTACTGAATCCCAAACCCCAAATTCCTGTCTAACATTGTGCATAGGAAACGTGAGAGCCTTCTTATTGTATCATGGCCAGTGATATATTATTACAGCTCGAGCATACTGTATCCACTATCTTCTTTCATTCTAATACAAGGCATTATGATCTCACTTGAATTATTGTCCAACAAAGATGAAGGAACTCTTAGACTGAGGAAAAGATCTATTGGAGGAGAATATTTGGTTTCAAGGACATCAAAAAGTGCAGGACTAGACAGTGTACAATATGATCCTGTTGTTATTCTTCCTTTTGTTCTACACTTGAGCTTCATGGTCGCAACGGCATTCTTTGTCATGCATGTTCAGGTAAGCCACAAACTACTGTTAGCATTTCCTGTTGGATTTATAATGCTGAGATTCTTGAACTATGCAATTTGTATTTTGGCAAAATGGATTTGTATAAATATGCTTATTTTTTCATATCCTGCAACTGTTACAGTGTTGCAGTAATTACTTATTGCTTCCTCCTAGTTGGTACCATTTTTTCCATTTCTTGTTGCGCCTTTTTACACTATCTTCTCACTTGCACTATTAGTCATTATGTATGCATATTTTCCATCATGACAAATTAAGCTGCATAATACCAGAAAGCAGTGACAGGAAGCTTATTCATGTGTATCGACATTAATACAACATGTTATTCATGGAGAAATCCAAGGATGAAAACTAATAGAAAAGTTTTGAGCACCCATTGCCTGGCCATTTGAGCCATCTATAGTTCTAGCCAAGCACCAAGACTGTCATTCTGGTCCGAGTATAGCAATTGGTGAAACCATCTTTCCCTCGTTCTCTTTGAAATTAGTGGCAAACCCCATGAGGTTCCTCTTCCTTTTTTTTTTCAACATCTTCGTTCTTATACTAGTTTTGTTCAACCTCTTTTAGATTACGTGCATCATGATACTGCGTTTACAAAGTTCTTGTTTTGTTGTCACCATAATAGTTTCCTTGTAGAACGCCCAGATTGCTTGATATTTCGTTTCCTGTTTCCATGATATATATACCCTATCTCAATTATAAAATCATTGTACTTTACAGGTCTCAACTCGTTTCTTATCTGCCAGCCCGCTTCTGTACTGGTTCGCCTCCCACATAATGGGGTCTACTGGCTTTGGAAAGATATGGGGATATTTGATATGGGCATATTCTGGAGCTTATATTTTCCTTGGCAGTTTGCTCTTCTCAAACTTCTATCCTTTTACCTGATGTGATGAGGAATTTTCTCTCTAGTTCGTTAATCGGTTGTCATTACTCAGAAGAAGATATTAGAATTCGTGTAAATTCAGATTGATGGTATCTCCTGGTGAACAGGAGGCAATTTTGACTGCTCGATCTTGTTTAATGTGGCTTCAAGACTTTAAGAGTTTGAAAGGGTTATATGCAGCTAACTAATATTTCAATAGTCTTGCTTTTAGGCTTTTAGTTCTGGTACTTAATTGTGAAGTTAATGTGCACTTTTAGATGGTACACTTTGTGATTGTATTTCAATATGCTGCGTTTTTCTTGTAAATGGATGCATGTGATGCGATTTTACTGCTTATTCTATAGTAGCAAATTGTTCATTTTCTATTTCTTTTCTTTTTTTGGGTTGGTTTTTTTTTTTCCCTAAACCATCTTATTTCCGACCTAGTAACCAACTAATTTGGATTTGAGTACTTCAAAGACTCAATATGAGATGGCCTTTTGCTTTTTATTAATGAATTATAAGAGCAAATTGTTCTCTTTTGTTCAAGTATGAGATCTGTAACATACCCTTAAGCCACTTTTATTATTCTTTCTCCAAAATACATTTCCAACAGATTTACAAAAGAAAAAAAAAATTACTAAGAACATACTATCCCTTAGGCTGAAACCAGCCTTCGACTAGTAGATTGCTACTTAATCAATCTCCGAAATACATGTACAGTTCAAGAAAAGCCCCGGCAGATAACGTGAGATTTACCTATAGTTTAAAGCCAAACTTCATTTACACCCTCGAGAACTGAAGTTGGGATGTACAATAAACTTGATGGAGAGAGGCTCTATACTTAAAAGAGAATTTATGTCCCGGAGCACAGGAACCAAACTCGGGATATCTCCCCTTTCAGTTAGTTGCAATGGCTTTCCATTCAACAACATGATGCTGCTCTGAAGGTCGCCGTTCTTGGGAGTTAAGTGGTACTCCTCACGGGATAACTTTTCATCCGAGGCTTTGTTTCCTATCCATAAGACCGATCTTTTAAGGCCATCAGTGAAAGACCTTTTCTTGGTGTCTGTTTTATCCTTCACAAGCAAGCCAGCATAGTTGCTGGACTGAATCCCGACATTGTACATTGTTTGATTGCTTAAATTGATCAGAAGAACGGTTATACCAGCCTGAAATAAGAGAAAAATTTACAGAAAAGATGAGTCAAATAACCAATAAGAGTAATCATTACAGCATTCTTCTCTGTAACTATTTGCACACACATATATCCCCTCTTGGTTTCAGAATTATACATACCACCTTATAACTTATCTCCAAGTTACAGTTACCCCTTCTACTGATCATTGCACATAGTTAGACGATTATTAAACTTTACAAATTGCTCACCAATATAAGGATGATGTTATCCAACTTTCTTGACAATGTTTACAAGTTTTGATCAAATTTATCGAAACTTCAATTGTCAAAAGGGGGGTATTTGTGATTTTGAAATCAAGAGAGTTAGTCTGTGTGCTTACGTACAGGGAATGAACAAACAGAAAGCAGCAATAGTTTTTAACATAAATAGTGGCAATAATAGAAGGACCCTTACTCGTTCTTTGGCACAATGAGCATAAACGCGTAAATGTGGTGATGCATGGCCGTTAACAGCAAGAACTCCTCTTCCCATAAGTCGATGCCAGAGAAGCGCGCTATATTCCCACAAAAAATTTAATTATGTGAGATAGGACCATAATTATCAATAGAAAAAGCACATAAGAAGCTTAAAACCCGGAGGAATTTTATCTTACCTGTAATAATCAGGGTTTGGAGTAAATGTAGTTTTATTTAGGAGTCCATAAAATCCACCAATCAAAGTCTGTCTGCAATATACTTTTGTACTATACTTAGCTGCCATTCCAAGTTGATCCAGATACCTATAGTCCAACGACAGGGGAATTTCGAACTTTAATAAATAACTGGTATTTTTCATGTTCTTGAAGAATATATGATGAATATATAAAGAACGAGCCAAAAAAAATATATAAAAAATGAAATACCAAAAGCTGTTCAAAAATGTGTTAGATGTGCCCCTAGCACCACTGTTGTAGGCCCCTCCCGATTCGCTGACCCAAGGAGACGCCCAAGGACCATTTTCTTGAATGGTTGAAGTGAGGTTGCCAAAGATGAGTGATGCCTTGTTCAAATGATTGGGGTTCAGAATTTTATTCCTGATATTGCGGTCATTTCCTATAAACATGATGAAAGAGGTTATGGGTCAGATCTTTCTACCTCGTGGTTGCGTCATGCAACAATATACCGTCCTTTTCTGTGACTTTGTGTAATTGCACAAACGTCATCTTGGTTTCAAAATTACAAATACCCTCCTATTGAAATTTGACCAAAACCGGCGGAATTTGGTAAACTTGAATAACATCCTTTATATATGCAAGCAAGTTAGGAAGTCAACTAAAATTGGAAAGACATATGATTTAATTATGTGCAATGATGGGTTGTGTAATTATGAGATGGAGATAAGTTACAAGGGAGGTATGTATAATCTTGATACGAAGAGAGGAAATTTGTGTAATTTACAAACAGTTATGGAGACAACGCTGCAATTATCAATTATTTCTATTTTTAATGAATAGAACGTTTAAGGGTTTGGAGATACTCTCTGGGATTTGAATTGGAAACAGAGTTCATACATGCAACACAAAATTACCTGGACCCAGAGAATACAGATGATGCGTCAAAACATTGACTACATTTGAACCCGAGACTTTAAGCAGTTTATCAAACCACGACTTATCATAGAACCCTCCCGGGGCCAAGACAAGAGGCCTTGGAGGGGAATTTATATACAACTTGTCAAGCATAGCACTGAGACGGATTGTATCTTTTCCATATTGTTCAGCATCAACACTAGCTGAAACACCCTTCCCGCATAATTCATTACCTGCCAAACGCAACGAGAGATTGAGTTTAATCAATCTTTCTGGATTACCATTTCACACACACACACACACACACACACACGAAACAGAGAGAGAGAGAGAGTGAGTTTAAAATTTAATACCAAATTCCCAAGAGTCAACATAGTAACCCTGGGATATGGTGTATCTAATGAAATCATCAGCATTGCTAGGATCCCAATCTCCTCCCCAAACTCCTCTCCGAATATGGCGCCTCCCATGTAGAGCATTAAGCCCAAAGGTCAGGATAACTCTGCAAGGCAATAAGCATACAGTCACAAGAGCTCTAGAAGAACAAATACACAATACTCTTTCCTTTTCAAAATGGAATGCTCCAAAAGTTTTCTTTTTCTTTTTTTCTTTTTTTTCTCACGCATTCTTTTTCTTGAACTACAGAGTTAATAGAAAAGTAAACAAAGCAAACGACTCTAAAAGTTCAAATCTCAGTCGATAAATCCCTCAAGAACATTTCCACAAGCAACAATGCAGCGCGAAAGAAGTACTTTGTTGAGTACATCATGCATTGCAGCCAGGAAAGTGTAGTTACATATACAAGAATATATATATATATATGACAGTATACAGGTTTTCGACGATATCGCCTGGACAGATTAAGATATTAATCAATTGAACATTTACAGAAATTTAATTAAAATGCTAGATCACTAAAGAGGCTCCATTTTAGACTGTTCTACAACATAGTTAGCCATTCCATAGCTAAGCTTATTCTCTCAAATCTCTAATGGAATTATCTATAGATCATCGAAGAGATAATCATCTCTTTTACCACAAAAACCTCCCGAATATCTTCATTTCTTTAGGCATGAGCCCTCCGGCAGTTCGGCATAATTTTCTATATTCCTAATTTCCTGTGCATTTTATTTGGCATTTCATAGGTTTCCCTATCCTCTTGCATCCTATAGTACAGTCAAGTTTCAGTACAGAATGGGTCCGGCTCCTACACATGTATATACAGATACATACATTCATATATACACAGACACACACATTAAGAATAAACCAAGAAACTAAATTATATCGTACCCTGTCTTCTTGAAAAAGTTATTCAGCTCATCCCACCTCTTCATGTGTAAGCATCCAATCGAATATCCAAACAATCCACCTTTCTCCTTCTTAAACGGTTGGCAAGACGAACTTGAATTTCCGACACCATATATTACTCGGTCTTGCAAAGAACCACCAGCTCTAATTCTTAAATTCTTGAAAGCTGTTTAGTAATTAATAAAAAAAGAATGAAATGAGACACCGCATATGCAGTGAAATATTAAAATGTAGAGTTATGAAAACGGGGAATGCAGACCCTGAATAGCTTTGCTTAGAAAAGGGTGTGACAGGTCCTGATAAAAGAAACGAACATAAAAAGCACAAAATAAACGTTACTAGTTAATAATAATAATAATAAGTTTATCTGCTTCAGTTTATAATGTTTAATCTTCTCATTTACAAAAAAAATTCTTACAAGATTAATTAGAGATGAAGATCCCCATGGGCACCAATTGTAGTTACATTTGTCTTGAGGCCACCAGTCAAGGGTGGCACAAATGTAATTAGCATCTGTTTCAGCAATAGTTACACTTGTGTCAACTACAAGCCTTGCCTCTTCGGAGTTCTGTGCCAAAATTGCATGGAGAAAGACCAGGAAGAGCAAAAATGTGGTCTGAAATCCCATTAGCTGATCAACTACGAGACCTTCAAACTGACTACAAAGAAGCAAATGAAGCAAAGAATATGAAGACTACTTTATAAATGGGAACTTCAGCACTTCCAAGAAGCAATAGTCAAAACAGGTAATCTTTCTATCATTAATTCATGAGTAAATTTTTTTAACTTTTTCATAGGAAAAGAAATTGTATTAAAAAAAATCTTTCTTTAATGTGTGTAAACAATTGCAGAGCTTGTGTCCGTGTGGTAATCCTTATGTTCTCATTGAACCAATAATCCACAATGGCAAAACTACCACAATATTTGATCATTTGGAGGAACACGCGCGCACACACACACACACACACTCACCATCATCATCATCATCATCATCATAATAAGAATAATAATAATAAATCATTCTGCGAATAACTGACATAGGTTATAAGGCTTCATCTGGCTGTTTAAAATCACAGCAGCTACAATAACAGATTCGCAAAAAAAAAGAAAAAAAATTACAAGACACGCTACTTAGATTCCTCTAGATATGTACCATTTCTTCATAGATAAGGCATCAGCCCAGTATTGCAAGCAAATCTACCTCGTAATTGAGTAAAACAACAAAAAGATCTGAACTTTACACGCCATCAATTTATTGAACAAGGAACAAACAAATAAACATTGCAACCAAGGAGAGAACTAACCTCAGAAATCACACATGCTCCATCAATGGCAGCCAAGAAGCCCAATTCCAATTATAGAGCACACCCCACAAAAAGCCAATGTACAAGCTCAGTTGAAAGAAAGAATTTTTCTAAATTTCTTGAACCTTTTCGTTTTGGGTTTTGGATACAACTCAAGAACAGCTGGGAAGCGTTATCTCAAAATGGGTTGGTCCTGAGAGAGAGAGAGATTGTCCGAAGGGGTCGTCATACAAGTACGGTTGTAATGCTGTAGTGGAGAAGGTTTGGTGATTGAAAAATAAAGATTGTCTTGAGTTGACAGAGTTGGTCCCACTTAATTTGAAAATTAACTTTAGCTCAAAGTTATGTTAATCTTTACCTTCACCAGAACACTACGCCATCAGTAGAGGACTATTCTTTGGGAGAAAATTGAAAAAGCTAAATCGATGATGTTCAGTTCTGTCAACTTCAGCAGTGAAGATTCATTGCATTTCTTCTTCCGAGCATTATATTGATTTGAAAAATTGCATTTATTTTAGATCTCTAAAGTCTTCCTTTTTAACAGTTATTTTGCCTCTCTCCAACCTATTGTTTGCCTTGACCGGGTTGGAACCCGTTTGAGTAGTTAAAAAACAGTTATTCTCGAATTGTGGTTTTTACTAAAGAAATGCAGCCGGACACGTGATGCACTAAAATTTATGATGCACGAATACGGAAATACGGACATGGTGATACGAAAAATTTTAAAATTTTAAAATTTTAAGATACGACACGGCTCTGATACGGTTATTAAAAAATATTTTATATTATATTATTTATTAATAATTTATTAAATTAAAGTATCTGATAGATAAATAATATTCATTATTAAAACAAACACCTCCTAATTGAGTTATAAGATTTAAAGATTAAAAAAAATATTTGTTGTTTTCAGTGTTTCCACTAAATTTTTTAAAATTATAAAAAAGACCTCATTTAAACTTTATAATATATCAAAAAAGCCACAGCCGCGTCCTAACCATGTCAAACACGTCCTTCAACCGTGTTCGACACCGTGTCAAATTTTTTCCTTTTTTTTTTTTTAATTTTCGGACGCGTTTTTGCCAGTGTCAAACAAATGTTAGGGCCGTGTCGAACACGTGTCCGACACTGCACGTGGTCATTTTTAGGCGTGTTCGTGCATCATAGACTAAAATGAACCCGAATGACCTGTGGCATAAAAGCTCTCTTAAAAAATGCTATATAATATCTAACCTTTATCTATATCTATACACACACACACACACACACATATATATATATGTATATATATGTGTGTGTGTGTACAATATTATAAAAGTGTGAAATTTTTTTGAAATTTTTGATAATCAATATTATTTGAATAATAATTCAAGTAATTATTTATATAAATCAATAATTTATCCATCAATGATTTTATTAAGGAAATTGATATTGGAGCTCCAAAATTTTATATTAACACTCCAATTCATGTCTTAACTTTTTGATGCGGCCAAAGTATCCTTTCAACGTTTTAATAATTTTTTAAATTCATGTGTTGGACAAAAATGGTGTAATTCACTTTATTTCAAGATCTTAACTATGTCTCAAGAATTTCAATTCATGGCTTGTAAATTTCGTTAGTTACGTATGTGTTTTTGAGTTAACATATAGGACATAACAAGGCTAAAGGACAAAAATAAAGAATCAAAGTCGATGTTAGGATTTTCCGCATGTAGGTTTTTATTTTTATGTTAGAAGGATATTTTTATTTATTTATTTATTTATTTTTGATGTTGTTGTAGTATTCGTATGTTTCACATTCAAAAGATAAAAATAATAATTATAAAAGATGAATATTATGGTGGAATGTATATTTGTCAAGCTAAACTAATCTAAATAATATTTCAAAAATCAATGGACATTTTAGTCAATTTCTTAGCAAAAAGATGTGAATGGAGCTTCAATATCAAATTTTGGAGTGTCAATATCATCACCCTTTTATTAAAGTGTGAAAGTTTCTTGAAATTTTTTATTTGCCTAAAATATCCCTTCAATAGTACTTATTTTAAGGGTAATTATGTAAATCAATAATTTATCAATAATCAATTTTATTTGAATTAAAATTCTATTATTTATTTATGTGAATCAATAATTTATCCATCATCAATTTTATTTGATTTAGAATTCTATTATTAGGATTGAACGATATTATTGCTATATATATATATTTCAAATTTAGCCTATAAATATGATCATTTTGGTGGCACTTTGGTCCTTCATTCACATTTCTGAACATATTTTCATTGGAAAAACAAACATGAGACTAGCATATGCCATTTTTTAGGGCATTTATGTTAATTCAAGTATAAGAGTTTCACTTTTACTTCCTCAATAGCATATTTTCTTCCTAAAAATGGTGGGAGTCTGTACTGTCCATTCCTTAATGTATCAATAGCAGATCAAGACTTATAAAATCAACATTTGTTGTAAAAATAGCTAACATATTAAAATAAATAAATAATAAGGCAAGACCAAGAAATGGCCAACAACTAAAAAAAAAAATTGGGGAGCTACACCATACTGCATCATAAAAAAAATTAAAATAAAAAAAGAACCATAGATGGCAAAAATGAACAGTACCATCTAAAAAAATGGAGACAAGCACACTAAAACATAACTGATATTACCTTTGTTCTTCCAATTGTTGCATCCAATTTGCATGATTAGGACTTCTTTTGGGTTCCGAGATACTGTTGTTTCCCAAAAGTAACATCATGTGACCTTCGACATCCAAATAAAATCAAGATTAGAATTAATGAAGTAAATGTTATATATATATATATATATATATATTGTCTTAACTATCCAGTTCCGACTCATTGGCCAACAAATCCAGATGGGATACTGCAAAGGCCCATTATGGAAGCGACCTGTCCAACCCAGGTGCTACATTCACAATACCAAGATTCAAACTCTGAACATTTCTTAAGGGATCTAGTGTCTTATCACGTTAAACCAAATAGTAGTTGGTTATTATTATTAACTATATGGTAATACAACTCTATGGTTATATTACACCAAATAGAGAGCAATCTAAATTACTCAATTTTGTTTTTGAAATTTTTTGACTGGATATACGGGTCGCCTTTTATTTGCAAATCTTCAGCTCTCTCTCCCCTAAAAGGAAACCAATTCTAATAAATTATATGATCATATTAGGGTGAAATTCATTTTCATCCCCGATATATTTTTCATGTCGTAAGAAAATTAGTCCTTGACTTTTCATTTTTCTGCAATGTCATCCCTTTCTCTATATTTTGGTAGTTTTCCCCTCTAATTTAAGGGTGTGTTAGTAATTTGGCCTTTGAATAATTAAATAACTCAAAAGTCAAATGAAATAAAATGAGTTTCATTTTAGTCCTTGCATTCTTGATTCATATATTAGTACATGTATTTTTCAATTATCTTTATTTTCTAGCTTTTTCACTAATAAAAGGTATATTTCGAATGTTCCATAAAAGAAAACCACTTTTTTTTTCAAATTTAATATTGGCCTTACACCTATGAAGAGAAATGGTTACCACTATTTTTTTTTTTTTTATAGAAAATGGTAGATATAATATTTATATGTACCACCAGTTTTGTTATCTTTTTACTTCAAAAATCAAATCAAAGTTTTCAACTAATACATATATATATATATATTTACTTCAGTACGAATTAAATATGTTGTTTATCTTGAAAACAACTAGGTCATCACAAGGATATTTTCTTACTTATTTCTATTAACTCAATTGCATATACATTCTTTTACTATTTTTTTTTATCTAAAATCTTAAACTAAGATAGATAAAAGTTCATATGTAATAATTGATAACTAAAAATAAGGGCTTAACAATTGTATGAAACAATAGAGGCAAGAAATGCCCATAGAAATAGGCACATGTTGGACATAGTAATTTTAGCATTTGATTCAAATGCTAAATTTCTTTTTAGAATCCCTAAATTTAGAATCAAGATCTATTCAATGGTGTTAGTTTGAAATTAAACATTTATAATTTATAAATAATCAATTTTATTTGAATTAGAATTCTATTATTTATTTATGTAAATCAATAATTTATCCGTCATCAATTTTATTAAAGTGTGAAAATTTTTTGGAATCTTTGATTTGCCTAAAATATCCCTTCAATAGTGCTTATTTTAAGGGTAACTATGTAAATTAATAATTTATCAATAATCAATTTTATTTGAATTAGAATTCTATTATTTATTTATGTAAATCAATAATTTATCCATCATCAGTTTTGTTTGAATTAGAATTCTATTATTTTTTTAATCAATTTTAATTAAATTAGATTTCAAGTACAATTAGAATTAAATTTCTTCCAATATTAGTTTATGGAACACATTAGACTAGTTTTTAATCATTTTTAACTAAACCAAGTCCAACAAAAATTAGGATTGAACGACATTGTTGCTATATATATATATATATATATTTCAAATTTAGCCTATAAATTTGATCATTTTTGTGGCACTTTGGTCCTTCATTCACATTTCTTACCGTAATTTTCACTGAAACAAACATGAGACTAGCGTATGCCCTTTTTTAAGGGCATTTATGTCAATTCAAGTTTAATAGTTTCACTTTACTCTCTTAATCGCATTTTTTCTTCCTAAAAATTGTGGGGGTCGGTACTATCCATTCCCCGATGTCTCAACAGCAAATCAAGAATTATAAAATCACCATATTTGTTGTGAAAATAGGCAACATATTAAAAATAAATAAATAAATAATAAGGTAGAAAACAAATGACCAACTAATAAAATAAAAAAAATAAAAAAAAAAAAGGTAGGAGAGCCACACCACACTCAAGCATAACAAAAAGAACCATAGATGGAAAATGAATAGTACCATCTAAAAAAATGGAGACAACCGCACTAAAACATAACTGCTATTGCCCTTGTTCTTCCAATTGCTGCATCCAATTTGCATGATTAGGACTTCTTTTTCGGGTCCCGGGATACTTTGGCTTCCCAAAAGTAGCATCATGTGACCTTTGACAATCAAATAAAATCAAGATTGGCACTAATAAAGTAAATGTTATTATTACTAAATATATGGCAATACAACTATATGGTTATATTACACCAAATGGGGACCAATCTAAATTACTCGATTTTGTGTTTGAAATTTTTGGACTAGATATAGAAGGCCACCCTTTATCTACAAATCATCAGTTTTCTTTCCCCTAATAAGGGAACCAATTATAACAAATTATAGGATCGTATTAGTGTAAAATTCATTTTCATCCCTGATATTTTTTCGTCTCGAAAGAAAATTAGTCCTTGACTTTTCATTTTTCTTCAATGTCGTCCCTTTCTCTATATTTTGGTAGTCTTTTCCTCTAAGTTAAGGGTATAATAGTAATTTTACCTTTGTAATAATTTAATAACTCAAAAAGTCAAATGAAATAAAACAAGTACGATTCTTTTTAGCCCTCGCTTTCTTAATTCATATATTAGTGCATGTATTTTTCAATTATCTTTATTTTCAAGCATTTTCGCTAATAAAATGTATTTTTCTGATGTTCCATAAAACAGAAAACCACACCTTTTTTTTTTTCTCAATTTTAATATTGCCCTTACACCTATGAAGAGAAATGGTTACCACCATTTTTTTTTTTTTATAGAAAATGGTAGATATACAATATATTATTTACAAAAACTATAATAACTCTAACTACACCGTTTGCATAACGTGCAACACACGTTCCTTTTACTAGTAATTAAAAAGAATGTATTACTTATTTAGAAAATTTAATAAAAATTGAATTTTATACGATTAAAGCTTAACCATCTTATTATATTACATTTCATTTTTATTTTGCACAAGCATATAGTGCGTCAATTACGCTTGTTAAAATTAAGTGTTTGATTAGATTATATTCAATTCATATGCACACACATCGAGCATGCCCACTAGACTAGTACATATAAATATATAATCATTAGTGATGAATATTCACGTCATAATTTTAATTTATAGTAAATAAAAGAAAATTAGTATGTGTAAATAAGTATGTATCATCCATCAAATTACTCAATAGTCAATATAATCCATCCATCAAATTGCCATTCGAAAAACCAACTTTGGCGGCAAGAATCTCCACATCAAATACAAAAACATGCACTCATACATTAAGGGAGAATATATCAAACAAGGAATAAGAATATGATGTTCACAAGCATCCATCAAAAAAGTTCATCTTTTAGGCTTTTAAGTACCTGTAAAGAAGATAAGATGGCCTGCATAAAATGTCCAATGTTTAAGAGGAAAAGAAAATAAATTCTTTGCTTTTTGTGTAGTTTAGCTATTAAAGCAGGCAGATTTTACTTGCATAAAGTTGGTGTAGTCTTCTTCGGCTTCATGTTGATTATCAACTGTTCATCTTTGGCCTTACAATCCAATAAACAGAAGGAGAGGAGTTGATCAGTTGAATTAGTTTTCTTTTTTCAGATAGAAATTTTCAAGAGATTAATAGCTCTAGTTATAAATATTTTCAGCCACAATGATGCGACGCGGTTATGATTCGGATGACAGCGAATTCGCCACCGCGATTGCTGCCTCGGCACACGCCATACATGCCATTGAAGAAGCCATTTCCCAGGTTCAAATCAGGAAGACAACTACCAGAAAACAAGAGGCATTTAGGCCACCACAAGCAGGTTATATATCATCTTTTCTCCTCCCATTTTTTTTTTTTTTTTTGGGTTTAATTACACTTTGCACCCCTAAACTATACCTTACAAAACATAACCCACTAGCCTCTCATAATGGGTAAAAAGAAAATGTCATAACTCAGCCCTCAGTATATATAATTTAGGGGCCGATTTGTTATATTTTGAGTCAAAAGCGATATAACTTACTGGTGTAAAGTGTAATTAATCCTTTTTTTAAATACTTTTTCAACATAAAAAGTTCCAAACGATGAAATATTTACCATATTCTTTTTGGAATGAAGGTTCCACAAGCAAAACATATTCTACAAAAGATACAAGGAATTCATCCTTTGTGAGGCCTCCCGGGGACCAAAGGCAAAGGGAAACTTCAAGGAGACTCAGAGCTCCATATGCCAAAGCAGATGCTTGGGAGCAGGCTCAGATAGCAAAGATTCGAAAATGGTACGACGATTGATTCTGTAAATCTATAGGTTAAATTAGTCGATTCATGCTTTCTCAAGAAAAATATACGAGCACGTTGTATTATATCAAAGGGGCTATATCTATACTATATATTAATTGTGAGGTGCTCTGACCATTTTTTTTTTTTTTTGTATGTATAATTGTGGTATTACTAAAATACTTTTTAACAACTACTCCATTCTCCCCTCTATCCTTTCCTTTCTCTCCAACAATGTATTTTCCCTTCCTTTTTTTTTTGTTGCACATCTTCCCCGCTTTTATCTCTCACATTTCATTTCTTTCAAACTTCTATTCTAATTTATATTTTTATTTATTTTTAATCTAAAAGTAATTTTATTTAAAATTGATTTTAAACTTTTCATAAATTTAATAAAGATATTATAAACACTCAAAAATATAGTATAAATATTAAATAATAAAACTTATGAAATAGGTGCATTCATACATAGAGAATTTAACAAAAAAATTAATTTTATATTACTAAAATTTGACTATTTGATTATGTTATATTTTTCTTTTATTTTGTACATGCATCGAGTGTGCTTGACAGTGCTAGTATTAATTTAAACAGTGTGGAGTTTTTCGTATGATGATAGATGCTCGTTATTATATTTGAGCTTAAAATAAAAAGACCAACAATTCATATAGAGGAACTCAGAGAAAAGCTCTTGGAGCAACGATCGTGGAAAGAAACATACGCTTATATTTTCAATTGTCCCAATCTACATTTTCTGAAGGCAATTTATAAGTGTTTGGAGGATCTAAATTTACTTAAAAATTAAAGAGATCCTTAAAGGAAAGAACCTTCTTACTCATTTTCTGTGAAACCAACTCGTACTTAGACATAGGTGTTTGACAAATGAACCCTTCTGTGTTCCAGGTATGAAAAGCTGCAGTCAGAGATTGCAGCTTGGGAAAACGAGAAGAAATCCAGAGAGAGACATCAAATGGCAAGGAAAAAGGTTTGCCCTTTTTTGTCATTTTAACTTAAAAAAGCACGCGTGTGTGTGTGTATGTGTGTGTGTGTGTGTGTGTGTGTGTGTGTGTGTGTGATATAGGATATATCAATTTACAAGGAATCACAATTCCTACAGGCTGAACTGGAGCTGAGAAACTCAAGAAACTTAAAACATTACCACAATAAGGTAGCCAGGATTGAACATATAGCCGGAGGAGCAAAGGCACAAGCCGACGAAAAACGAAAACTAGAAGAGTCTATTGTCAAAGAAAAGGCAAGGAAAATGAGAGCAACAGGAACAGCCCCTGTCAGCTGCCTCTGCTTCTAACCAATAAACCAGAAAAAAGAAATTGTACATATATAAAGTTTCTTACAATGTAACAAATATGTACATAAAATGCTGAAGAAATCTCATTAAAGCTTGAAAGTTCATTCCATCTATAGCAAAAGTGTGTTGATCTAAGAATTGATGAAAATTAAATAATTAATTAATTATTGCATAGAGAATTAATATTCCAGCAGGATAATAAAACCAAAACAATCAAATGTCAGCAGCAATAGATTATTGCAATGAGTATATACCTGTACGAGTTTGGAAATGATACATAACTGGATATCATAGTGAAATTTCAACCTGATAAATGATATATCTCAAATTCCAGTTTGTACATGCGCTGGCAGCAGATTGCTCTCCATTATACATGACAAATATGCACATTCAAATTTTCATGAGCTGGAAAAATTCTTATATCCTGCATCTATCTATTCCTAGGACTTTCAGAAAAGAATGGAATTATGCAACCTAAAAGTAACTTTGTGTTATACTATGCATCGGTACTCCTAATAGAAATGGAGCAAATAGAACATAGGTATCACTGCATCTGTCTCCTCAAGAAATCTCTTGTAAGGAAGATTCCTTTTTGTCAATGGATATGCTCATCACTTTATGATGCTCTCTGAGAAATTCTACAGCCATGAAAGTAAGAGCTGAAGCTGGAACATACCACATAATTCTGGGGATGCCGCCTCTGAAAATCCCCCTTACTCCGTCGGCCAACCATATCTTACAAAAGGCATCTAACCACCCATTATACCTGGTGAAATATTTGTAATTCTATTAAAGAACTTGTATAATCAAATGGCCTTACAACTTTAAAGGATAAAATAAAGGTCATGCCATGGTCAGAAAGATTAATAAGAAAGTTTTTAAATATCAGAACAGAGTACATCTCCATGTACATAATTTTGACAATATGACATGCACTAAACCAACAGATCGTTTCTTTTTAAGAAAGCCCAAATGACCACACGAAAGAAATATTTTCTTGCCCTGATCCACAACTGTAGTCTAGGCCTCTCATACAAATCAAACTTCTTGTTCTCCACAGTCTAGGTTGTCTTTGTGATAGGTGAACTCGAATAAAGAATGTTCATCACAAAGAACGAAAAAAGCAGTTTGGGCCTCTCAAACGTTTTCACTTAAAGTCACCCACAATAAACACAACTTATGCTACTTTGGTAACTCTTTTCATTTTGGTGTAATGAGTAGGAAAGAAAAGATACCTTTTTGTGTCAGAAAGGCAATAACTCATATATATATATATATATATACACACGTTTATTTCCAGTATCACTAGTTACCCATAAGTTATCATGCTCTCAATGGAATGAAAAAGAATATTCAAATGATCGATGTCATTGTCTTTCTGAGCTTAAAATAATGATAAAACTTTGCAACCATGGAAACAAAAACAGACATACATTTAAATATGAAAAGACGGCGATAATACCTAGTGGATGTCCCTTGCACTTGCAATCTGGTTTTGACAACATCCAGAGGAGTAGTGAGATATGCGCTCAAACCTGGAAGATTTAAAGACCATTCTTAGCATATAACTTCTTAGAATGATGTTACGTAATTTTAAAATCCAAGAAATGCTAGAATATAATTTAAAAAAACATACATACCACCAGCTAATCCTCCTAGCAGAAAACCCTCAAATGAGCTATTTGTGTTGAGATTAGAATTGGGAAATAACTTTTGTTTCCCATACTGTGTTACATTCTTAAAAGCTTCGTAGAAAGTAACCTGCAAAGACACAGACATACGAAAAGAGCCATGTGGGTGGAGGGCTGAGGTGGGGGGAAGCTTTACAGGCCTTGGGGAGAGAAGAGGGGGGGGGGGGGGGCAACAGGCTAAACATGGGTTAGAACATCATACGCAGATGTCAAAATTAGAAATCATCATCTCCCTTATTCTCAATATAATTTTCATTCATGTGAAAAAGATACTTCTATCAATTAAGACCAATGGCAGGCCAACAAACACACTTCACAATTCCATTTTGCTGACAAGACTCTGATGGCTCATATTATACTTTGCATAAATTTTCTGTAGTAACTTTGAAAATTTTCCATGACAAGCTGATGGTGAAAACCATATTGGATAAAATGCTAAGACATTTTCTTCTGTGAAATTTCCATGAATAAAAACGTTTCTGACACTGCTTTGTGTCGACAAGACCTGCCGAGTACAAGATATTGGTCTAAATTTTGTAAAACTTTGCATTTTTTTTTCCTGGACAAAAATCATGGTAAAAACATACATGAAAAATTCTGTGAGACATTGATTCTGCAATATTTCCATATTCCGTGATATTAAGTTGCCACTACTTAATTCTCATATCAAACAAAGATGTCATGCTCATATAAACAACAGTAGGTGAAGGAAATGGTGCAACCAATGTTGAATACGAAATAATTATTGAAACCTAATCATAAAATTTGATACCATAAGGCCGGCAAATGGCACATCCCTTGCAAGTGTGGACCAATATCTGCAACAAGATAATTAAGATACTCAATCTTCGAAACAGCAATAAAGAAAAATAGAAATAACATTTTCCTTTGCATGAATGCAACTGGGTAGACTAACTTACACAGATGTAAAATGCAACAAGTAAAGCTGTGTTATTACTAAACCTACTCAGTCACAGGGTATGGCTGAAAAAACTTTATGTCATGAAACTACTTTGCAATGCCTAATGTAATAGTATAAGAATCCTATCTCCATTCCAGTAGTTCCTCTCACATTTGTTCTTTCTTCTTTTGTCCCTTCTGTTTGGGAATGGAGGAGGGTAGGAACAACATACATATTAGCCAGACATTTTCAAGAGTGGAACGCCAAGATGCATTAGGATGTTAACAGAGTTTCTCACGTCCTAGTAGTGTTTGACAAAGATCATCCAGCAAATATGTAAAAAACTTTTCCACATACTTTATCTCAAAATGAGTGCATTTTTATGCATTCAGATCAAATATTAATACCCTGCATACAGTCCGTTCAGCCCTTGTTCCTTCCATATTGAGCATCCAGCCTGAAACATGCCAGAATAGTAGCCATATGTGGGCATGCCAAGTTTTGCATGAGAACCTTCTTTCACGAGAACAGATGTCCAGTACTTCTTGGAGCCTTGAACCTGCATTCGTTGCTTAATCACTTCGCAGGGAACATATACAAAAGAGCCAAGGGTATCTCCTGAACCACATATGGAAACAACAGATGTTAATGTGCCGCCAAAGGCAAAAGCAAATTAGATATGGCCAAGAATTTTTCAAGAAGGCTAGAAAAAGGCCCGGAAAAGTTACTAGTGACCCCATGGTGCAATTTAAGAATACAAAGAAAACAATAAGAAAGTTACCTATTGCTCCAGCAATGAAATGTGCCCAGTGATCCCCAATTGTAGGATGCGATTCTTCCATCCATTTCTTGGTGGACTCTATTACTCCAAAATAAGTAGCTCCAGTAGCAAGAGATCCTATTACTCCTGGTGCTACACCCCTGTAAAAGCCTATAAAGCAATTGCCATCTTAACTGAAGAACATAAATTAGATAATATCCCGCATACGAGTACACAAAAGGCAGAAAATTGCGGACCACGCATCACCCATATACAAAGAAAGTTGCTCCTTGCAGGAAAAAATAAACAAACAAATGACAAGCTAAGCAAACAAAGAACATTTACCAGCCAAACCATCCGTAGCCCAAACAGATCGAAGCAACTGTAAGCCACTACTCCGATTCTAATAGCAACGGGAAGACAAATTTCCAAATTAATGAGTAAACACCCATCAATTATAAACCGATTAGTCTGTCAGCAATTTAAATCGTATACTATTCAAACGTAGAATAAAGAAACCTTGCTTCCGCTGAAAATGGCTTGGCTCTGTATGCGTGTCTTAATGGTATCAACAGGATGCATCATTCCTTCGCCGAAAGCGCCCGCGATTCCACCCCATAAAAATTCTCTCCACACTACACAAAATACACTAACAATTAATCAAACACGTTCATGATATTCCAGATTAATCAATCATCGATCAAATGCAAAACGGACTAATTTTTGCACATTAAACAATCAATTTTTCAGCTTAATGAGCTCTACCTAGGAATTGATTGTGGTTTGAGCGGCTGAGAGGCTGCGATTTTGCGGGTTCGTGCGGACTGGAGTGGTCGACGGCCATGAATAGTTGAAGGTGGAAGCTAGATAGGGTCTAGGGTTTTACAATTATGAGGTATTTTTCTCGGATGATGAATTTTGAAGATGGCGGGTTTTTTCAGATCCAAATAGGGTCCCATTTAAACGACCGGGTGGGGCCTGAATTTGTAATATTTTTTTCTTTTGAATAAATGGAACCAAAACTTTTTTTGCTTTATTTGATTCGTTGTAATATATTGTAACACCCATTTTAGTCCGATAAATCAATTCATTTGATTTGTTGTCTTACCATGTATCGAAAAGTCTCAATCCATATTAATATGTATTGAATGCATGCTTCAGTGGTGAATTCAATCTTATGGGGGAGGATATTATTATAGAAGTTGAATTTTGTAGATTGAATATATTAGTATTTTTTACATTTTTGATCTTATTATTTCATTCAAAATTATCAAATTTAAGGGCAAAATAATATATAAACAAGCAATACGATCCAATATTCTAAACCAAACTACCTCTTTTTAGTCCATAATGTGTACCTTGTGTCTATACATTCACAAATCAAAAGGGTAGTCCAACTTCTAAAATATGATCCAATGCCACAAAATAAAGTTACGGTATGTGAATTCGATCTTCGGAAACAAATGAAACCAAATTTATTATTAGGTTGTGTGTGTTAGCCTAGCAGAAGTTTAGGGGTAGAATTGCAGATATTCCGTCCAAATTAATTATTATTACACACACACACACACACACACACACACACACACACACACACATATATATATAAATGTCAAGTACTCCTATTTTTTGTCGCCCGATTGCATATCGTTGATTACACAATCAATTGCACTAGATTCCTAATTTTATAACAAAACGACGTCGTTTAGTCCCATTCTTATCAGACAACTCCCCAATGCTTTCCTCTCTTGATTTCCTTGAATTATCTTTTGATTTTATCTCTTCCGAGAAAAGTTGTACCATTCTGACAACTTTTTTTTGTTTCTTCTGATTTTCTTTTGACTTTTGCCGGTCATTCATTGACTTTTATCCCCAATTTCAGTCTTTAACTTACTATCAACTCGTTCCTTAAGCAAGCAGGTAAGAGCCGTAGGTAGGGTTTTTGCATCTCAACCTCTGGCCCTTGGTCTTCTCACTGAATTGTGGAGGTAAGTTGGAGATTTTCCCTATCCTTTTGTTGTTCTTTCAATTGGATGTGGTTGGGCCAATGCAATGTCATTTTGATTGTAAATTGTAATATGACTGAACTCAGTTGGAGGACTTTTAAATTACAAATTTTCCTTTTTCTTTAAATTAGTGTATGATTTCTAAAATATGACAAATTAAAGCCCTGAAATTGAAAATAGATAAATATGGGGGGCCAAAATTGTAATTTTTCCTAAAAATTTAGTGAGAAGGAAAAATCTTATCACAACTTTATAATAACAATATTTTTGTCATTAAGTTGTTACTATTGGGATATTATTAATTATGATACGCGCCAGAAAATATGTTTCGAACAAAATGCTCAAAATATTTCACTATAAATCATAACCTGAACAAAATATGATTTAAAGTGACTATCATATGAAGGATTAATCCACACTAGGTTCCACAAATTACCTACAAGAATATATTTTATCGAAATTTTGCATCTATCACTTCAACAATTAATATGCAGTGGTTTTTGCAATTTATGTCCAAAGAAAATCATGTGCAACGCCATGTTAGAAAGTGTGGAGTCCAAAGAATATCATGTCTAAAAAACTAGTATATATATTTAAAATGAAGTCCAGCTTATGTGTCAATCTCATTCTTATGTGGACAATGAGGTAGACAAATTGTCCTTTCATTATTTTGCCATGTAAGACATTTTCCATATTTACATTTTCAATCGTTAATTCACCTTAAAATCTTTCTATAATTAAAATGATCTAAATCCATTACTTTCGAGCATATTTATGTTTAACTCCTTAAATTACTCTTTATTACGTAATTATTTTTAAAAAATAATTTATAATTATATCCGTTGATTAGTTTTTCTATTAGTAACTCTTTATCAAGTTATATATAACATTGTGTATATATATAGATAGATACTACATAATGTATAAGAATAATATGAATTAACTAAGGAAAAGTGACTTTTTCCATAACTAATGCTTATTATTCATATATGTTATGTAATATATGTATATATATATATATATATATGATTAAGCTCATTATCATAATTACTAATTTAAACTCTTTGATTCCTTGATGTTAGCCCAAAATGTTAGTCGTCACATATGAATTTGGCCTGATTTTTCAACCACATGCATATATTCACTTTTATTTATGTGTATGTTTATATAATAACAACAACAACAACAACAATAGTAATAGTAGTAGTCTTAACCCCCCAAAAAAAAAGAAGTAGTAGCAGCAGTAATAGTAATAATAAGTTATGTATAGGCCATAAATAAATTTATATATATAAATTGTCTATTTAATCATCTCCCATAAATCTGTTATAATTGTCTAATGTTTCATGCATATATAAATAAATAAATAAATATATATATATATATATATATATGCATGTATACATATCATTATATATATATATATTCCATAAATATAATCAATCAAAATATGCACATGTAATTAAGCCATATTAGAAGTCCATTAAATACGTAAATCATGTATATATGGATTGTGTAGTTGATAATTTTAAAGTTCATTTTTGGTGAACTTTATTTATCAATTTATATTATAATTAATTTAGTATATTAAATTAAATACTAAGTGCATTAAATTAGTTTATACTAAAAATAATGCAAAAATACATTTATCAAATAAATTTCATACCATCGTCGTGCTATCATCTGTTGGTGAGTGATAATTTATTTTTTTTAAAATGTGTTGTTTATATTTACTCTTAGTTACTGGTTTTTTTTTTTTTTTTTGTATGAATTTAGTTTGTTAAATTAAATACAAAGTCCATTAAATTAGTGTCTACTAAAAATAATTCAAAAATATATTTAAATACGTATAGATCAATAAAATTTCGTGCCATCCACATACTATCATCTCTTGGAAAATGATAATTTTTTTTTCTTAAAATCTATTACATTGTCATATTTACTTCTAATACTTATTATTTTTCGTATCACTTGAAACAAGGTTAAATTTGCAAGAAAATCTAAAGTCTTTATTGAATTAAAGGAGCAATTGTAACACTTGATTTTGTGGTGAGTTTATTTCACTTATGTCCTTGATTTTTTATTTTATTTGTTTGTATATCCATTTGAATTTGTTTACTTATTTTGATGATAATTAGTTTTATCTATTTTTATGTGGATAATGAGGCAAAGAAGTTATTTTTACTCAATTTGTGCAATTTATACTTAGTTCCTTATTTAGTCATAAACAAATTATTTAAAATTAATAATATTTATGATGTTGAAAGCATTCCTCCTACATTATTACAAATCTGGTTAAAGTTAATAATAAATTTTATATGCTAAAAAAATTATAAAAAAATCTATTCTCAAAATGTGATTTAAAACTACAAGAGCATGTATTATGATAAATTACTTTCTAAACACTTTGTTAAAAGACGATAAGGGGGAAAAAAAAAAGAAAAAGGAATAAATTTTAGTTATTTTTTCCCTTTTTTTTTAAAAAAAAAGGGTATTTTGGGTTTTTTCATTTTAATTATTTCCCCCCTTTTTTTTGGCTTATATCACTTAAGAGGTAAAGTAGACTTTTCATTGATTCCGTTAAATTTAACATGAAATCCCCTCAATTCAAGGGGGTAATTGTAATTTTCCAAACGTGGAGTATTTTTGTAAATATACTAAACTTCAGGGGGTGGTAGGCATAATTCGCCCAAATTAAAAATATAAAATGATTAAGTGGAATTTACACCAGGTTTGGGCTACTAATTCTTACTTTACACATTTTGATGGTACATTCATGCTGGGAGATTTCTACTCAAAGTTAGCAAATCATGTGGCGAGTGACATGAAAATTTTATAGAAATCTAGTTTGTTCAAACCTAACAAGTCAGTGTACTTGTCATGTGATTAGCATCTGAGTAATTCCCTACCCGTTCTTGTGGACAATGATGCCTTTTTGAATTTCAAATATCTTAAAACTAGTCTCCAACATGGCATCCCATTCTTTCTTGGCTTTTGAGCTATCATTATCGCGGACAACCTTTCAGAAAGCTCCATTAGGTGCATTGCATAGACACAAGAGTCGTTCCCTATTTTCCAGTACCACGTGAGTTGAGTATTTGATCGAATTGTTCTATGCATGTATTCGTATCTAACTACGATTAACCGAAAAAAAATCAGAACTTAGTCTCAATAGTAAATTGTAAAAGTAATGTGCACATATATATATATATATACATATACTACAAGAAAAGTTAGTTTTAGCCACCAAATTCTCAACAACGACAATTAAAATGGTTGCTAAATGTATACATTTAATTAGTGACCAAAAGTCATGTGGTTGTAGCTATATATGGTTACTAAAATCTAACAAATCATAGCATATAAGATAGTAATCAAAGTTTGAGTTTTTAGCAACAATTATCTTAGTCACTACAGATAAACATTTATTGTGACCAATTTAACGGTCAAATATTAAATGGTAGCTATAAGTCATTTATGTCAATTATAAGCAACCACTTAATTGGTTTCTAAATATATATATGCATAGTAACCAACTAATACGATCGCTAAAAATATAACTATAGCCACCATCTTTATGTGGTTGCTAAAAGCGTAGCTACAACAACCAATTTTATGTGATTGCCATATAGAATGCTCGTAGCAACAAAATAAATTTTGTCACTAATTATTTAAAAAAAAAATCCTTTCAATTAAGATTGTAGTAGTTGATTAATTTAAAGGTCAATGCAATATGTCCCAAATAATAAATTTACAATTATATCACAATATAGTTGCTAAAACATGTTAAATATATGAATTGTTGTAACCATATAAAAATTATTCCAACCAATGGCTTGGTTGCTAAAGAAATACTTTTTACCAATAGAAAGTGGTCATTGAATCATATAAAATGGAATAAAATTTGCGACAAAATTAGAATTATTGCATCCATATACACTACAGGAAAACACGCTTTTTCTGGTGGAAAAATCCAGCGGAAATAATCTGGCAGAATTTCAGAGGAATAATTTTTGCCGGAATAAGGAGGAAATTAAAAAAAAGTTAAAAAAAAAATACATGGGAATTCCGACAGAAATTTCCTCCGGAAAAACAAAAAAACAAAAAAATAAAAAATAATTTCCCTAGAAAATTCAATAAAAAAAATTAAAAAAATCTAGCGGAATTCCGATTGAAATTTCCTCCGAATTTTTTTTAAATTTCAGCCGAATTACATATGTATTTTAAATTACAAAATATTTAAACAAGATTAAGCATAGCCTAATTGTAAGGCTATAAAACTCATATTCCAAAGGTCCAAGGTTCAAACCCATTTGCTGTAGAGTAACTTTATTTTTTAAAAAAATATTCCGGGGGAATATTTCCGTAAGTTTATTGAATATTAGAATTTGTGGATACAACTTAATCATCTTTTTTAGACATAATCAACTTATTTACAAAAGAAATTGATACACACACACACACACACATACATATACATAGGTGTCGTATTTTTTTAATTAATAACACCTAAAGTTCACATAAGTTTATTTATTTATTATTTTTATATGTCTGTAAGTTACAAAGATAGGATATCCATTGAAAAATTCATGTGTTTTATTTGAATCAATAATTACTATTTATCATTCGCATAATATGAATTGTTTATTTTTATTTCTATATATCTTATAATATATGAAATATAATGCATGTGATCATTAAAAATTAATATAATCTTTTAAAACTATTAACAACAATTGAATTTTACAAGATTATATCAAAAAAACATCAATTAATTTAAAAATGAAATATTATTAAAAGCACATAAAAAGTTTATTTTACACATAAGTTATTTTTTTCAAACATTATTTATTGGATATAATTAATGGAAACAACTAAATTACAAATAACTGGATATATAAACAGATATGTATTCAGAGCGGATATTAAACGGATTGAATATCTAATTATCATATATGTACCCATTTATAATCGGATATCTATAATTGAATATGGATAATATTCGCTTTAAACAGATACGAATAAGAATATAAATAAGTTAACAAAATAACAATATGTAATAAGTATAAATAATATTTTACAAATAATATATTAAAAAATTAAAATAAGTTAACAAAACAAAAATACTTAACAAGTATAAAAAAGATAATATATTAATAAATTAAAATAAGAATAATCAAACAAATATGTAATAAGTATAAAATAAAACAAAACAAAACATATCATAACTTCTTGTAATAGCTTGGTGATTGAGGGCTTGACAAATAAGCTTGAGGTCATTAGTTCAAATCTCCTCAATTACAAAAATTTACACATTTTGGGGATACTATTCCAGCTGTGATGGCAACAGTGGGGGCCCGACCAGCGGCGGCGGTGGGGCTCCAGTGGAATTCGATGGGCGCCGGTGCCCTTTTTGCATATTATTGCAACCAATGATTTTGTTGCTAAAGAAATACTTTTTACAAACCAATAGAATGTTGTCACTATATGTCTAACAATAGCAATTATGTTAATATTACAGTGACCACGGTTTTTCACATTAACAAGTAAAAGTTTTGTTGCTGATAATTCCATCTTTGACAACCGTTATTAGATGGTCGCTATACACTTTTTCGATGGAATTCGATGTGCGCTGGTGCACTTTTTGCATATTATTGCAACCAATGATTTTGTTGCTCAAGAAATACTTTTTACAAACCAACAGAATGTTGTCACTATATGTCTAACAATAGCAATCATGTTAATGTTACAGTGACCACGATTTTTCAAATTAGCAAGTAAAAATTTTGTTGCTGATAATTACACCTTTAGTAACCGTTATTAGATGGTTGCTATACACGCATCTATAGCAACCAATTTAATAACCCGTTACTAAGTATTTTTAGTAACTACTCTATTGTGACCACTTGTGACCAAGTCTATTTTGGTTGCTATAGGTTTTAGCGATCATTTTCTAACTTTTAGCGACCATCATTAATGCCTGCTAAAACTATTTTTTCTTGTAGTTACCAGAATGTGCTCGCACTATGCTCGAAATATTATTTAACAGAATATATACAAAATATATATAGTTGAGGGAAAATATCTTTAGAAATAATATGAATATGTAAGTAAAAAATATATATAAGTAAAAATATAGTTGAGGGAAAATATCTTTAGAAATAATATGAATATGTAAGTAAAAAATATGTATAAGTAAAAAATATATATAATGATATTTTGAAAGTTTCTAGAGTAGGGGATAGTTGAAACCAATACTACGGTTTGCAAAATGAATTTAGGTATGTAACATATTTGCTAATTTTTGAATAATATTCAGTATGTTATATAGTTTATATGTATATGAAATATATTTAATTTTAATGCCACATAATTCATGCGTTGAATATCGTAAACATCAACTGACCACAATACTCAAAAAGGATAAATAGTATAACAAAAGTACTAAAGTCAAATCACGTTTCAGAATAAAAATAATACTCTCATAATTGTTTAAAAGTAATAATTATAATAAATTAGAATTGTTAATATTTAAGACATATGTTCAATAATCCTCATGGCAAACCAAATATGTCCAAATCTATATATTAAATGTCCAAAGCCAATTATGGAAGTATAAAATGTACTCACTCCAAACCAATGTAAAAAGAAGTTGTCACTAAGGTTGTAATAAAGTAGAGGGGGTTAGAACCTGGCAATGTTGAGATCTCTTGTTCGAATTTTTTTGTTCTCTCACTTTTTTTTTTTTTTTTGGTGAGTGTATGTGTGTGACGTCCAGATTAATATCTATAGGATATTTCAAGTTAATTATATCAAAATTTAAAAAAAAAAAGGTAAAAAATAGTTAATAGAATAACAAAAAATAAAAAGTAAATTAAGAGAGAGGTCACTCTGATGAATTAGCTAAAGAGAAGGGAGATCTTACTCAGCTACCCGGTATGGTGGAACTTAATCCGAGCAGTGGTGTAGTGAAGGAGTTTTAGATGATGCAGTGGATGGATGATGTGAACTTATGTTTTATTGATATAATTTTTTAAAATGAAAAGTTATTTTAGAAAGCCAACAACCAATCACAATTTTATTTAATTAAAAAATTCAAAATTTTGAGAAAAATTTCTTTTAGTCAAAATTACATAATTGCAATCAACGAACCATTCTCATATATATATATATATATATATATATATATATATAGTATAGATCTAATAGTTTATAATAGTTTTTCAATATAAGATGCAAAATGACTTCATTATGGAAGCATTTCTTGCAATATTTATGTGTTAAAATTCAGGGAGAATGAGTAAATGCGTTAAAATGAATGTAATCACATATTTAATCAATGGTCTTTAATTTAATGGATATGTATCTCATTTTTAAAAGTACGAGAGGCGTGATGCAAGGTTTGAATCCTAGCAATATGGGTATGTGGTGGTGTGTTTCATATAGTGGAAAACGCATTTTGCGTGTGGTCATTAATATCTGTCTTTTTTTTTCAGAGTAATGTTGATTACGGTACAATGTAAATATATTGAGAATATTTAGTTTTTTAAAGAAATATTATGAATGAATAAAAACTAATGAAATTGGTCACATTATTATAATATTATTATTAGATATATCACACTAATAGTTTCTAAGATTATTTTGATTCTTAATATTTTTTTTTCTTTATAGTAGCTTTTTTTTTTTAACTAGTGAGTTAAAAGCTTAGAATATTCTAATTGAAATTTTTTACAAGATCAAATATATATCATAATTTTTTTTTAGAAAAAAAAATTTAACAATGCTTGATAATAGGTTTTACTTGCTTTCAATATTTACAAATAAAAAGAAGTACATATATACTACTATTAACATATACAATTCTTGTAAGACCCCACATTTGTATTATAATTGGAAAAATATTGGTAAAGGGTAATTTTTGTTACATCTTGAAAGTTTGGGGGCCTAATTGGAAGAATTAGAACTTGTAGGACTTGATTTGTATACTTTTGGACTGAATTGAAAAGGATCGAAACTTTGGGGACTAAAGTGTAAGGCGGTTATAAGTTGAGGGATCATGTTGCAAATTCTGAAAATTGGTCTTTATCTTCTTCCTTAGGCTGAAAAACGTACACATATACATACAACATATACATATATACATTTTATTCTCCTAAACTTCCCAAGCCCATATCTTTCTCGTTTCTTCACCAAATCACGCAAATTATATATGAAAATCGATCACCGCGACGAGAGGAACACATAGGTGGTGGTATTTTTGGGTTTCGCCGAACGGTGGAGGAGCAGTGACGGCAGCAGTGACGCGACGGTGGAGGAGCTCCGTTTCCGACGAGGTTTTCCGGCGAACTTGAGGTGGTTCTTCGACTTCTCGACCTGCGAAAGCTATTGGTGAGTTCAATATTGAGCTAGAATCGACGGAGGGGATCAAATTAAAGCGGGGGTAAGTAGGGTTTCTATTGACGAATTTCCTCAATTAAACTTTAATAGCTTGAGATTCCCAAAAATTGAATGAGGGCTTTGATAGATCGCATCGAGACGAATTTTGGGGTGAAACAGGTCGGTGATTCGGCAACGGGCAGTGGCGGCTCCGGCGGCGGCAGTGGCGGCTCCGGCGGCGGCTCACGGTGGTTCTTGGGCAGGTTGTTCCCCTTAACGAGGAGGTCTCGAATATGTTGATATTAGCCCTATTTGATATTTAGTATGACTTGAATTGGCCAAATACAAGTTGAAAGGGGAAAAATGCATATAGAAGTTTGTGTGAGGTGAAAATTTAGTGTAGTGAGCAATAATGTGGAAGATTTGAGCTTAATAATCTAATAAAGCGACACATCTATTGGTTAGTAAGTGAAGATTGTGCATGTTGATGAATTGAGCATGGGACATTGAACAATGAATTTAGCTTACTATTACATGTACGTATGAGTTATGGTTTTGGCCATAAAGACCCTGAGGTTTAGTCAATAAAGGAATTATGCTTGATATGGAATTGTATTAGATTATGGATTGTAGTCGGTTAAATTATGTTATTCTTGAATTCTAGGTGAACGTGTGCAAAGGCACTGATAAGTGAACATAACGAGCTTCGGTAAGCGCATCCAGGTGAGGGTTCTACCTTTTCTTGTTGGAAAGAATAGCCACCATATTTCTATCGTACTTCTTGGACTATGAGCCCGAATATGCCCTATTGTTTCGAATTGTTTGGGCTTGCCGCCTGTTATAACCGTATTGCACTCTTGATCGATCTCTTGAACCAATGCTCTTGTATTGGACTGTTCTTGGCTTGTCGCCCAATTTCATGTTGTGTTTCAATCCTGCTATTGTCTAGCTTGTATTATCATGATCGTCGCCTTGTCTGGTGTACCGTTTGGGGCTTGCCGCTCGTTATATGCTATCCTAGACTTTTGATTAGTCCTTTATTCTCTTGTTTCGCAATTCTTTCGTATCCTGTATTGCCTGGGCTTGCAGCCTATTTGAGCCGTTATAGACTTTAACTGTTTCCTGATATCGATTGCTTGTTATTATTGTTTGTTACCAGTGCTACTGTACTGTATTGATGAGGACTTGTTGTCCCTCTTGTATTGTGATTGTTGGTTATTGTATTGCACTGCACTGTTTTGGAACCCTTCTGCCTGATTATCAGATTGGGGATTGTACTGTTCTGGCGGCTATGGGGGTGCCCATAGTTCGTGTTTGTTCCATGGGAAGCTCTCATGGAACGGTCGGGTGGGGAAGTCCCTCGATCACCTGTTTCCTGTCTGGAGTGGCCACCCAGAATACTGGGAGGGATAAGGAAGGGTCCTGCTTGTTTCTTATTCTTGAAGAGATAAGGTGGTGATACTCACCTTTGTCTATTGTTTGAGATTGTTTCTGAATTGCTATTGTTTGTTCTGACCTTTGGCTATTTATTGGATTCACCCCTTGAATTATTTCGATAACCAAGTGTTATCATGGTGCTTGTATTCACTTGACGTGTTGTACCCTTGAGCTCAGCTATCGCCCGTTACTGTACACCAATTAATCGAACCCTGTTCTTCGTCTCTGCTTGTATTGATTGACTGAACCTTACCGCATTACTATTTTCGTGTACCCTCACTGAGTCACTTGGACTCATTCTCGTTTATTTGATGATTATTGTTCTCAGAGTTGTTGAGAGAGAAGTGGGTTGAGATCGAAGGTTATCGCTGCGCAAAGATGTGTACTCAATGGCTTCCATTTGTATTTCATTCTTACCAAACGCTTAGCATTTATGTATTTAGGTCCTACGGGAGCCAATGGTTGTATTTTGGATAATTGTATATGGATTGTGTGGCCTGTGGCCGTATCTTGAGAATGTACTCGTTTGTATCGTTAAAACAAATGCGAAATTTAGTTGTACATGATTATTTTGGATCGTTTGGATGAATTATGCGTATCTGATATTAAGGCATGACTACAGGGTGAACCGTGGAGTCGTTTTATTTTGAAACATTAATTGTTGCTTTTAGATCCAGGTCTGCCTGCTCGAATAGCGAACCGGCTCGGGGAGAAAGGCTGCTCCGGGCCGGGGCGCTACAAGTGGTATCAGAGCTTGGGTTATAATGCCCAAGCATACCGGGAAAGGATCCTCGGCTGTGGAACACGGGAATAGTGGAGAATAGGCTTGATGTCAGTAAAGTGATTAGGATTGAACTCTTTTGGGATATATATTTGACATGAACGTTGTGATAGGGTGCGATTGGGTTGGACGACCAGTTACTTTCGGAATGTCGAATACTTAACTAAAGTATGGATGAGGAAGAAGTTCTTCGGGTTTATAGTATTGAAGCTAAATGACTGTGATATATTGATTACATAGTTGTACGATAACTATGTTATTATTGGACAACGGATAAATGAACTACTGATGACTGTGGAATTAGCCAAGATAACGGGAAAGGTAAAGTTCGAAGAGAAGAAACAACTCTGGAATGATATGGGGATTGTGATGAGACTAAGTGAAATGTGAGAAACATAAAGTCCTTAAGGTATAAGGGTTGTTCTAAAAGTTATGAAAGAATGAGAATAATGGAGACATAGAAGTTATATGCCTACAACTAGCAAGCAACTCGAGATTGACAGAAGGAGAACAAGGATAAGTGAAACAGTAGAAGGATGGCCAAAGCGTTTGAGACGAAAGAGATAATAAGGACTTGAAGTGTTTGCCCAATTGACAAGCGAGGTCCAAATAAGTTAAAGTTGAGGAATGAACGATAAGGATTAAATGAGCCAACAAAGGGCATTGTGGAAAACTTGAGTTGTATTTTCTCGAAAGGATGAAGGCATCTCTATGGAGGACCTTATGAAAGAGTACAATGAGAATATAAGAGCTGTGGCTGTGAAACAAGTAGAGACAGTGAACGTTCATAATATGGGCATCCGAGCAAGAAAAGTAGAGGTACTAAGATCTCAACGTATACAGGAGACCTCAAGAGACCGTGGATAAGATTATTGTTTAAACTCCTGTAAGGAAAATCAAGTGTCCTGCCCCTCCGATTGATAGGAAAAATGACGCGGATACTATTGAGGTAATTAAGGAAAAGGGTGAACTTCCAAGACAAAGAAGCCTAAGAGAGAGATTGGGGCTTTATGACCTTAATGGATCCAAGAAATCGTGAATAAGGTTGATTGGCCTAATCCGAGGAAGGCTATGAAATTACTCATTGCCCTAATTGAGGAATAAAGGTAATACAAATAAACTTGATGGGGATGCAATGTTAAATCGCACAAATTTGTGATGATCGTGATATGCATATATTGGATCTAGTCATACGAACAAGATGGTTGATTTCTGTGCGACAATGACCAAAAAATGCTTTTATTATGGGGCTACAAGAGTCCGGGCATGGTACTCAGATGTGTTGGCATGAGCGACTTGATGGTCGCATAATAGATAATTTATGTACTAGAATGGAGTATATTATATGTAGATCATGTTTGTAAGGTTCTGATACTGATGTAATGCATAGCATTACCCATGATTGTACTAATGTGTTACCTGTCTCTCTGTTTGCTAGTACCTGAAAGTATACGTCATGATTTGGCATGTTAAGACCTGAAGGAACCAAGTGAAAGATTGAAAAATGAAAGTGGTTTTAGTTAATTTGAGGTATTGAACTTTTGTTATCGGAAAGTTTTGAGTTGATTCAGAGAATGTTACTGGCTTCCTTTTTTAGACGTGCAGTGTAGTTGTTTGGTCCAGAGCACATGCCACTTTCAGATGAATGAGAACCGAACGACAAGGTATTGATAGCTCTCAAGTGGATATAACTGCACCTAATCGTTTTGGATGTGAGCCACACAGTACCGTAGGCGAGGTAACAGGAAGTGAGAACGTTTTGTGAAGGAGCAATGTCTCGAGAACTCTAAATAGAATCTGGGGACCAGATTCTTTTAAGGGGGGGAGAGTGTAAGACCCCACATTTGTATTATAATTGGAAAAATATTGGTAAAGGGTAATTTTTGTTACATCTTGAAAGTTTGGGGGCCTAATTGGAAGAATTAGAACTTGTAGGACTTGATTTGTATACTTTTGGACTGAATTGAAAAGGATCGAAACTTTGGGGACTAAAGTGTAAGGCGGTTATAAGTTGAGGGATCATGTTGCAAATTCTGAAAATTGGTCTTTATCTTCTTCCTTAGGCTGAAAAACGTACACATATACATACAACATATACATATATACATTTTATTCTCCTAAACTTCCCAAGCCCATATCTTTCTCGTTTCTTCACCAAATCACGCAAATTATATATGAAAATCGATCACCGCGACGAGAGGAACACATAGGTGGTGGTATTTTTGGGTTTCGCCGAACGGTGGAGGAGCAGTGACGGCAGCAGTGACGCGACGGTGGAGGAGCTCCGTTTCCGACGAGGTTTTCCGGCGAACTTGAGGTGGTTCTTCGACTTCTCGACCTGCGAAAGCTATTGGTGAGTTCAATATTGAGCTAGAATCGACGGAGGGGATCAAATTAAAGCGGGGGTAAGTAGGGTTTCTATTGACGAATTTCCTCAATTAAACTTTAATAGCTTGAGATTCCCAAAAATTGAATGAGGGCTTTGATAGATCGCATCGAGACGAATTTTGGGGTGAAACAGGTCGGTGATTCGGCAACGGGCAGTGGCGGCTCCGGCGGCGGCAGTGGCGGCTCCGGCGGCGGCTCACGGTGGTTCTTGGGCAGGTTGTTCCCCTTAACGAGGAGGTCTCGAATATGTTGATATTAGCCCTATTTGATATTTAGTATGACTTGAATTGGCCAAATACAAGTTGAAAGGGGAAAAATGCATATAGAAGTTTGTGTGAGGTGAAAATTTAGTGTAGTGAGCAATAATGTGGAAGATTTGAGCTTAATAATCTAATAAAGCGACACATCTATTGGTTAGTAAGTGAAGATTGTGCATGTTGATGAATTGAGCATGGGACATTGAACAATGAATTTAGCTTACTATTACATGTACGTATGAGTTATGGTTTTGGCCATAAAGACCCTGAGGTTTAGTCAATAAAGGAATTATGCTTGATATGGAATTGTATTAGATTATGGATTGTAGTCGGTTAAATTATGTTATTCTTGAATTCTAGGTGAACGTGTGCAAAGGCACTGATAAGTGAACATAACGAGCTTCGGTAAGCGCATCCAGGTGAGGGTTCTACCTTTTCTTGTTGGAAAGAATAGCCACCATATTTCTATCGTACTTCTTGGACTATGAGCCCGAATATGCCCTATTGTTTCGAATTGTTTGGGCTTGCCGCCTGTTATAACCGTATTGCACTCTTGATCGATCTCTTGAACCAATGCTCTTGTATTGGACTGTTCTTGGCTTGTCGCCCAATTTCATGTTGTGTTTCAATCCTGCTATTGTCTAGCTTGTATTATCATGATCGTCGCCTTGTCTGGTGTACCGTTTGGGGCTTGCCGCTCGTTATATGCTATCCTAGACTTTTGATTAGTCCTTTATTCTCTTGTTTCGCAATTCTTTCGTATCCTGTATTGCCTGGGCTTGCAGCCTATTTGAGCCGTTATAGACTTTAACTGTTTCCTGATATCGATTGCTTGTTATTATTGTTTGTTACCAGTGCTACTGTACTGTATTGATGAGGACTTGTTGTCCCTCTTGTATTGTGATTGTTGGTTATTGTATTGCACTGCACTGTTTTGGAACCCTTCTGCCTGATTATCAGATTGGGGATTGTACTGTTCTGGCGGCTATGGGGGTGCCCATAGTTCGTGTTTGTTCCATGGGAAGCTCTCATGGAACGGTCGGGTGGGGAAGTCCCTCGATCACCTGTTTCCTGTCTGGAGTGGCCACCCAGAATACTGGGAGGGATAAGGAAGGGTCCTGCTTGTTTCTTATTCTTGAAGAGATAAGGTGGTGATACTCACCTTTGTCTATTGTTTGAGATTGTTTCTGAATTGCTATTGTTTGTTCTGACCTTTGGCTATTTATTGGATTCACCCCTTGAATTATTTCGATAACCAAGTGTTATCATGGTGCTTGTATTCACTTGACGTGTTGTACCCTTGAGCTCAGCTATCGCCCGTTACTGTACACCAATTAATCGAACCCTGTTCTTCGTCTCTGCTTGTATTGATTGACTGAACCTTACCGCATTACTATTTTCGTGTACCCTCACTGAGTCACTTGGACTCATTCTCGTTTATTTGATGATTATTGTTCTCAGAGTTGTTGAGAGAGAAGTGGGTTGAGATCGAAGGTTATCGCTGCGCAAAGATGTGTACTCAATGGCTTCCATTTGTATTTCATTCTTACCAAACGCTTAGCATTTATGTATTTAGGTCCTACGGGAGCCAATGGTTGTATTTTGGATAATTGTATATGGATTGTGTGGCCTGTGGCCGTATCTTGAGAATGTACTCGTTTGTATCGTTAAAACAAATGCGAAATTTAGTTGTACATGATTATTTTGGATCGTTTGGATGAATTATGCGTATCTGATATTAAGGCATGACTACAGGGTGAACCGTGGAGTCGTTTTATTTTGAAACATTAATTGTTGCTTTTAGATCCAGGTCTGCCTGCTCGAATAGCGAACCGGCTCGGGGAGAAAGGCTGCTCCGGGCCGGGGCGCTACAATTCTTTAACCCATTAGAAAAAACAAAGCATATACAAGTATTTAACATCTATAATTACTTCAAATATAATTATTTATCACCTTTCTTTGTTAAAGTATTTCTAATAGTTTATTTCTTCACTATTGATTTGAAGTATGTTTAAATATCTGTCCAAAAACTATACGAATTAAACTTTTTGTACCTATATATTTTAAATAAGATCAATCATATTAAAATTAAATATGTTAATATAATTTTTAAAATTCTTTCTTTCATCTGTACATAAGCAACGATGATGTTGAATAATCATAAATTTTTATATCATTTGTTTAAAGTCCGTTCACTTATGCTTTCTTGTGATAAAATTTGATTGGATTAATTTTAATTGTACTAAATATCAGTATTGTATTCGTTAAATATTGAACATAGAACAACTTAACTATTATTCTTACTCTTCATTATATTTATAAAACTTCCAGTTTAGAGCAAATTAAACATTATTGAGTATATCACCCGTTCTATATTTAGAACATCTATGTTTCCACTTTTTCATACCACTATGTTCTATCATAGCACCACTACCTCTACAACTGATTTTGATGTAGTAAAATCAAAATCCATGTTAATCACATTATACCATTATATTCACCACCATCATCATACAAATGTTTTCTTTTTTTTTTTTTCAATCTATTATTATTTTCATTTACTTCTACACTATTACCTTCACCTCGATCTCTACCATTAATGTCCTCTCTTCCATCATTGCCATTAAATCCACCTTTCGTATTATATCCACGACTTTTAACAACAACCTCCACTACCACCTCCATCTTCACATTCATTGCTTCCTCCTCTCCATTGCCTTATATTGCAACTCCACCAAATCACTACCATGCTAGAACACCTTCTTAAAAGAAAGAATACTTTTAGTTCAAACTTGTGTAACATTCATATTACTTTGTTGATTTTTTTTTTATCTATACAAATTGTTGAACAAGTATTTCATACAATAAATGAAAAAAGTTGTATAGATTATTTCTACTTATTTTTTTTATAAAATTAATGTAAAAACTATGAGATTCGTTGCAATATATTTTATTAATATCTTTTTTTTTTGTTTCTAAAACTTACTTTCTCTTAATTTAAGTTTCCATCATATCATTGACCTTCTTTTGATTTTATTATTTCTACTTCTCTTTTGTAGCATGTGTATATTTTCTTTATGAGACCTATCCTTTTTTTTCCCTTGTCCCTAATTAATTTCTAATTCAATGTGAAATTTGTGAACATAATTTCTCTGCTTATAACTTTTTATATTTATTTTGTCATTAACACAATTTTTAAGCTTTCTATTTCTGCATTATCATTTATTCACTAAAATATAATATAATTTTATATTTTGTTTTTCCAGTTCGAAATAATTAGTTAAAAAAATTATAATTTTTTTTATTTATAAGCCATCTTTTATTTACTTTCACACAAAACACATGTGGATATTTTTTTAGCTTTAGTAATTGCATATTTCAATTATTTACTTATGTCTCGATATAATAATTTTATGATAAATGGTGACATAATGCTCAATAAGTTTAGTTGTGTTTTGCACTTTTTCTTTTTTAATTATAATGTCTACAAACTTTGTATTTTTGATGAATTCTAAGAGTAATCACAATGAAAAAGACACAATAAATTGGTGTAAGGGATCTAAAATTATCAAAAAATGAAAATTATTTTACAATTGATAGCCAATAATGTTATAAAAGAATGATCTATCTAATAAATTGTATCTATATTGAACGGATTGAAGAGGGTCACTTGCTCTTATTTATTTATTTATTTATTTATTTTGTATGACAAAATTTAATACTATAGAGTCCAATTAAAAATCTAATTCTTTATTTATAATTATGATATTTATTTCATCTAGTACTCATTTTGAAGTCTAATTCTTAATTTTTTAATTACTGAACAACCATGAGTAAATATTGTTTACTGTAACTTATATAGGGTTATTTTAGTCTTCATAAAAAAAAGAAGAAACTTAAAGCACTCATAAGTTATTCACACTTTTATAATAAGAAAGAATGGATGGATGGATGATTGGAAAAAGGGGGGGGGGGGGGTATGGTAATTAACAAGACGACAATTGGCAACTATAATGAATTTTGAGGGAAATTAGGCTAAATGCCAAAATCTCTTAAGTAGGGATGGCAAAATGGTTCTTAATTTATGCCCACATGATTTTGTGTTGAATTGAGTTGAGTTGAGTCCAATATAGTTTAAAATGTGCTGGATTGAGTTAGGTTTTATGTGGTTAGTGTTGATATTGAGTTCTAATTGGATTGATGATAAGTTGATAATGAATTCATGTTAGGTCCTAAACAGGTTATCCAATAAACAAAAACATATTTATTTTTTTTATTTGATTGTAATTCATTTTAATATTCTAAAATCATCTAAAAAATGTAAGAATTGATAATTTTAATTTATCTTTTTTTGATTTTGATTAAACATACAATAATGTCGTATTAAATTCATCTACAACCCACCTTCAATCCATTGACAACCCATTTTCAACCCAACCTATCTCCAATCCATTTTTTAAAATCGATCTCCAACCCAACCCAATGTAACCCAACCCAACCCATCCAATCCAATTGTCACCCCTACTCTTAAGTAAATGTGTGGCTCACTCATCTTCATCTTAGCTTGGATATTAAATTATAAATGTTCTATGTATTTTGGAGACGCTTGTTTCATTTCATACTCTATAGTATGCTACAAACATCGTTGGGGTTTAGAACGCCACATTACAATATCATTCAGAATGATCAAATACTTGGAAATCAAAATACAATTTAAAAACGATTCCATTATAATGCATAAAAGAATAAAACAACAAAAAAACACTAAACAAAAAAGAAAAAATAAATAAATGAAATCTCTAGTATGAACCCATTTCGGACCGATCACAACACTTCTATCTACAGAAAAATTTGTAAAATTTAACGTAATAAAATCAGGCATTAGCAAAACTTAATAGCAATTTGAAATTAATAGTCAAATTGAGATACCAAAAAATGATCATGATAAAAATTTCAAACAAGACATCAGGATAAGAGCATCAAACTTGGACTCCTCCAAGACATTATCAAAACAAACATTTAAAGAACCGCTCTTTGGTATAGCAACACTGTTTAAATACAGGAATAGATAACAGGAGAATCAAACAGCACAACAGTTTTCTGGTCAAGTGGTCACAAGTGAAACCACATAATCTCTTTCCTTTGCATGAAAATCAGCCGAGGGCTTATTGATTGAATAACAAAAGACCCTATTATGGTGTCATCAAAAAAGTGCAAAAATATCCTCTGCTTTTGCATTTCATCGACCACTGTTGCTCGTTGACAGAGACAAGCCTTGTTCGACTAACCCTCCAATGCTGATGCTCCAGATATAATCTCAGTCAACTCAGTAGTGATGGATGCTTGGCGTGTTCTGAGTAGCGAACATAAAGACCGATGAGACCAGTGGATAGGAAAGATTTTCTTTTACTAATAACAATAGAATCAATAAAGCATTTCCAGTCATTCCATCACTGTACTATAGCTTGGGCAAACCGATAAGCTGGTTGAGTCATGTCTACGTGTGCGCATACAAATGTGAGAAGATGTGAGAGATAGAATGAAACCTGTTATAAGTGAGCGTAAGACGGTCAAGCATTTCTCCTGCATTTCTGCTGGAGCTGTCCATTGCAGACATTCTAGCACCTTGCTCACTGCAAGCATTTTCTAAGACTGCATTGAACATAACCTGCAAAAAACCAGTAACAGCTTGTTTCACAACAAACAAAAAAGAGCAAATTGATCGTAGTCCCAGGTTTTCCAATTGAAGCTTCAATGACAGTAATCATGAAAACGAAAATTAAAAAACCTACACAAGAAAATTGGAATTCAGAGAGATTTTGAAGCACTTCGGACTTCGTTTCACCGCCTTCAATTTCATAGGAATCCAATTCACCAAGTTTCCCTCCAGCTTCAGCTTCTCTCTCCACAACCTACACAGCATCACATCAGTTAGCATTCATCATTTATAACTCATACTACTAAATCATTGCGAGTAAATTCAGCTGTTTAGGGTGATGACCTCAGGAGATAATACAGTTGAAGTTGTCGGCAAAAATGACACAACTGAATGGAACTTGTTGTAAACAATCCTCAGTGCATCAAACTCAACGTTCTTTAAGATGTCATCCGCAAGCACAGCAACCTGTAATGAATGGTAGGAACTGAGGATCAGATCTGAAAAAAGATGTGAGGCAGAAATACGCTTGCATAAAGATGTCTTCCCATAAAATTAAAAATACACAATATCTTCCCATAAAATTAAAAATACACTGACATATTTTCTATTTTCTCAAACACCTAGATTAAGCAGTAGCAGTCACCCTGGTCTAAGCACACTACAGATTGGATATCAAATCAAGGACCCCATCTAGATCCAGCAAGGGTAGGCCTTAAGCCTGAACTAATCTAGAAAACTGGCAGCAGAGTGAGCAACATTAACAGTGCTTGGCCCAAAGTGGTAGCAAACGAAGCTAACGAAGAGAATTTCCAAGCTAATGCAAGCAGGACCCAAATGCAGCTACGTGTTAGCTAGAAAACCATCGGGTACGTACATTTCTGTACTAATTTGCAGTCCTCAACAACAAGGTACAACTGCAAAAACTGTACTCGAGATTGTTATAAAACAAATAGTCAGCAGGTCTTAGACCTGCAGCTTTTGCATGCCGAGATTGATATAGAATTGGTAAACGGTTCCTATGGCATATTCTAAGAAACAGGCCTGAAAAACAACCTGCGTATAGTTTAGAGGATTTTTCTGCAACTCCGTCATCGATAACTCAATGTCCTTCTTTGAGTCTCGCACAAGTTGGGCCTTTGCCTTTTCTCCCAAAATGACATATTTACACTCCTTTTCAGGACCTGTGAAGCACAGTAATAAAAAACAATTACCCAAGTGCGCAACAAGGAGCACACACATAGAGAACTCAAGGCATGATCAAACTTTTGATGTACCAGAAGTTAACTTATGAAGGCCCCGGCTTATCTTGACAGCTGTAGAATTGATTCCACCACAAAGACCTTTGTCAGAAGAAATTGTGACAATAACATTCTTCTTGACATCAACACCTGGTGCATAGAAGTCGACAGGTAAGTCCACAAATAAGTTTTGAAACCCCCACATTATAATAGCCAAAGAAAGATTGGCAACGAGAAGGCAACATGGACAATACGATTGCCAAACACTCTGAGAAGCCAGACAGATACCCCTCACAGAAACATGAGATGCAGTGTGGAAAGGGGAGCTCAAAGGTATTGACCAATCAACACTACCGAAGCGAATCACATTGATTGTTTGTGATTGACAGGGAAATTTATGATGAGAATGCATACTTTCAGAAGACTAAAAACATGATATCAAGAAACAATCACAACATAGAATCAGAACAAGGAGGCCCTTATAAAGTAAGAGAACATAAAAACAAAAACAAAAAGAAATTCTCAGAAATTTTCAAGCATAATGAAATTTATTTATCAACGCACTTGGAAGGTCACCAAGAAGAGCAGTGAACGGCTGCCATAGTCCACGTGAATTTTCAGCTCTGGTTTGGATGGCTCGCAGCTTTGAAGCTGCAACCATCTTCATTGCCTTTGTGATTTTCTGAATATTCCGAACACTCTTCATGCGGTTGCGGACTACATAATTTAAATCATCACCATGAACATTTTATTTGGGAAGATAAGCGCACCAAAATTAAGAAGAGTCAAAACAAAAGGTAAATAACTGGCAAGAAGCACCAACAAATTCAAGAATGAATCTTACCAACTTGAGTTGAGATGGAACGAACTCCCAAAAAGGCCTGCTCCCTGTTGACATATGATAATTTAATTAGGCAAAAAAGTGAAAGCACTAATATTACATAGTAAGAGCAGCCATGCACAAGTGTTGCAGTTGTACAGGAAGTAATAGGCAGTAATCCAGTACGTTATAAAAATACTAAACCACGATATGTGATCAAATTGGTAACATAAGCAGAAGATCTTCCACAGTATTTCAAGAGTGGAACCAATTTGATTTCCAATTGATTAACTCAACAGGGGAATTGCATCTGGAATTCGATTTTCATAATGAAATGAGTAAAATTCCAGGCCAAGCCGCTTCTGATTATCCAAAAGTATGGCGTTTAACTAATTTTATCTGCATGTCATACCAAAATGCTTCTCGAATTCACAGTGGAAGGAGATTTCCACAAGGGAAATGCCACTAATGCTGCGAAATACCCTTTCCTTTCCCAAACTTCTACACGTGGCCTTTTTATTACATTTTGTTGCATATTGCTACATCAACTTCTTTCACCAGATACCTTATAGTAATATGTAATCAAGTATCTTAACAAAAAGAAAAGATATGTGACCAAATAGCTCCTTGTTACCTTGCTCAGTACATGCTTTTGCAAAACATAATTACCTTTCTTTCATTCATATAACATCTTGATGCACTTATTATATCTTCACTGCAGGAAGATGCATCAGCTTATAATTTTGTTTTCTTGGATTTTAGTTATATTTGATCCATAGTCTGGAAACTTCGTTCTTTATTGTCATTTTTTAAATAAACTATTTCTTTTCTGGATAGAAATTCTTATGCAATCCTCATTCCTAATATTTACATTTTAAATACATTATGTCTACCAAGTCCAGGTGTAGCAACAGTTAATACTCAGAAAGAAAACCCTAAAGAGCCATCCGGTCCAGTCAGCATAAAAACAACACCACTCGTGCACACAATATTGCATCACTTGTGCAGAACCGGGTTCTTAATTATCTGATACTCTTGGAGCCTAAGCAAATTCTAAAGCAACACGTGCAGAGCACAAATGACAAAAAGAATACATGTTTTATATTGTAGTAATTGATTTCACCAATTATTTATGTGAGGCTGGAAGATTTGAATACTCGGGATATGGAGATTAAGCTCCATGAATCAAAGTTTAACCCATCAAAAGAGTGACAAGCTCAGCTTAATAAACGTGCTTAACGAATCTCAACCATCATTCCTGTATATTCCCAGAAGTTAATCTCCTGTTGAAGCTTAAAATGAGCAACTGCATTGGTTGTTAAAGTATTTGTTACATTCGCACAAGACTCAAGAAAACATATAAAGACTAGAACAGCAGGAAAGATATACAATGCCACCTTCAGATCAGGCATATATTAGTTAAATAGAACGGCTTCCAAACAACACTCGCACTATAAGAACTCTATTAACTTCAAAATGACTAAAGAAAAGTCTCTTTACGGAAAGATGAGGCACATGTACGGAGTTAGCTGAATAATGCTACAAAAAATTGAACAGAATACGGCATTTCTCAGACTAAGTATAGAGGCCTACCAGTCCAAGTAATCAAATAGACCCTTATGGACAAATAAGTCCATCAATCAGCATCATTCCCAACAGCATAAGCTGCTATACTTAGCTATCCCTAAAATAATTCCTTGGGACATTATCAACTAATTATTGATTACGCGTTTTGGTTTTCAGACAATTCTATGTATGCTGAGATACGATTGTAGGTCGACCACCTAAAACGTAATATGAAGTGTCTAGGCAATACAACCACTACAACAAGTGTCCGCCCCACAAATCTAAGACAAATATCAAACCTAGCAATACAGAGAGAAAAAAATTGAAAAGAAAAGGGAAAATGACATAGTCCAATAGCGTATAACAACAAAAAAACATTGTACATTACACTGCAAAAGCAGCGGCATGTCTGCCATGTCCATCATAAGAATTTAGAAATAGTACAGAATCCATCAAATTATCCAAATAAAACAAAGTAAAGATTTTCTGAATTTTCTATTTTCACGTGCTGCAATAATCCAATCGAAACAAAAACAAATAAAATTCCGAAACGAAGCAATCGGACTAACAAAATCACGAATAACCACATACAAAAATTGAGAAAGAGAGATCGCTAGCTTACTCGGACGAAGCCACAGAGGAGCGAAGAGGGTTGACGGGTTGAGGGGAAATTAGAGGGGCCGCGAATCGCCTCCCCTCGCGTCTTAGCGCAGCCATCGCCATTGTTGATCTGGGTCGATTTGATCTAACAGATTTTGTCGTTCCAAATTTGAGCTCTTTCTAGGGTTTTCTTGAATTGCTCGGAGATGGAGAGACTGGCAGATGATGGGGGTCCAGTGATTTATGTCGCGTCAGAACGACGACGTAGGAGAAAGGGTATATGCGTCTTTAGCGCTTTTTTTATTTCTTTCTTTTAATCCTAAAAAGACAAAAAGGGAAAAACTTATTGACTTATTTCGTGGATGCTACATTTGATGCAATTTTAGTCAAGTGTGAAATTAATTAATTTTGAGCACATCAAGTTTAAATTCAGAATCTTACCAACAAATATATTTTGTTTAGAGGTGTACTTTATATGTTTAAACAGTAGAAATAGTATTTGATTTAAGATTACTAATCAAATAAAAAATTAAATAAAACAAATCTATAGTTTTTTGGAGGCAAAATGCATATAACCCCCTGTGATGTGGAAAAATAGCACTCCACCCCCCAAATTGAAAAAATAGGAATTTAACCCTCTTCAACATTTTTAAAAAGAAGCAAGTGAAGCCCCTTGACCTTAGTGGTGTGTTTCAAGCACTTTTTTGCAAGTAGTTTGTAGTTTTTAACCGGCGTTTTTGTTAAATAGTCTTTTTAAGTTTTCTTTTTAATTAAATAACCCTCAAGTTTTAATCTTTAGGTAGATAGTCTTTTGTTTGTTAGCTCTAATTCATGAGATTTGGATAAATAATGATCTAACTTTTAGACTTTATATTTTAACCTCTAAAACCAAGAATATTGTAACTTCAACCAAATTAAGAGATCTTTTGTTGCATGTGATCGCTTGATCGACCATGTGATATTGATTAAGCGATCTTGCGTAAATGGTTGATCGCTTGATCGACCATTTAATATCGATTAATCGATCTTTTGTTGTCTGTCAATCGATTAATCGACCATATTATATCGATTAATCGATTTTTTGTTGTTTGTCAATCAATTAGTCGATCATATTTTATCGACTAATCGATCTTTTGTTGTCTGTCGATCGATTTTTTTTTTTTGTGCTCGTGATAATTTTGCATTTCTGTTATCTTATAATATAGGTATGTATGCCGTAATTATGCCGGAAGAATTTGTTATAGGTGTTGAATACGGCGAGTGGACAGAAGAAGAGGCTAGTTGGAAGTGGACAGAGAAATGCAAAGTAACGACACCACTTATTGTTACTAAAAAAAAAATTTCAATAACTTGATTGATAAAATTATTGAGAAGGGGCAACAAAGTTGTTCACGGGCTGATGTTAATATGAAATATATGACAACAAAAGCACCTCCTCCACCACATATAATACATCCAACTGAAATAAAGTCAGACGATGATTTGAAGGTATACTTTACTGATGTTGCTTGTGAGGGTTAGAAACCAATTCTAAAAGTATCTGTGTTCAAGTCGCAGATTGATGGTTTCAACTTTTACAATGATGAGAATTATTTGAACAATGAAAATCCAATATTTAGTTATACATTAATTGGTGATAATGACAATGTAGAAGAGCAACACACAGAAGAACTTCCTTACAATGATATTATGGTCCACGAAGATGTCAATATGAATCAAAAACTACGTGAAGTGGATTTTGATGTCGCAGAAGAAATCATTTTTAGAGAACATGTTTCGGCTGGGATGGGAAGGAGTGTGGTAGGAAGTCAATCACGGCATGCATTTGACGATAGGTCTGAGTTTCACGTGGGGTGTTTATTTAATAACAAAGTTGAAGTAGTGAGAAAAGTTCAACTCATTGTTGTGAAAGCAAAGTTTGAGTATTCTGTCAAAAGATCAAACAAATCATTATATGTTGTAGCATGTGTAAGCCCAATATGAAAGTGGTGAATTCGTTGTTGTAAGTATAGAATTCAGAGAAATTTATTGTCAAGAAATATATTAGTGAGCACACATGTGGATTGGATCATATATCAGGCCAACATTGCCAAGCATCGACCAATCTGATAGGAGAATGCGTCAAGAAATATATTAGTGAGCACACATGTGGACTAGATCATATATCAGGCCAACATCGCCAAGCATCGGCCAATCTCATAGGAGAATGCGTCAAGGAACAGTTTGTCAAAGGAGTAGGACTCTCACCTAGTGGAGTAAAGACTTATGTAGAAAAAAAAAATTAGGATGTGCCATAAGTTATTGGAAATGTTGGAGGGGGCGACAACTTGCAAAGGATTTTGTGAGAGGAACGACAGAGCATGGCTTGCAGTTCTTGAGGCTTATCGGTACATGTTGGAGTCAGAAAATACCGGAAGCAAGGCAAATTTGGTGGTCAACTCTAAAAATCAGTTTCAATACATTTTTGTAGCCTTTGGCCAATGAATACGTCGTTTTTCATTTATGTGAAAGGTAATAGCTGTTGATGGATGTTTTCTGAAAGGAAAATATGGCGGTACATTGCTAGTGGTCACTACATAAGATAGTGAGAATCATATTTATCCCATTGCATGGGTTGTGGTTAACTCTGAGAATGATCGTTTATGGAAGTGGTTTTTCAAAAATCTAATAGATATAATTCCTGATAGTTACAAGATATACATAATATCCGATAGACACGGCTCTATCAAGAAGGCCGTGAAACGTGCTTATCCTTTAGCACATCATGCATATTGCATGAAAAACATTACCGAGAACTTGAAGCAAAAGTTTAGGTGCGGTGATGTCCTTAATCTATATTACTTGGCAGCTAAATCTTACACAGTTGATGAGTTCCAACAACATTTCAACCAAATACGCCAACTTACAAGTAAAGTGGTTGACTACCTTAAGAACGATATTGGCTTCGAGCATTAGAGTAAAGCTTATTTTCCTGGCAACAGGTATAATATTATGAAGACTAACATTGCGGAGTCTATTAACTCAAGACTTCTAACCGAAAGGGAATTTTCAATTGATGCTCTTTTTGATGCAATCCAACAAATCTTGTCAAAGTGTTTTTGTGAGCGTCGTATAGAGATGGTTAAATGCAATACACGATTGGTTCCATCAAAAGAAAGTGAACTTCATGATAGTTTGGAAAACTCAGCATCTCTTGATGTTGTACAACTCAACGTGCATGAATACCATGTGCGTGACTACGGTCCGAATATTGTTGATGATCTTAATAATAATCAATGCGGTTGTAAAGTAATTGATATTGATAGGGTCTCATGCCCTCATGCTATAGTTGCTTTTAGATATCAGAATTTGCCTGATTTTGGTATGAGATTCTACTCAACTTGCTCTTCTGCAATTAGGGCTGATGAGTTTTTGCATGCTTAAGAAACAATCTATCCTACTCCTCCGAAAGATCTGTGGGTGGTTCTTGAATTGATAAAAGATATTATCATTGAACCTCCTTATGTGAATCTATCAAAAGGTAGGAAAAGAGTCAAGAGGATCTCAACCGCTTGTGAGGTTCGTCAGAAGAAGAACAAGTGCGGACGATGCAATAAGCCAGGTCACAAGAAAGGAACCTGCAAAGAAACAATTGAAAATAACTGAAAAGTGTAGATGTTAGCATTTGTAGTTTATGATCAAGTTTATACCTGTAAATATCATTACATTTAATACAAGGAATTTCAAGTTGATCATCAATCTTTTTGATTCAAATTCTTGTATATATATATCATTACACTTCAAACAAAGACAATCGCACAAGAAAGCAAAAAAAAAAATCTATCCATCAACATTGACAATCAATCAATGGATATAGTGATCGATCAATAGACAAAAACTATCGATTGATCGATATCACCACAACTTGTATTCTCACCAATCTTATAAGCCCAAGCCTTAAAAGCAAAGAAAAAATCGATTAGTCAACATGGAATATCAAGCAATCGACAAAAACTATCGATTGATCGATATCACTATAACTTATATTCTGACCAATCTCATCTGACCAATAAAAAAAATCTCTCAATCGACATGAAAGTTGATCAATCAACTAGATAGGTCGATCAATCGAAACATGATAATTGATCAATCGACCAATCTCATATAACATATGTACAGTGTGCATATCTAATACACATCTAATATATTGCTATATGTACAGTGTTATTGATGTATACATACATATATATCTAATCATATATATAATCATGTTCCATACTCGACATATACATAATACATATATATCTAATCATATATAATCATGTTTCATATTCGACATATACATAATACATATATATCTAATCATATATATAATGATATTCCATACTCGATATGTACATCATACATCTATATCTAATCATATATATATATATAATGTGACATATATCTACTATAAATATCTAATCATACTATAAATATATATATAGTATGACATACATATACAATTGCTATATATACACAATATTCCAAGTCTTCTTCTGATCGCTTGATCGATTATATTGATCGCTTGCTTGATTACTAGTTTTTTCCACAATATTCTAAATCTTGTTGTGATCCGTTAATCGATTATTAGTTTTTTCCTCAATATTCTAAGTCTTGTTGTGATCAATTGATCGATTATATTGATCGATTGATCGATTACTAGTTTGTTCCACAATATTGTCTTGTTGTGATCGCTTGATTGATTATATTGATCGCTTGCTCGATTATTAGTTTTTTCCACAATATTCTAAGTCTTCTTGAGATCGCTTGATCGATTATATTGATCGATTACTAGTTTGTTCCACAATATTTCAAGTCATGTTGTGATCGCTAGCTCGATTACTGGTTTTTTCCACAATATTCTAAATCTTTTTGTGATCGCTTGATCAATTATTTTGATCGATTGCTCGATTACTAGTTTGTTCCACAATATTCCAAGTCTTGTTATGATCGCTTGCTCGATTACTGATTTTTTCCACAATATTCTAAATCTTGTTGTGATCGTTAGATCGATTATCATGTTCGCTTGATCGATTGTTATGATCGATCAAAAAATAAGAACAATTTACACATTGCTTGCTCAATTATATGATCGATCAAAAAATAAAAACAATTTACACAGCTTAGCTTAAGTTACACAACTCAAAAAAATAATAACAATTTACACAATCCTCATTAAAATTGCAAGGTTTCAAGTTGGTACAAGTGGATCCATTTTTACTGAGAAAATCTCAGTAGCTAACCGTTGTCGGAACTCAATGATATTTTTGTCGTTCAACTTGTCCATCGGGGTGCCGGTCAAGTGAAATTCGATAAACTTCAGTGAATACATCCCACAGTCCCTACTGCAAAAAATATAAAGCACATACATGAAAAAAAAAAAAGAAAGAAGAGGAAACTGAATACATAACATCAGAAAGAAAATAAATACCTTCGCGCATTAAATGGACATTTGTCGACATGGTAACTCCATTTTTGCTCAAGCAGCTTGCCCATTGTCTCAAAGTGACCCGTCGCTTTCAAGACCTTGTTAAGCTCCGTCCCCCGACAAATTTTGTTGTTGCAATCTAGAATATGCACTTCCCCCTTATCTAAAAACCACGCAACGACAATCCAATGTTGATTGTGTATGTTCAAAACTCCATACACTTTCTTGAATCCCCACCATGGGTCGGCATATTTTGGTTCATTTCCATTCGCATAATCTAATAATTTTTGGCTAATATACATTAGTTCAATTGCATTATTCAAAGTCTCATTGTCCGTGTACCCACAACTATCAACTTTCGAACTATCCATTCCAACAATAACCCGCTCATAAGAAAAATGTAGCTGCTGCATAAACTGACAATCGACAAAAGCTACGTATTGATCATAGAAATTTGGATAATTTCTCTGTCTAATCCTCATTAGACATAGAGCTTCGTCGATATGTTGCGCCAAAATAAAAAAATATGTCAGCAAAATTAATAAGCTAAATAAGTATTAAATCGATCAATCGACATTAAAAATTGATCAATCGACAAAAAAATCAATCAATCGATAAAGGTATCGATCAATCGACAGTAAAACATCAATCAATCGATAATGATATTGATCAATTGACAGTATACATCAATCAATTGACACAAACTGTATCGATCAATCGACAGTAAACATCGATCAATCGACACAAACCATAATTTTTGAAAGTTATACTCATAAAATATTGATCAATCGACAAGAAACATCGATCAATCGATATATTTATCGATCAATCGACATTAAAAATCGATCAATCGATAATTGTATCGACAAAAAACTTACGTCTGATTCGAGCTATTGTCCTTCACCCAATAGCGTGTGGAAAAATGGCTTGCCCAACATTCCTATTTTACCATAAACTTTTTTGTCATCTGGGCCTGAATCATACCACTCCAAAAAGGCAGATAACTTTTTCAAATCAAGTGGCATAAATAAATTAGGCTTGGATGGTTGTGCATCCACATCTCCCATTTTCGCTTCTTCCCTTTTCCACCCTCTTGAGTGAACGGAGACTTTGTGTTTGCTTTTCTGTTTCCTTCTCTCTGGTCTCTTGTCCACCAATGCATAAAGCAAGTTAATCCTTTTATCTGTCTTGTCTATTTGTTCCAACAGAAAGTTTTTCAACCCGAGAAGTCCATCATTAATACTTTTCATTTTTTCAATAATTTCATCGTGATGAGTACACGATGATGATGGAGACGCCCTCACTTCCGTGGGTTGGGCAGAAGTGACTTGCTCATTGATGTATTTCAATTGTTCCATGATTTCATCGTGATGCGCACACGATGATGGTGGACAAATGTCTACTTCCTCAAGAGGTAGGCTTAGTTTAGGGGCAAGAGTTTGATGCAGACTTGGTTTTGCGGCGGAAGGTGGGGTTCGTGCATCTGTTGCTTCCTCATGATGCTGGAAATATGGTGCCCCTTCTACATCAGCACCATCGCGTTTGAACTCAATCACGTCAGCATCATGGTCAGAAGGAGACCTCAACTCTGTAATCCCTTCCAAGTCTCGAGTGAGTTGATCGATTACATCATTAAAAATCTCTTTCAGATTATCAAATGATCTTATGTAAGGCTCTCTCAACTCCCTCTTTGTTGGGTATAGGAATGGATGCACGACTACCTGAAATTCAAATTTGCACATATTAAGTTATGTATATCGATTCAAGAAATAAAAAAATATATTGAAATTAAATTTCATATTTTTTAGAGGTACCTCGTTGCTCTTTTCAATTGCCTCTTCAATCATCTCAAAAACCAATTTTTCAGATTTACTAGAATGCCACCTCACAATTCTGGGAAGTGGCAACAATAGATCATCCCCTGTTAGAACCATAGATAACCCGAATTTCACAAAAGCAGGGACAACTTCATAAGCCTAAATGCAAAGAAACAAATCAATCAATTGATATGTATTGATCAATTAAGAAAAATCCTACAAATTTTCTACAACATCGACCAATTGACAAGATTAATCGATCAATCGATAACATGTATCGATCAATCGACGATATCACAGTCGGTCAATCAACACCATGTATAGCTCGATCGACAAACACAATCAATCAATCGATACATGTATCGATTAATTGACAGTAAAATCGATCAACGACGATGTTAATCGCTCAATCAACACAAGCCATAATTTTTGAAAACTATACTCATAAAAATCGATCAATCGACAACAAAGATCGATCAATTGATATATTTATCGATCAATCGACAACAAAAATCGATCAATCGACAATAATAATCGATCGATTGATATATATATATATATATATAAATAAGTTCTTTTCAAGGTAAGCTTACTTGTAAGACCTAAGGAAATCCAACAATATTGTAAGATTCAATTTTTTTGAAGTCTTCTCCTTTTTCAACCCATTGAAAATATTTTTTCTTCAGTTCTCTTGTCCGGAGTGACTCCAATGTCATCACAAAAGACTCCCTTCCCCATGGATAAGAATTGAAAAAGTCCAGATTGTTAACAAATAGCAGAAGGTCTTCGTTCACATTGTTATGGTCATCCTTCGGCAAAATGAAAGTATGAATCAACCATGCGAGATATACTTTGAATTTCTCTTCTGCCAAATTTTTTTTCTTTTTCATACAATCATCCAAGTCTGAAATTTTTACTAATTGTTTCTTCTTACCCATAACCTTCTACAATAAATTTTAGCTTTTGTCGTAATTTCTCATCCTCTCCAGTTCATCATTGGGAGGGAGTGGACCACAATTTAGTCTAGTAACTATGGCAAACTTCGTCATGCCCAAATGAATGAGTTTGTTGTCAATGGCAAACCATAGCTCCCATTTCTTCTTGCACTGAATCTGACGGAGCATAAGGAAATGACAAAGTTCCCCGGAAAATGACCAGAAATTTGTCATACCTAATAAGTGACCAAAGCAAGTTTCAGAGAATCTCGACAACATATTCTCTCCTAAACCCATCAAAACTTCCTCTATTTTACGAAGTTTAGCAACTGAAGATCTCACAGTCACCCTCATAGGGAAGTATTTAATATCATCCAAATTTGTCTGGAACTGGTAATTATTAAAGCAGATACACCGCAGACAAGAGGGAATGGATAACTCATCAACTGGACCATTCTCTTTATCTTCATTTTCCTATATTCAAACAAGACACCAAACTCTTTTAAATCGAAAGCAATATAGGAAAATTAGTTGAAAGAGTTAATAGTGCAAAACCCTAAACCCTAAATTGATTAAGGACAATCGCTTAATCAACATTAAAATCGATCAATTGACATGCAAAATTGTTTTGTTGACATATAAAATCGCTCAATCGACATGTAAATCCCTCAATTGACAGTGACAATCGACCAACGATTACGGTTGAAGTTGGACATTAATTCTTCATGTGCAGATAATGGATTAACGTACCTGTTCTTCTTGTGGAGCAGCATCAATTTCCTCATTCACCATTGGCTCTTGTACTTCTTGTGGTACAACATTGATTTGTGCATCTTTTTGTACTTCCATTTTTGTGGAGCAGATCTTGTAGTTCAAGGGTTATCGTGATTATATTTTTCTAGGGTTTTTATCGTGATTTCGAAGAGACAAAGATGGGAGAATGCAAAAATCAAGGGTTTCACGATGATTTTTTTTGAGTTGTAGAATGAATTTTGAAGAAGGGAGCGATGAGCTACTGTAAAGATTCCAACTTCAAGGAAGAGAATAGATGAAAAGAAGACTGGAGGAAGGTGAAGCTTTGCTGAGAAGAAACTAAGAAAGTGTTCTGCGCGGGAGTCTTTTCAGTTGACAAGTGAGACCCACATATATCATGATTGATCAATCGATATATTATAATCGATCAATCGATATATGATGATCGATGAAGCAATTTACAATGATCGATTAATCGACATTTTGTGATTGATTAAACGATATATAAGATGATCGATTAAGCGACATTTTATGATCGATTACGTGATATGTATGATAATCGATTAAGCGACATATTATGAGAACATATTTAACTTATTTGTGCATATAAAATAGGTAAGGATTTTGAAATCATAAAAAATTAATTTAAAAGAAGAAATAATTATAAATATAGAATAGTTATTTTAAAAGTTCTAGAGAATTTACCTGAAGACCTAAGAATATTTATTGCAATATATAATAATAAAGAAGAATACTTTTTTAATTATATCAATAAAAATATAAACAAAGATTTTTTGGATAATTATATTAAAGAGCTAAACCAAATAGAAAATGATATTCAAGCACTTTGGGAAATAGAAATGATAATAGAGAATTATATTCTGATAACTATTAAACATCAAGAAAGAGTAAAATTAATAAAGTTTATATATCATGAAATATGAGATCTACCTTCTTTTTTCTAAATAAAAGGTATCTAATCATAAATAAATCTATAGTTTTAGGGTAATAAAGTAAATAAATAAATTTTTAATAGTGAAATTACTATTTAAATAGTGAAATTATTATTTAAAAAGGATAAAATGAAAAGAATTTTATAAAGTAAGGTATTTTGAATATAAAAGTATAAAAATAGGATATTTTTAAAATATTTTCCCCAAACATTCCCTGTATGATTTCGTTGTAAAATGCGGTTGGTGGCAGCTGCCGAGATCTAGCTTCCAATTGCTTTGTAAACGTAGAGCTCTCTCTCTCTCTCTCTCTCTCTCTCTCTCTCTCACACACACACACACACACACACACACACAGAGCCTGGGCACTACACATTCATACGCGGCCGGAGGTTAGCTTTTTCCTTTCTATTTTCTGCTACTCCACTTCATCTCCTGCGCTCCTCTTTTGTACGGAGTATATTGGTTTATGATTCCATGTATTGCTGGATTTTGATTCTTCACTGGGTATTACAGGTTTTTTTTTTTTTTCGGTTTTTGATATTAGTGCTTGTATTGTGGGTTGAATTTAACTTGAGGTGGGAAATAGATACTTATATTTTGCTGTATGTGAAGGTAGGTTGGCATTGTGACATGTGAGGACAAGTATGTTTGCTTAATTCCACATGAAATCCCATGCTACTCATGGATAATGCTCAAGTAGGATTGGGAGCTGTTAGATGCGTTAATGATGATGTAAGTTAAATGTGGCATCATCATCATATAGATCTCAACAGCTCCGAGCCCGAATCAATAGCATCACCCAATTACCAAATGCATCTATCATTATGATGTGTTTATTTTTTTGGTCTTTTGATTTCATTTGGTTTCGATCAAGGGGATGTATTGTGATAGAAATGATGATTGTGATACACATAAACAATCCTGCTTTCAACCATCTGCAAGCCTGCTCTCAGGCTCTCATGACTTGAATGTCTCTAATCAATACTCAAATTCTTAGTTTTGGTTCTGTTTGAGGGGATGCAATATGATGATGTATGGAAAATATGAATGGTCAAATGGCATGTTTCATTACTCAAGCTAGAGGTTAAACGACTTAAATGAGCTATAGCATAGGCTTGATATAAAGGAGCTGAGACTGGTGTTTGAAGCTCAAAAATCTTTGTTAAGCTCCAGCTGTAAATTTAACTCTGGTTAGTCCTGCTTGTTTGAACCCCTGAATGAGATTAGCAACTTTTGGATTCAAAGCAGGTTTTAAATCATATCTCTAAGATGTGAAAGCTTTTCCTACCTCATCTGTCTTCCTTCTTCTTTTGTTTTTCCAATTATTATATGATTTTTTAGCACATTCAAACATTTTTTTGTTGTTGTTGTTGCTCTCTCTCTCTCTCTCTCTCTCTCTCTCTCTTTGTTTTCTTCTTATTTACAAACTTATTCCTTTTATGTAAAAACAGATACTTGCGATGGAGGGCTTGATGAGTGCACGGATAAATTTTAACTCGTTTTATTCTTTTAGCATACAAGAAAATTCTATACTTCTCCCTGCTTTTAGTCAAAGAGATACAAGGAGAGTGTTCACCAGCACCCTGGCATCAATGAGAAATCCTAAATCATTTAATTCAGTTGCTGCTTCTGCTCTACCATTGGAGTCCTCTGCATTGGGTCATTTTGACAACACATTACCTTCCAAAGGTACAATATCTCTTAATTCATATGATAACATTTTTGATTGCCTTAATGCTCATCATGGAGTAGGCTTCTTTGTGGACCTTGGGTTTTGATTTGTGATTTTTAAATAATTAATAAATTTAACCTGAGCTTTGCAAACCAGACATTGTCTAGTCTAGCATTAATAGTGTTATGAGATATACAATGATGAAAGTCTACTACTGATGTGTGGTTTCTTTTAATTTGTAAGAGGTCCTAGAGGTATGGAGAAATGCTGATGCTGTATGCTTTGATGTGGATAGCACTGTTTGCTTGGATGAGGGCATTGATGAGCTAGCACAATTTTGTGGGGCTGGAGAGGCTGTTGCAGAATGGACTGCAAGGTTTAATGATGTTTTCTTTATTGTGTCTGGATGGAAATCTGTGTTTAGTTCAATTTAATTAACCTACGAAGAAATATATTTTTATATTAGTTTGTTGGTTCAACCAGGGCAATGAGTGGATCAGTTCCTTTTGAGCAAGCCTTGGCAGCCAGATTGCGTATCTTCAATCCGTCACTATCCCAGCTGCAGGATTTCCTTGAGAAGAGACCTCCAAGGTACGAATAACTTTGTTTAATGGTCTGTACTGTTTGATGGATGTATTACCTTTTTATATCTTCTTCAATATGCACTGGAACAAGGCATTGTAGAATATTTTTGTATTTAAATTAGTGAAACAAAAGACAAATATTGGCATTTTTTTGCATTTTTCTTTTACCCTCTGTCGGATGATCTTTTAAATTCACGTTCATATTTTTGCTTCCGCAAACAAGATATTCTGGCTCCATCACTGCGATTAGGTGAACTATGGTATGTTCTTGATGGTATATGGTTAACTCATTTGCTTTTCGTTATCTAGACTGTCTCCTGGAATTGATACATTGGTTAGGAAGCTGAAGGGCAATAATACAAATGTTTATCTGATATCTGGTGGCTTCCGCCAAATGATAAATGTAAGCTGCTTAATTTTGAGTTGTACACTCAATTTTTTACTTCTGTGTTTTGTGTTCATAAAGTGAATAATGTTAACTGTTTATATGACACTGCACTGACTAATTCAATTTTCTTGGAAATGATTGAGAACTATGTACATGTTATACCACCTGTTATTGGTTTCAACTGTTGGCACTCTTGCTACTTACTCCCCTACTTCTCTTCTTTTGTCTTTGTTGGAAAATACCATTGATACGAATTCACTTGAGATGTGCCATAGTATGAACCAGCATATGTAACTAGTGAATTATGTTTGCTTTGGGGTTTTGAGTGGAAGCTAATGTAAAGGAGATATGGGTTCAAATTTTGAGGGAAGAAATGTCTTCTGGAGTGGAGCTAAGAAGTTGAAGAACTTTATCCTCTGTTCAGTATTAGTAAGTTTTGTCTATGTGTATAATTTTACAAATAGGATTTGGCTAAAGCCTGGACCTAAGAATAATGAATGAGAAGGTAGCAAATTGCATCACCCTCTTGGATATTTTGCTTTTGGCTTAGTACAGTGCTAAGTATGGCCCGTGTGTATTTGGTTAACTGCCTTTGCTTTTCTGGTTTAACCACAAGAAGTGCTTTCCTTAAATAATTCCTTAACTCGAGCCTAAAACAAGAAGTCCCATTGGTTATTTTCTTTAGTTTTACTTCTCTATGCTATTTTAGTGTTTCATTTTTTCCCCTTTTTTCTATATTTTGCTACAAAACTACCATAAATATCGCAGCGAATATGACACTTAAAATTTCCCATCACTGTTCCAGTTGTCATCCTTGCATTAATTCATTCCTGCTCTCTAACTCTTATTCTAAAAGATGCAACAAAAATTTATAGCTAACCCGAGGCTAGCCAATATTCAAAGACAAATAGAATGTGCAAATGCTAAAAGGCACAATGTTTCTGCTGTGATATAAGCCATCTAATTGAGACATAATATTTGGATGTTCTTTTTCTGCACCTAATCACAAGTATGATACTCTTTGCTTGAATATTTGCCTAATTGATGGGATCACTTGCCCAATTTACTTCTGCATTCTAGATACTTCTTCCTGTCACATTCCTGCATAAAACTACACGGCGGATTTATTCATGATGGTAACCAGCAGTGTTGGCCCACCAGTGTTACCGGCATTTCAAACCTAATCATATCTCTAGATGACAACGTAGCTGTTCTGATATCACAATCTATTTCACACACACACACAAACAAAAAGCCCCGGGGGGTGGGGTGGGGTGGGTGGGTGGGTGGGTGGGGGGTAGGTGAAGAAGAATCTATTACTCTGCTTCTTGCTTTTAGAAGTTGCAGAATAATAGATAGTATGATATGTCTTGTGGCCCGTTTCATGCATTTCCTACCAAAACAATTCAAGAACCTATTCAGTTTCCATGGTAATGTGAATTACAGGGAAGAGAAATATCCGCCACAGGACTTTATTTTTGAATAAGGGAAACTTATCTCAAGACAAATCGACTTTACTCATTGTTGCACTGTTAATTAGATGAAACAAAAAAGGGCATAGAAATAGATTAAGATTCTGTGGAGTACTTTTTGTTTATAAGGAGTTTCTTGAGTTTCATTTGCTGCCTTGCTGTTCATCACATAATCATGCAGAGTTATCTTATAATTTTGTCACAGGGGTTGATTTCATATTTCAGTATTTCTAGTTAGATGCATGCATAAACAGTAAACTCTACTAACTGGTGTAGAATTTATAGCAATTGACTTATTGCATATACACGTTATAATCCGAACTCCTATTTACAAATACTTCTATAAAGCCTGTTGCATCAATCCTTGGTATACCACTTGAGAACATATTTGCCAATCAACTTCTATTTGGAAGCTCTGGAGAGTTCTTGGGCTTCGATACCAATGAGCCAACTTCGAGGAGTGGAGGGAAAGCCACTGCTGTTCAACAACTTAGGAAGGTCAGTTTACCGTTTGCATTGTCCAGTAATTTCCCAAGATATACTCTGCAACCTAGTGAAAACTTTTTCCCCTTGTATTTCCAGGCTCATGGATACAAGTCTTTGGTCATGATTGGAGATGGTGCAACTGATCTTGAGGTGAGTAGATACATTCATGCATATATACAAAAAGTTCCTGAGTTTTGACTCATTTTCACAAAATCCCCTGAAGGTATGAAAATTTACAAATACCCCCCGTAGTGTTTGGTTTTGTATTACAAATTACACTAGCAGTTAACAGGTATCTATAACATGGTACCAAATTTAAGGAGAGTATTTGTAGTTTTACACAGAACTGCGGTTTATATATCCCAAGTTTTTGAGCACAGCATTGTATGCATTGCGTACTTTCATTTGAGCAAGGACAAAGCCAAGGGGGCCTTCTTATATAAAGTCATGTTTGATATGTATTGGTTTAGTAAAATTTAAAAATTTACCCCAAAATAACAAAAATACTTTCTATATTTTGTAAAAATTCAATGTGTTCCCCCTCTGAAATTTTTTGTTTATGGCTGCATCCCTGCTGCTGAGTCCGGGTACCAGCAAGAAAAACCACCCATGCATTCACACATCATTGGCAACTTGGCATTAATTCTGTAAACAATCCTGTGTCTTCAAGAAGAACCTCTTACTGAGACGGATTTCAGTTTTTTCTTTTTTGCTTAGAGATTTTACTCCTAACACCATCTCTTTCTGCTCTTACTACTATTGCAGGCTCGTAAGCCAGGAGGCGCTGACTTATTTATATGTTATGGGGGAGTTCAACTTCGCAATGCTGTTGCAGCTAAAGCCGATTGGCTTGTTTTCAATTTTAAAAACTTGATTAACTCATTGGAGTAGCTTGCACCTTGCACCCATATTCTTATACATGCTGTGGTTTTCCCCTTTATTCCTCTCTTCCTGAATTCAAGGTTCTATTTGTGTCGTTAATTTTTTGCATTCTTTTGTTTGGGGAAAAACAAATAAAACTTGTGTTATATTTGTGGAGCCTTTTATCTTTGATTTTTTTAATGTTTTTATAGGTGAAGAAATTATATTAAAAGATGAGAAATATAAATACAATTTGGTTCAAGACCTGGCAACACATCAACAGGAAGAGTGCTGACAGGAATAGGACCAGACCATCTAGAGTGGACTGCCTATTGTGCCAAATTATGGGCTTGTTACAAGAACGATGAGCATGCTTAAAAATCTAGAGGGGTTTGTGTTCAAAAATCTTTTTACATCGGAATAAATGGGGTTGAGCGTGCCAGTAACAATTAAGGTTTTCACTAGTCAAGCCTTGAATGACTCAATTGTATCACCCTCAAAAATCACCTTATCCATATTGTTTTCATCAGCCATTTTAACCGCCACAAATAATGCAAAAACTTCAGTTGCAGTTGCATTCATTTCCCAACTATTTTGTGACCATGAAAGCACAATATGATTCTTGAAGTCCCTAAACATAATTGCCACTTGTGCTTTTCCATCTTTAAAAGCAGCATCAAAGTTAGCCTTAAGCCAGCCTTCCTCCGGTGAAATCCGCATCTGTCCGCATTTGCAAAACAGATGCGACAAAAGTGTTGTGATGATCTTGTTTATGTGAAATCCAATGTTCAACTAAAACTTTAGCAATAAATTTATTAAGCTTCTCCAAGTTCACTTCAATATGATCAAAACGGACTTGATTTTTTAAATGCCAAAGAGAGTGTATTGCTATTGATGAGAAAATCAAAAATTCATGTTGCTCCTCTTTAGAAACAAATAAACTATTATTTGGATTAATGAGAAGCTCAATCCAATCCATATATGTGCCAACACTCGAATGGGGCTAATTTGAATGCCCATTTTGAATTCAACCAAGTCTGAATAGCAATTGGGCAAGTAAGAAATAAATGCTCTGAAGATTCATCTTCTTGAAAACGAAGAGGACAAGAAACATCCAAATTATCAAAATAGCACTACAATTTTTTCCTAGTAGGAAGGATCCCCCATAAAATTTTTCGACGAAGAACTTTTTGCCTGCCATGGATTTTAGTATTCCACAATCATTTGCATATCTTTATCATTCCCTTGCGAGTAAAAGGGAAAATGATTCCTCTGGTCAGTTAGGTATGCTGACCTAACTGAGTGTCTCCTTGACGAAGAGGGAGTCCAGAATAAATTATCATACTCCACAGCCGTTGAAATTTTGATTTTGAAAATTTTAGAAGCAATGTGTGGAGCTAAAAAGGTTCTGAATAATATGTGGATTCCATTGTAGCCTTTTATTTATTTATGCAACATATATAATACCGTGTTGATCAGTTTATGAGACGTTCGTTTAAAGTTTTAAGAAGCAGCAGCGGCTACAAAATTAATTCTTGTAAAAAATCACTTAACTGATAGAAACTATATGCGGCTATCATCAATGTATATTCATAATTATGTCTACACTTTTTAGTGGTTCAATATTTTTCTTGCATACTTTTTGGTTGAATTTTTATTTTTTTATTTTTCCCTTGCCACAATATATTCCTCAATTTCACCAAAATAATATTCTTTTTAATCGACACGAATTATATTTGTAAATTGTACGTCATACAGGGAGATTTTTGTCTGTACTGAATTCGACTGTACCAAAACTAATCATGTGGCTATTCGTTGAGTAGTTATTAACTGTAAACTGTCAATGTGTACATTTAAATTGAAGTTTTGGTAAGAAGTATTTCGAAAGTATTCGCATAATTTTTATTATATAAATTTAGACGTATTTATTGTTAATTCCTGGCTATTGAATTAGTCATAAGACGAAGGATACTATCTATAGGTCTATAACGATTGCTGTTTCTATTTTACTAGTATTTAATCCTGCGTTAAGGTATGGGAAATAAATTTTTATGTATATATTTTTTATAAATTTCTATTATAAAAAATAATTTGGTAAAATTTAAAAGTTTTTTTTATAACATAAAATGATGAATAATATATTAAAATTGTATAATAATAGAATATGTTCGATTTTAATATTAATTTTGGTATAATTAAGGGAAGGAAGTTTTTAAAAATTTATGTAGAATCAAAATTTTCATTTATTATTAAAGTAAATGATCAATAATGTAAATAAAATATTGATTTTGTTAGTTTATTTGAATTAAAATTTAATCCATCTTATTTTAAAAACTTGATAAATTGTTGGATTCTTTTGGATAAACATGAATTAACAATACATTTATTTAAATTTATATAAAAAGTATTTGAATGTCGTACATGACAAAATATAATTAAATGAGATTGTTCACATATACTCTTACTTGGATAATCTCAAGATTTTTGAATTACACACACACACACACACACACACACTAGTATTTAGCCCGTGCCAAAGCACGAGAAATATAAATTATGCATATATTTTCATAAATTTCTATTATAAAAATAATTTGATAAAAATAAATTAACTCTTTTATAACAAAAAGCAATGAACAAACGTATTAAAAAAATTGAATCATAATATAATATGTTGGATTTCAATATTAATTTTGGTATAATTATGGTAAGGAAATTTTTAAAATTTTTTGTAGAATCAAAATTTTTAATTATTATTAAAGTATATGATAAATATTGTAAATAAAAATGTTAGTTTGTTATTTAATTTGAATTAAAATTTAATCCATCATAGTTTAAATATTTGATAATTGTTGGATTCTTTTCGATAAATAAGATTTGCGAATACACTTATTTAAATTCACATAAAAAGTATTAGAATTTTATATGTGAAAAAAATAGAATTAAAGGATTTTTTCCACATGGTCTTTACTTGAATATTTTCAAGACTTCTGAATTTTATATATATATATATATATATATATATATGTAAATTAGTATTACACCTCTATGGACTAAAAATTATAACAGCTAATATAAAGGTGTTGATAATGCCAGAGCATATCTCCTCCTGCCAAAGCAAAAGCGCGTCAAATTTCTTTTTTGCCCTCTTTTGCTCAATAATTTTAATTGGATGCCTTAATTTTAATTGCTTGCAAAATTAATGCAAATGATATGGAAAGCTATCAATTAAAATATACAACCTCTATTTTATAATATTTGTCATTTTAGCATGTTGTTTTTATTTCAAAATATTTGTCATTTTACGAAAATAAGACAATATTTAATGCTTTGTTTTTATCCTTTCAAATTTCCCATCGCATAAATAAACACTCATTAGCCTATCTAATTACTACATCTAAATTCAATAAATTATTAATATATGTAAAATTATCAACTATAGTACACACTTAATTTCTTCTTAATATATGTGAAAAAAATCTTGAACAACATTTATTGCGAAAAGGTGGCATGGATAAACAGATAATATTAGAATAATTGTATACATGCCAAAGTAATATATATTTACATATATTTTTTCCACTGAAATTGTTCCCAAAAAAACTTAAGTAGTTTAATTAATGATAACCAGTTTTAACTGAAAAGATTTAGTAAGCCTTCAAATTGTTAGACAAAATTATATATTATAAAAAGAAAAAAAATGAAGAGTAAAGCTGGAAAAACTGGAACATTACTCTGTGTGATAGATGGTGGCTTTGCATTATTCAGAGTATCTTCTCTTATGCTGAAAGAAATACATTAAAAAATTTCAATGTAAAATAAAATATTATATATTTTTCTAGAATAATTTGAATCTTTTATAAGAAAATAATGTTATGTGTGTGTGTATATATAATCATCATGAAAGCGCACTATCCCAATCAAAAGTATCTTAAGAACAAAAATAAATAAATAATATTTTTAAAATACAATAACATTAAAAAATGGTTTGATGATAAAAAATTATTTCTTTTTCAATATAGTTTAAAATAAATGTTTTTTTAAAGAAAAAAGTTAAGTTACCTATAAAGAGAGAGATTTAAAAAAGAAAAGACGAATAAGAAGATATATTAATTAGAGGAAAGAGAGAGACAGAGAGACAGAGAGTGACATGAGCCTTCCCATTGCTTAAATAAGTGCGAAAAATAACTATTAATTATCAAATATAATTGTCGTTGGGCCTAAAGTCTAATGATGGGGGTTTGAATTTATTATTATTGAGGTATTGAGTTTGAACTCTCTTGTTCCGTCTCCTCTCCTTTGAGTGAATATGTGTGTGTGTGTGTGTGTGTGTGTGGCGTTTTGCTTGACACTTACAAAATGTTCTAAGTGGATTGAATAAAAAAAATAAAAATTATTATTGACACTCCACTTTTATTTTTATATTGAAAAATTATCCAAAATGCCTATTCATTTTAAAATATGATTAAATACACTTTACCCCCTTAATTATATGTAATATATTATTTACCTCTGTAAACTAATAAATGTAACACTCATGCGCCATCAATTATATATTTCAACAAAAATGCCCTTAAATCTATATAAATGTAAACAAAGTCTTTATACCCATTTATAATTTAAATTTAATTTTAAATATACTTTAACATTAAAAAAAATTATTTACATTTCAATCAAAAGTAAACTTTAAACTCTTTTAGATCTATATGAATAATTATGTTTTCATGTATTACATCAATTTGTGTATTTTTTAACAAATTGAATGTAAATACTCATTTTTATAAAGAATTTAAACCTTTTGAAATGTGTCATGATTTAATTTAGTATAAAAAACATATTTAAATTATAGTAAAAAATATTGATCTATTTTTATTCAAAATAGTCAAACTTTACCTTGAATTTATATTTAATAAATTTATTAAGTTAAAGAACTAAAATAGTTTTTTCCTACTTAATTTTTATATGTTATTATAATAACTTATTAACTTACTTTTTATTTCAATTTGTTTAAGATATAAACTATTTTTAAATTAAAAATTAATTTTATAACTATTTAAATAGAACTTAGAATGCCAGATGCAAAAAGAAAATTTTTTTTGTATAAATATGAGTTGTAAGAGGAAAATTTGACTAATTTTTTAATTGAATGAGGCATGCATGTATTTTATATTTTAGGGGAGTGAATGAAATATAACAGATAGTTGACCGGAGTAAAGTGTATTCAATTATTTTTTAAAATAAATAAGCATTTTAGTCAATTCTTCAATAAAAAAAAATAGGGGTGGAGCGCCTATAATAATTTTTGAAGTGCTAATAAAAATTTCAAATATATATATATATATATATATATATATATGTATCAGACACAATTGTTTGACTAATGAGGGCAGAAAAGGAATTCCTTTGGTTTTGCTTAGGCAGAAGAATATTTGCTCCGACACTATTAGGGAAATTATTTTATGAACCGGTTGTATGCATCATGCGGCCCAAATTCAATCATGTGTTATAAATTAATTTTTTAAAAAATAAATCTAACACGTGGTTAAATTTGAGCCATCGAATGCATGAATGGGACCCAAACACCCGATTTATATAAGAATTTTCCGTACTGTCACCGCCCATAACATAATTATCATTTTAACACACACACACACACACACAGACATATATATATATATATACACACACTAGTATTACACCCGTGTGCATTAGCACACGATGAATTTGACGATGAGTTGTTAGATGAATAATGCTTAAAATTCAATAAATAATATAATTGCGTTAAAAAACCAAAAACAATTATAAATAATGTATAATGACTTACATGTAAAGTCAAAAACATTTCTTTTATACATGATAATAATAAAGAAACTGTAATACAACTTATGGAATTAGAAATGCGGATTCTTTATAAATGTTTTTCAATGTGGTTAAAGAAAAAAGGAAACAAATGTCGAATATAATATATAAAGAATAACAAACAAAAAATCCTTTCATATTGGAGCACTATTTCTGTACTATAAATGTCATTATGACTTTGATATTCGAGGACATTGTGCACATATACTGCAAATATTTTTAGCTTTTAATTGATTTGTTTTTGCGAATATCTTCAATGAAATCGAACTGATAATTATTGTTGATATGTGATTATTAAAAATTTTAATACTTTGTGCTGAAATGAGATAAATAATATTGTCCGTACGAAGACCTTAAATAATAGAAATAGTCAGAAGATATGTCATTTCCAGTGAGGGAGGCTTAGTCCTAGAATCGAAGCATCGTCTGAGAAAAGTTGTTGCATTCCATTAATTTATATTTTCAAGTATATGCAATTAAGTGCAGATTACCATGAATGCCAAAAGACAAATACACAAATTTGTCGTTCCACTTGTAGCCTCACACATAAAGAGAAAAAGTAATCATGTTTTGAGCTTTAGGATTTTAGCATAATCATATATATCCAAATGGCTAATTAGTTGACAAATTAAATAGTAAAAAGTCAGTTAAAGATAAGCATGACTAATTAATTTACATATCCCTCATATAATAATTGAATTATCATTACAACCAAAAATCATTGATAAAATATCGAACTACTTATGCTTTGCCTTTACATAATGCTAAAAAATAATTTGTACCCTCAATCCCTTTATAGTTAAATCATAATTTATAATAATTAATATGCCCTCTCAAACTTTCTAAGTATGATTAATCCAACTAATGTTGTCAAACAATAGTAAATCTTTAGATAGTTTTATAAATATGATTTTTACCCGTGCTATGCATGACTTCTTTTTAAAGATAATATTTCTTGTATTCCAAAATGAATATATTGATTTTTATTTTCTATTATAATTTTTTAGTTCAAATATGTTGCATATTTCATTAAAAAAGAATAAGTAATTTTCTCATTAATTGTACCATTCTTTTAAATAAAATCAACTGATTTTAGATACGACAAATTACTAATGAAATTCAACAATCAAACAACATAAGATATCATTGTTGAAAAAACTTAGAAGTTTGATTCCAATATTTCAAATTGATATGGTAATTAATTAACTTTTATAAAGTAGCATCTTTCATAGAAAAATAATTTTTTTTTGTTGTTCTACAAAAATATTAATTATAATGAAAATTCAATCAAGATATTGGCATATATAATATTAATATTACAGTTAACTAAATGTACAATAAAGAAAAATATAACATTTTATTCAAATTTTTGTTTAGTATAGATCAAGTGAGGAAAAACATAATATTAATAAATTTGAAATACATGATTTATTATTACAAATAATTATATTAAATTAAAATTGATTATAGAATAGGGACTAATCAACATATAATGAGAGGACGATTAAAATTAAAAGATATACAAAAATGGGACAAAATGAACTGTTATAGTAAGTTGTTCATTATTAATATATTTTACATTTACGTAGTTTTATAGGGCATACAATGAAAGAAAGGGGAAAAAAAAGAGCAAATAACAAAAGAAAATTCTAATATCATTAGTACACATCATGTCCATACTGTTAACATCAAATAGATCAATATATAAATTCAACAGTCATTAGTTAATAAAATCATATACAAACATTTCTCCAAAAAATCCATATTAATAGGTACATAAGTACTCAGATATATAATATCAAAAAAGTACTCACACATATGGAAATGATAATGGAAAAAAAAAATAGAACGCAAGGGACCAACATAGCCCCTCAATTCTTTAAAAAGCTGAGAGAGAGAGAGAGAGAGAGAGAGAGAGAGAGAGAGAGTAAAAAATCAATACAAAACAAATAAAGTATTTGAATTAAAAAATAATGACAAAGAAAAAAACACAAAAATTTAGAGTTATTGAGATTACTTAAAATATATTTATCAAAAGATGATTGTAGAAATCAAATATTGAAAACATAATTTGGATGGCAAAAAAAGTAAAAACAAAAATAAAACAATTGATATTTGAAGAATGACTACTTTTAGTGAAAATATTTTTTTTAAAATAAAGACCTTGATTGGAAAAAAATAAATAATGAATTTGATCAACTTAAAAAAGTGTACCAATCAATATCCAACAAATCGCTTAATTTAAGTACAAAGTATAAAATGGAAATTCGAATAAAATAAAAATTCAAGCAAGTAAATGAAGATCTTGACTAATAAAGTAATGACAAAAGGGGCAAAAAAGAGTAATGGCAATAGAAAAAGCTAGAAGGAGAATATATATATATATATATATATATATATAAGGCTTGATTAGATAAATGAAACACTTAAGCTGAGAATTGAATAAATCAAATAAATCAAAGGATCTTAAGTAAAAAAATATCAAAGGAAGTTGAATATGAAAATTGAGAATTAAGTGAAAAGTATGAAACATATAAAGATATGGATAAAAACAAAAAAAATTAAATGATGAGAAAGTTATCAATTTAGAGCGAAAGAAAAGAAATTTAGCTAATAAATCAAACAAATCCCGTCGACCCATTCGAAAAACACATATATAAGCTAAAATAGAATAAAAAAATTATAACAAAAAAGATAACTTTAAAAATAGAAGTAAGAACAAAGAAAAGAAAATACAATAATATTGAACTTATTTAAAAAAATAAAAGATGATCACAAAAATTAAATACCAATAAATAAATAAAAATAATATAACAAAATAAAGCAAATAGTAGAAGATCATTGTCGAAGATCATTGGGATGAAAAGTGAGGAACTTATCAATAAATTTTATGATTGAAGAAATGAGACTCAATATATTTTCATCAATGTTCATATAGGGGAGGAGTCGTTTGATCCTCTCATTGTATTTCAAATTAATAGTTGGGATATAAATTTTTCATCGTTGTGTTAAATAAAGAGGAAAAGATAAAATTAAAAAAAGAGATAAATATGAAAAAAATGCATATTAAAGAAGAGTGATTAAGTTAATAAAATTTGAATGATCCAGAGAATCAAGAAAATAATTAATTAGATTGATTTTTGGAAGAAAATTGAGAAAGGAAATCTATAATTAAAATTAAACAACAATTAAAATTGATTTATCAGTTAAAAATAATTCAAAATTCAAAGAATTGAGAATTGAGTTAAAATTGATTTTGTTTTAATCATAGACCGCTCTCAAATATATAATAGTATAGATTTATATTCTTTTTAGGATGTTTTCGGCTAATATTTTACTTTTTAATATTTTGTTATGTCATAGTTTTTTGTTAGTTTCTTTACTAATCATTTTTTTGCTAATCAATAATTAGTTTGAATAATATTAAAAATTTATTAATATTTTTTGTTTTCTAAAGTTTAATATTATTATAGAAATATATTATCTAATTCATTTCTTCTATTCAAGTATGTGAGTTTTCTAGATATTATAAATGTTCTTTATAACTATAATGAGTAATCTAAATTGATAAATAATAAACTATTATTTAATTTCAAATTCAAATATATTTTATATTTTTAATAAGATTTAAATACTTCTCTTAATTTGTAGCTAATAATTTAACATACTTAAGTAATATGATAATGACATTGTGATTCAACCTTAAATTGTTAGACAATATACTCTTTCTATAATTCAAAATTGTATTAAATGACTAATTAATTAGTAATAAGTATGTCTAATTAATTGGCAAATAAAAAATAAACATGTTGCTAACACTTGTCGTGAAAACTATGCATTAATATATAAAGAAAAGAAAATATAATAACATTGATATTATTTAAAAAATAAAAGATGATCACTAAAATTAAGTATCAATAAATAAATAAAAATAATATAACAAAATAAAACTAATCATAGAAGATCATTGGGGATGAAAAGTGAAAAATTTACCAATAAATTTTATGATTGAAGAAAGGAGACTAAAAAAATCTTCATCAATTGTCATATAGGGATGGGATGTTTGATCCTCACATTGTGTTTCAAATTTATGTTGGGATAAAAAAATTTCATCGTCCTATCAAATAAAGAGGAACAGATAAGATTAAAGAAAGAGATAAATATGGAAAAGTGCATATCAAAGAAGAGTGATTAAGTTAAAAAAATTTGAATGATCTAGAGAATCAAGGAAATAATTAATTAGATTGATTTTTGAAAGAAAATTGAGAAAGGAAATCCATAATTAAAATTAAACAATAATTAAAGTTGATTTTTCAATTAAAAAATCATATTCATATTTAATGAATAAGGAACGAAAAATTAACTATAAAATAAAATAATATCTCAAATTGACAAATTAGACCAACCACCCAAATTTAAGGAGTCGTCAAACAACATTTAATTATTGAAAAGTAATATTTGTTGTATAATTTAGATGAATATGCCATGACATACTTATTTATAGAATATTTTCTATTAGATTGGTCCGATTTACCATCTAATCATAAAAAAATATTGACACGTGTTGGATATTTAGGTCGACGTTTGTTGAAAAATTAGATAGACCATTCCGTTATATATAATAGATATAGATATATAGAATATAGAATATAGATATACACATATATTTGTTTGACAAGTGTTCGCTCATATATATAACAAATACTAAAACATCTTCATTTGTGACGATATGTACATAGGAATCTTTTAAAATTCTTATATTCGAATAATTAAAATCTTACTTTTTACCAAACAAAAAGTCATATTAAAAAATAGAACTATTTTTCTTGTAATATTCATTCTCTCACCCCAAACGTGCTCAATACTTATATATAAACAAAGTGCTATAAGACATATAAAAACGATTATAGGTGCAAACGTATATTCTCATATTATTTAATATCAAATTATCCAGTCTAAGGTTGGAATTAAATAAAAAAAAAACTTAAATATAATTGAAGTACCGACGTCCAACAATGGATTATGGCTTACTTGAATTATATTAGCATCTAGGAACTCGTTTGGATGGATTTTTATGAAAAAACAGAAGTATTTTCCCGGAAAAAAAAATTAGTGAAGAAATGTGTTTGGTTTTATTTATTTATTTATTTTAAAAAAAAAGTCTAAAAGTTGATTTTTTTGAAAAAAGGCTATTCAGATTAATTTTAAATTAAAGCACATTTTAAGCACTTTAATCACTGCATCGAAACATAAAAATTCTTGGCTTTAAAAGAAAAAAAAAACTGTATTTTTTTTAGCTTCTGTTTTTTTAAAAAATTTGTACTACATAATTTTTTTTATTGAAGTATTTTTTTTTTTCAAAAATATATATATTTTCAAAAAAAAAATAAAAATCCAAACAGACTCAAAATCACTACTTGAGAAATATTTTTTATTTTTATTTTTTAAATTTATCCAAATAGGTCTTAAATTTGTATTTGTCTTCGTTGACGCCTCTGTAGCCAAAAAAACATGAACTATCGGCGCAATAAACTAATTGCATAAGCACATGTCGTGGAATAGTTTCATAACGAATTTTAAATTGCCAAAATTCAATTTTTTTTTCTTTTCCATTTGTGACGTGGAGTAAATGGCAAAAGAATTTTACTCTAGCGTTTTTTATTTTTTTAATAGTTTATTAACTTTAGTTTTTCTAATTTTGGTATAACTCTATTATCTTTTCTATGTATGGCGTATTTCTTTCCATTTTAAGTTTTAAATTTTAATTTAGGTTACGATTTTCCTTTTAAATTTTCGATTTCTATTCAAATTAGGATTCTTATAGTTGTTATTTATAATAGGCTTTTTATTATTGTAATGCACAATTTATATTATAGTTTTTACAAACTTTTTCTCAAGAAATTGAGACTTTTTAAGAGTTATTGTGACAAAATTGTTCTCACTCGCTGCATCAATTAGGGACAAAAAGGAAAAGTCAAAGACATTTCAAAGGTAAGTAAAGCTCGCCTAATCATATTTAGTTTGTATTTGGGTTGCATATTTTTTATACACTATTATATTTCTTCTCATGACATTGTAAAGGTTGCTTTTTCAATATAAAATTAAACAAATGTATATATATTTCCTTTTTTATAATTATTAGTAGAGGGGCAATAAAGTAGCTTTGTGGAATTTCCCATGAAAAGAAAATAAAAGGTTAACTTTGTGGCCCACTAGTTGTAGATTCACCATACTGAATATTTCTAACACACTGAGGCCGGAAACTTAGGAAAAAGAACCAAAAAAAAATTCTATTTATTGCATTTAATTATTTATCAATACTTCGATACATCAATCTACTTTTGTTCTAATTCCCTTTTAATCAAAGAGATTAAGAGCCTGTTTGAATAGGTTTAAAAAGAAAAAATTATTCTGGAGCGGTGTTTTTAATAGTAAAACTATTTTTAAATCAAATAATTTTATATTTGAATATAACAATTAAACGTATTTTGAAATGTATTTTTTTCTTTTCGAAGCTTCTCTAAGTAACTTTTTTAAAAAGTTATTTTTTAGATTTTTTATGGCTTCTGATTTTTTTTTTCTTTTCTAAAAGTCTATTCAAGTATAACTTTTTTTTAACTTAGAAGTGACTTTTTTTTAAAGAAAAATAAGTACATCTCCTCTAAAAAAAAGTCTATCCAAACGAACTTTAAGTCGGCTTAAATAAAACAATATTCAAACGTAATAAAATCACTTATCAACTCTAAGATTTCATGATTAAACTTTAATTGATTTGTTAACATGATAGTCTCTAATCAAGTTTAATAATAAATAATTAACGTGGTACCTTGGCAAAGTCCTAACAATTTAATAGATCAACAAGATAATGAGGTCAAATAAGCTTATAACAATCACCACCAACCCAAATATGGTTTGCAATCAAATGTGATACTATCTAACTATATATATATATATATATGTATGTATAAAATTAATTATACATTTACTTAGATATATAAACTAAGAATTAAGATAATATCCCTCTGAAAAAAAAAAGAAAAGAAAAACCCAAGAAAAACTAAGAATTAAGATAGTGTCCCTGTCAAAATATACAAAACATACAAATAAGGGTAAATTTTTGAAAATTCCAGAGAAGAAAAATACAAAATATAGAAAATAAAAAGATTTGCCCTCACATCTCACATGAAATGCCTCGCCAACTACTACAAAGCTTAGAAATATCCTTTTTAAACCCCACACATTGTTTTGCCGTTCCTTTTCATCTCTACCTGTCAAAAATCGTGACCTTTGTGGCTCCACAATTCTTCGCTTTGCATTTGGTTCGGTGGGTTTTGGTGGGAGAAATGGGCCCCTTTTCTTGATGGGTTCTTGAAGGTCACATGTGCCTTTCAATGGGATTCGACTAAAAATCATGAAAAGACAAGGAAAAAGAAAAAAAAAAAAGGGTTTCTTTGAAATGGATAATTGTTTCTTGATGGGGTTTAGAGTGCAGAGCCTTCTACCAAGGATTAGGTTTTCTTGATGTTTTTTTGTTCGGGATTTTATCTAGTGGGCAGTTGATGTTTGTGAAAAGTCATCTGAAAGCTTGAAGGATTTGATTGATCGAGTCTGTCTGCATTTGGATGTCAGCATTTTGAAGTGATTGGTTAAGTTTGAGAGTTTCTTTGTTGTTTAGTAATTGTTCTTGATTTCTTGAATAAGTTTTAAGAACTCTGTCGGAGTTGACAATGTAGTTATCAGAATCTGAGGTTTTGTTTAATTCTTGTCTTGAATGCTGAGGCTGTGGTGTTAATTTTTGTTTGTGATGATTTTGTTTTCCAATCTTTGATGCCCATTAGCGTTCTTGTGACATTGGTGGATTGTGATACTAAAGATTGAAACTTTCCACATATATGAGCTAGTTTAGAACATTTATTTTTAGGAGAAAGTGGGAATGGATGTTTGGATTGTTGCTGCAGCTGCGGGTGCTGGATATGTAGCTCAGCGTTTGAAAAATCTTACAAGGGGCAAAAATAATTGGCCAAATTTGTCACTTGCGAACCTTAATCCCGAGTCCCCAAGAACTATACAGAAGGTACAAGAAAGTTTTGGGGAAGACATATGTTCACAAGTTTGTAATGATGCTTCTTCTGCTGAAATGGCTTCTACTAGTGGATTTGAATGTGAAAATCATGAAATATTGGACAATCTTACGGTTTCAAATACAAATTCTTTAGCTGGCATTCTGAATAATGAAGATATTCCAGGGAATTTTGAAGGCAGAGTATCTGAAAGTGATGAAGTTATTTGTGGTGATTCATTGCCTCAAGAATTTTCGCCAAGAGAAATTGGGTTTTGTTATGGTGTTAGAAAAAGTAGAAGTAGCCTTAGAAGTAGAAGAATAAACAGTAAATTTTTAAAGCCCCAAACGTCTCTTGAAAGTTGTCTTATGGCTCAGTTATACAAGGAACATGCAGAAATTGAAGAGTATACTTACTCTGTCGATCAAACACAGAAGCCAATTGAGAGGCCACTTCTTGTTACTGATGGAAGCAGAGTAATCAGCAGAGCATCTCATCAATCTCCTTGCAGTAAACCAGCAGGGAACAAGAGTGCACTTGGCATTCCAAGATTGCCTAGTCTTGTGCCTGTGGAGTTACTGAGAAAAGCAAAAGCAAAAGCTAAAGCTATAACTGGGATGGAGAAAGTAGTGGGGAGGAGCAATGCTAGTAAGATGGTTAATGGCACTCAGAATAACGCACAAGGTAGTACCATGTTACCTATTAGTGCCAACTATAATGATGTGCACACAGGGACGGAGCCAGAGCGTTTTATTTAGGGGAAGAGATTGAAATTTTTATGAAGTATAAAATGACATTTTTAGTACTTTGGGAGGGAAAAATTTTGAATTTTAGGAAAAATATATATAGAATATAGTTCTATATAGATCTGTTTGGTGTTTTTGTGTTTGTGGGATGGGTGGGTTGGGGGGGGGGGGGGACTGTCCCTGCCAGCCACCCCGCCAAACCCCCCCACCAAGGCTCTGTCCCTGCATGGAGAGCTTCATATTTCATACTGAGAAGCTTTTTACCATTTCTGCATTAGACTTTGAAATGTGTGGTTAGGAGAGAAGTAATGATGCAGTACGTGTTTTATGTATGTATTTTATTAGTCTTTAGTTATTCCCCATACTTAGTACATCTCAACTTGATGTTGTTTTTTTGGGTTGGAGAAATAGTAGAGCTTTGCAGCCCTAGTGGTTTAATGGATGAACTTGATAATATAGCTTTAAATAGTAGATTAGGTGTTAGCTACTTAAGCAACCGAAATAGACACTATAATCTAAGTGTCCTTGGTGCCCAATAATCGAAAAGTTTCCTTCACATAAAAGGAGAGGAAAACTGATGGAGTAAGATAGAGGGTATAATACCACATAAGAAGTACAGGACCTAGCATAACAAAGTATCTTTATAAGATGCGACCTTGCACGTGTACAACCTTGTTTAAAAGATACGTATTGATTTTGAAATTATCACGTTTATTATCATTTCTTTTCTCAGTCGGCATGGTTAAATTGTTGAAGACTAGCATTTGGAAAGGCATAAGTCATTAGGCTATGGGTTTGCATGTCTTTGGGTGTGGTGTTTTTCCTAGTGAATTTTTCATATTAAATATTTTCAAAAGTTGAAAATTTAATTAGAACTAAAATAATAAGCTAACATATTTAAAAAACTAGTAGGAAAAAGATAGTGAGATAGAAGAATAAAGTAATTGATTGCTCTCAAGATAGTAGAAAAACCAGAAGAAAGATTATTTTGTTGATACCAAAACCATTAGGTAAAGTAAATTATTTTTTAGAAGGGCATGTAACAAAGAAATTAGTCTTTCTTTTTATTTTTTCCCCTTGAACTAAATAAAAATCTGACAACAATGCAGAAAATGATGAGTCAAACATAAGGCTATATTGACAACTACTCTAGGACACAAGAAATCTTGCATTGGCAGGAAGGTCGAGCATTGTTCTGAAGAAAAAAAATGTTTCTTGGAGAATAATAGAAACATTCAACACCTTATTTTATAATTTGGCTCTTGTTTTTATCTTGGTTTGGTTAACTTGAATTTTATATAGTTGTTTATACAAAATTTGATGATTAAGCCCTTCTAAAGTTGGCATGAAATATTTTTATTCACGCTCCTCTTGGGCATGAGTCCTGTGACTTGTGCTTTAGGTTGCCAAATGGCATATGCCGTGCAGTAAAGACACCCACCACCATGCTTTGAGGCATATTCTGAGCACCTCACCTAAGTGTACTGCCATGAGTGCACCACAGAGCTTCCTTTTTGAATGTTCTCTAAAATAGTTTGGAAGTTTTGTTTCTTCCACAACGGAAAAAGAAGAAGATTTTCCCTAGTATTTACTTGAAGAACATTGTTTTATATGATAATCTTTTGCAGTGTTGGACATCTGAAACTTATTTTATTGCTGAATCTTCTGTTTCTGCCTTTGAGTGCTCAAATATGATCTCATTTTCAGGATCACCAGATGGTGCTCATCTTTTCTACCTTGGATTAACTATGGGTATGATATACTCTTTCTTGGGACACAAATGGGAAATTGAGAAGTTGAGGAAACTGTTGAAGCAAACCGAGAACCTTGTTCAAGATCTGCAGGAGGAACTTGAGATGAAGGATGCGTTAACTGTGAAGGAGCTTGCTGTAGAGGATCATGAATCTCTGGATATGCATAACGACTCGTACCCAGATGATGGCGTGCAAGCTTTATCCCTTGAACAGAAATCGGAAAGCCCTTCAAAGCATTGTGGTCAGAATGCTGATGAAGAATCTTTGAGGAAAATTGAAGCGGAGCTTGAAGCTGAACTGGACAGGTTGGAATCAAATATGAACTCATCTAGATTGGAAGGGAAATTATCCAATCTAGCCGAGGTATGTACGCCTATTACGCTATGCTTGCTTATTTTCGAATGATGTGTTCCCCACATAATAGTGGATGACTGTCTTCGTGATTTGCTCCGCAGCTTTGGCTTTAAACTTTAAAGTTCTTATATGAAATTCGGTCTTGGGTTCCACATATACGCCATATGGTCTGAATTTGGCTACATATTGTGTATTATTCTCTCTCTTACCCAAATGAATTAATGACGTGGCACAATTTGAACCATTTGGTGCATATATAGGGCCCAAGACTGAGTTGATAGACGAATTAGCTTGAATGTGTCCTCTTTGGTTCAGTCAAAGCGAAGTACACAAATATTTAGGGGGATATTGTTGGCCACATAGCACATGCCTTATTTAGTGTTCTAGAATGATTTTCTTTTCAATCACCTATTTAATGTCCTGAAACTCCTATTTTCATCATAATGCACAATACTCAAAATTGTTGTTGATTCTGGAACTTATCTTGGTCAATGGAACCAAAAAGTTCATTTTATCATGGTCTTGTTATTATGAAATACTAATCCATCATTTAACTATTTGACCACATGCATTCCACATCTTCTCATATTTTTGTTATTTTTGATTCTGGATCTTTAATAGGTAGTAGTTAGGATTTTTATATCGGTGTGAGGTCTTCTAGAGAGTAAAATATGGTGTTGCACATGCTACATTTTGTCTTATATGTGGTAAGAAAGGTTACGTTCTTAAGTGGTGGCTTATAGTATTCCCGGTGCAGTGGATAATTGCTTAGTACACTACCTAAGATTGTCGGACACTATATTTACTTACTTCTTGCAATTTTGGATTCTGGAATAAACGTCTATTGTTTGTGTTGTTACTTTTTTATGGTTGATTCCAACATTTTTTGTTATTTTCATGTATAATTTTGTTTTTTATTGTGTAATTAGCATTCCTGGTGCAGTGGATAATTGATTAGTACACTATCTAAGATTGTCGGACACTATATTTACTTCTTGCAATTTTGGATGCTGGGATAAACGTCTATTGTTCTTGTTGTTACTCTTTCATGGTTGATTCCAACATTTTTTGTTATTTTCATGTATAATTTTTTTTAATTGTGTAATTGGGTCCCAAGAAGTCAATCAGCTAGGGATTCAGCATGCTAGCCTAAATGCATTATGAATCATTAGATGAGTATATGATGATCTAATAAAATGAAATGATGATATGATGATGTATGATCCAACAATCCATAACTTGGTTGTGTATATACACAATGAGGTAGCATTGACATGAGCAGTAAATCTCTTTGGAGGTTGGATTTTGTTTAATTGACAGGCTGTTGTTCTACGTTGCAGATTGATACAGGTTTTGTATCAGATGTTATCAAGGGCGAGCTGAGGGCTGATTTGTTCGGGGCGAAATCCGGCAATTATACTGATAAGGATGAAAGTGGGAACTCCACCCCTCGTTCTGTTCACTACCCCATCTCCCCCAGAGAGCTTAGTTTGAGATTACATGAAGTTATCCAATCTAGATTAGAAGAACGTGTGAAGGAACTTGAGGTGGCCCTCCAGCTGAGCCAGAGGAAGATCAAAAGCATGGAATCTGATAACACTCATTCTTGGAGGCATTTCACAAACCATAAAATGGACCTCTCGTCCACTCATGAAAGCCCAGTTTCTATAGATGGGCTACAATCTACGGACGAGCCCATTGTGATAAATTTATCAGGGGAAGCTCTGGCTGCATACAACGACGCATATGAGGAGTTTACAAAGTTATCTGAGTCAGATGAAGAAGAAAGTAATCATCAAAAGATTTTTGATCCACACAAACAAGTTCTTGATTTGGTTCAAAATGGAGGTTTAAATGGCTGTATGAATAAAGATGAGAGTGAAGTTAGTGAGGATGAGATGGAGAGGCTATTGATAAGGCAAATTGTGGAGAAAGCAAGACAAGGCTCTCCTGCAGTTTTGAGAGCTCAAAAGGCATTGTTGTCAAATGATGAAAATTAAAGTGAAACAAAGTGAAAAGTGTATATGTATGCTTTGTTTTAGTTCATGCCCTTTTTGCAGAATGAGCATTTCTATTGGTATGGTCATATTCTTTGCTACAAATTGAAATTGCAAGTAAATTTTGACATTGATAAATGACTTAGGTTGTATTGTCAAGAACTAATGAATGGGGATGCACTACTGATATCTTGGTAATTTTGAGGCAATAGTTGAATATTAGATTAAAACTTAATTAGAGTCCGTTTGAATGATCTTTTTTTAATCGTAGAAGCACTTATTATTTGAAAAAAAGCACTTTAGAGTGAAAAATTGTTATTTGGATGTCCTTAAAAATAAAAAAAAATGCCTGAAAAAAAGTTAAAAAGTGGTGTTTTTTAAAAGTTATTCGATAGCTTTTAATAAAAGTACATTTCAAGTGCTTTTATTTACTACATTTAAATATAAAATTGTTTAACTAAAAAAAAAAAGCTTCGCTATTAAAAGAATGGTTCGAGAAGTACTTTTTTAAAAATTTATCCAAAAGAGTTCTTATACATCTTATATATGCGGACAAATTACTTCTACCACCTTTACAGATTTGTATATTAATAGAAAACACCCCATTTAATTTGATTGGTACATCACCTAAAAATTCTCTAAGGTAATGGTCCTTGGTTTAAAAGTGGATGAAAATGACAAAAGACTAGACACAGCTGTTAAGGTAGTTTGAGAGTTTGATTTTTCAAGTTTGATTTGTGGTAATACATTGGAGAAATGGTAATCATCAATATCATTCCCATCATTTGATATGCGATACCATTGTGATACTATGCGTCAAATGACTAAAGTATCCTTCATTTAAAAAATTTGGATGACATTTGTGGAGCAGTTTCCAGCCTTGCAAAGCAGGTGCCCATCTTCCATTTTTTATGAACTTTTTTGCATAACCAATCGGTTTTTCTTTTTTTTTTTTTTTCACTCCCCTTCACACTTGCAAAGCAGTTTTTTTCTTTTGCCCACACGTCCGAAGGAAGAACAAAATACGTCTGATTCGAGGAACGATTGGAAGGGAAGATCTGGATCTCTTCAAGCCGTCGAGCTATAAAAAGGAGATGGTGGTGAGGATTTTTTTAGGATCTGGGGGTGGTAGGTCAAAAACAGTGGTGGTAATTAAACTTTGGGACCAGAAAAAAAATATAGGGGGACATGTGGGACCCTAAAAAAATTCATTATTTAGTGATAAAATAGTATTTCATAACCAAGATACATCAATGTCCAACTTTCCACCCCCTATCTCACCCCCATGGGTGAGATTCCAAGATCTGGTTGTACCATGTAATACCACGGGCCGAGGAGGAGTTGAGGGAGGCCCGCACAAGTCAGTCTTCCAAATCAAAAGAATATGGAAGGTAATTGAGAAGTGATAATACATTGTATTATTTGAAATCAAAAACACCCTAAAATGCCCCGATTTGTTTGCATTAAAAAAGAAAGGAAGAAAAATTGAAAATGACATATTATAATACACTGAAAATGCTATTCTATTCAAGCTTAATACAAACTGCAATGTATTTTTTTTCCCTCTCTACGTGGGAGTATTTTTTTTTTTGTTTTCTTCTCTCTCTCTCTCTCTCTCTCTGTGAATATGGGAATCCTAGTGTTTCTATTGTCTTAGCGTTCTTCTCTACTACTTCACTTCTTTGACGTTTTCCTTGTGTCTAAAATTTTAGTGTACTGTATAGATTTTGAAACACTCGACAGAAAGCTAGGACGCTTGTCATGCTTCTAGTTCTCTAATACTTTGCCCAGCACCCTCTTCGCCTTGTGCCTACTATTCTCTCTTTTTGTGTCCATGGTTTGTTATCCCTCCGCTGTGGGTTTCGATTATCTAGATTTGGAGGTGGTTATTTAATTTTGGGGCTTTGTCTCTTTGACTTACTGTCAATCTCAACAAAGGCATGCAGTCTCAATTGGATTGGATGAGTAAAAGCCTTAATGTTTTCTGGCAGAGGAAGAGACCAAAAATCCTATCCGAAGATGCTTAGCAGAACTAGTAGGCCAAAATGGGGTTTTGCGTTGTTGGGAGGATCTTGGCAGATAGATCCTTTAATTTTGAGGCGTTTAGATCAACGATGCGCTCAACCATGAAAGCAATTAAACGTATGAGCATGAAACAACTTGAAAACGAACGCTTCCTTATGGTCTTTAACCATGATCTCGATAGGCGTCAAACCCTCGATGGAGCACCATGGGCTTTTGAAAAGCATCTATTACTACTAAGGCTAGAGGGGGCTGTTGAAAATCCGCTGAATGATAAACCTCGACTAGTGTCACTTCTATGTCCGAATCCATGATATTCCATTGTGCAAGATGACTCGGAAATGGGAACTCTGTTGGGAATCTAATAGGTAAATTTCAGGATATTGACATGGAAACAGGACATGGTGCTCCTCTATCTTCTCACATACGGATCCGAGTTGGATTGGATATCCCCAAGCCACAGTGTAGAGTTTTGAAAGTCAAATCCGCTATTTGGGTGTCAAGAATTGCTCGTGAGCTTTACACATGAACGGCTACCGAATTACTTTTACATTTGTGGGATGTGCAATCATATTTACATATTTTGCCCGAAATTGTTTGAAGATTGATTCGTCGATTCCAGCCCACACTTTCCATTTGGTCAGTGGCTTCGGGCCTCCGTCATTAACCGATTTAGTAGGTGGGATAATAATCGAAATTCAGATGGTGGAAATAAGCTCTTGAAATCGATCTTTGTTGGATCACAATCCTAGGCTCAATCTGCTCCTATTTTTGGTAAGGAAAGTTACCTTTTTCCACAATCTCCAAATCTCAGACCCCCTACTACCCAGGATACACCCTTCTCTTTTCGTGATATCATGCCCTCTCATCATACCTTTCCTTCCACTTCCCGCTAACCTGTCTTCACAAATATACTCAAACTGGTAACCCAACTCCTCACTTGAACGCAACACTTGACCTGACCCATAAAGATCCTCTTAGCCACTTAGACCATAACTCACTACTACAAATGGGTGATCCTCTAAGCCACCCTTTCATCCAAGCCCAAAACACAACCCAACCTATACAGTACTCTAACCAAATAGAAAACAACCTACCCGAGCCCAACGCTATGCTCATTGACATCCCAATAACCAAAACAAGCCCTATCATAGATGTACTGAGCCCATCCACTTAAACCCCCTCCTCAAAAAAACCCAGAGGAACTGGACCCGAAATAAATCGTCCAAACATGTAGATAAGAAAAAATCCCCTCCCTAATGGAGAAACTCTGTTGCTCCTTCGGCGACCGGCGTCTCCCCAAGTCGGAAAAAACCCTCTCTCTCAAAATGCCAGCCCACACCCATGGAAAACGAAAACTCCCTCCCTCCTTCATGGATCCTTCTACTCCCTCCCAGCCTTGCAAAAAAACCCAACCCTATGCATTCCAAAGGATTGACGAATCGTCTTGCTCATCAGTGGCGGCTGCAATGCAGCCCCGCCGGTCCCAATGAAATCCTTAGTTGGAACTGTCACGGACGTGGGTCCCTTGACCTTTTGAGAGCTAGGCAATATCATCTAGCAACACAACCCTCACTTATTTTTTCTCTCAGAAACTAAGTGTTCAAAATAGAAAATCGAGAGGCTAAAGAACCGATTTGGATTGGATGGTGTCAATTTTGATTCGTGGGGTCATAGTGGTGGTTGAGCTCTATTATGGAATAAAGAAGTTTCTATTAGACTCGAGCCTGTCAAAAAATCATGTGGACGTGGAGGTATGCCTTGAAAATATGGGGACTAGTGATGAGACGAATAACATATGGCTACTAAATGGTTTTTATGGGAACCCTTCGAATGTAGACCAAGTGCAGTCGTGGGAACTACTTGAACAACTTAGCGGCCACTCCAATCTCCCTTGGCTTTGTGTCGGAGATTTTAATGAGGTACTCTCACAAGGCGACAAGCAAGGAGGATCCATGCGCTAAATAGGTCAGATTAGAGTGTTTCGAGCATGCTTGGATAATTGTAGACTATCTGATTTGGGATTTACAGGAGATTGCTTCTCATAGTTAAATAATCGGATTTCTCCATTCACAGTCCGGGAACGCATAGACTTGGTAGTAGCTGACAGAGGTTGGTTGGAATTTTCCCCAAATTCAATGTTCTTTATATCCCTACAATACAGTCCGATCATGTTGCCCTTTTTATGAATTCTTGCCAAACACTAAATAGACTGGCTTGCCGAAATAATCCCTTCTGCTTTGAAGCCATGTGGTTATGTAGCGAAGAATGTGCGCAAATAGTGGAGAACAATTGGTGTATCGAGGACTCTGTTGCGGCATGGGATGGCTATTGGAACTGTGTTAATAACCACCATGTTGGCCTTGTGGATCGAAGTCATACTTCTTTTGGGAGTTCGAAGAAGGAAATTGAGAGATTGGAGAATAAAATGAAGAGATTGCGATAGGGGCTAGTTTCTACCGAGAGTAAGATGGAAGAACAAGCTTTTTGAGCCAAACTTGAGGAGTTGATTGCACACGATGAGATCAAATGAAAGCAAAGGGCTTAAAGCTCAATGGCTTAAAGAAGGAGATCGAAATTCCACATTGCTCCATGCACAAACTACGGATCAGTTTCAAAATAATGCTATTGATTGGATTAAAGATGAGGCGAGAGAACAGTGCGAAACGGAAGAAGGGTATTCAAGCAATCATCTTTGACTATTTTCGTCGAATTTTCAACGTGAAGTCTCCCTTTGGAGATGAGATTGACAGTATTTTGGAGTGCCTTTCCCTAAATATTTCTGCTGATGTGAATGCTAGACTAATGGAACAATATACGGTGGAGGAAATTACAAAGTATCTGTCCCAGATGTTCATGCTTAAATCTCCGGGTCTTGATGGTATGCCCCTAGTTTTTTTCTAGAAATTTTGTCCTATTGTTCGTTTTGATGTTATGTCGTATATTCTTTCTTTTCTGAACCATGGACATTATAATTCTTATATGCATTATGCTCATGTTGTTTTAATTCCAAAGTGTGCAAAGTCTGATAATATGACTTAATTTCATCCCATAAGTCTCTGCAATGTCATATACAGAATTGCATCTAAATCTATTGCTAATCGGCTAAAACCCTTTCTTAATGAGATAATCTCCCCATTTCAAAGTGCATTTGTGCCAGGCCGATTGATTACCGACAATGTTCTTGTTGCATTTGAGTTTAACCATTCTTTAAAAAACAAAACAAGGGCAAAGAGGGCTTTTTAGCTTTCAAGTTGGATATGAGAAAGGCAAATGACAAGGTAGAATGACTTTTTTTGGAACAAGGAGGTTAGATTTTGATGAACCTTTTTGTGAATCTTATTATGGGGTGTGTGCGTTTTGTTTCTTATTCTTTCGTGTTGCGCGATTTTTCTTTTGGTCATGCATACTTCAAAGGGGAATTTATCAGGGTGACCCTCTCTCATCTTCTTTGCTCTTATTCTACGCAGAGGTCCTTAGTTGTTTGTTGCAGGTAGGGGTGTCAAAATGGGCTACAACCCATGAGTTCAACCCAACCCAATTGGTTTTGGGTTGGGTTGGGCTTAAAAAAATTTAATGGGTTGGGTTAGTTCTAGGTTCAATTGGGTTGAGATGTGTTTAGATTTATAATGGGTTGAAAATGGGTCCATTGGGTTTGTAATAAATTTAAAATGAATTTTGAATGGTTAAACCTACACATCTAATCTCTCTCTACATGCCTCTTCTCTCTCTCTCTCTCTCTCTATGCCTCTTCTATCTCTCTCTCTCTCTCTCTACGCGCCTCCTCTCTCTCTCTCTACGCCTCTTCATGATGGGCAAAATATTGGTAAGTCTGTGACCTTCAGGACTAAATTTAAGCAGCATTAATTTAATCTTGGACGAATTATAGTGACCACCCCATGTGGTTTTGATATATTACGAAAAACCCCCTATTTTTTTTGAAAATTACTAATACCCCCTGAGTTTATGCATCCTTTTGCTTAAATGGTACGGACTGAAAGAAAATATTTTAATACCCTTGATTTTTTTTTAAAAAAAAATCTGAATGAAGGGATATTTTGAAATTCCTAATTTGTTGTTCCCTCAAAAATACCCATGTTGTCTTTGGTTGTTCATAACACAAAAGAAAGAAACACATTGTCTGATAGAGAAAAAACCCTAAACTCTTGACCGACTCCTCAACGTTCGCTGAGATTTTGGATGGTGAACTCGTCTCTCTCGTCGGTGCTCTTATAGACGAAGGAAAATCGGTAGTCAAGAAGCTCGAGAGGGGGTTTTAAAGGGGCAACTACAGCAGCAAAGGTATGCTATCGTCCTCATGCAAATCTTCAAAAATCTAGTTTTAATTGTTTTTTTTTTCAATTTTTGTGGGGAATGTTGAAGTATTTCATGGTTTTGACTCCAATTTTTTTCCCCCAAGTATTTATTCTCGATTTATTGTTGGGTCTTGGTGTCAAAATTTTTTTTTCAGTGGTAAAAACTTGAATATTATGTTCTTATGTTGTCTTTTTTGTATGTATTTGTTGATTATTTGTTGGTATTGAGTGAATGCATGAACCCCTAAAATCCAAACTAGGGGTTGCATTGATTTTCAGTTTGTGCGTGTGTAGGTGCGTGTGCTTTGAAAGTGATGAGTTTCACATTATATGATGTTTAGTGTGCTTTCATATATGATGTTTTTATGCTTTGAAATTGTGTGCGTGTGTAGGTGCGTGTTTTTTTTTAATCAGCACGTGTGTGTGTATAGGTGCCTGTGCTTGATTGTTGCTGCAATATTAGTGGGCAATATTGATTCTTGCGTGTGTAGGTTCTTTCCTTTTACTTGTTTTAAATATGTTGTTTTTTGTTTTTGTGTTTATTGTAGGAAATGGATATTGAGGGTGATGTTTGTTGGGACAATTTCAAAGGTGGAGACAGTGAGGGTAGGGAAGAGAATGAGGGTTGGGAAGATAATATGGGTGGGGGAGACATTGAGGGTGGAGTAGATAGTGAGAGTGGAAGAGATAGTGAGGGTAGGGAAGAGAATGAGGATGGGGGAAACAATGAGGGTGGGGAAGACAGTGATGACCATTGTGAGTCTTTTAATTCATCAGATGATGAGTTTCCAACAAGCCTTCCTAGTAGAATATGGGCTTACTTGGAAAACAGGCCTGGAAACTTTATCACAAATCCAACAAGCCTTCCTAGTAGAATCTTTAAAGCACACTACTTTGCAAACTCGAATTTTTTTTGCCAACTCAAATTGACTATCGCCCCTCCTTAACATGGCGGAGCATACTTTCGGCTCAAAAACTATTCAAAATAGGTTTGCAATAGAGGGTGGGAATTTAGACCTCCATTAGAATTTGGGAACAGTGATGGATCCATACATTGCATACTCTTCAACCTAGCTACTTGGCACTGGCCCTCTACATATTCAAGTACTCGAGTCAGTGACTTACTTACCCCAGAGCTAACTACCGTGGAATCTTATCTCGAATTGGATGAGCTCCTATGAAGAATGGTTACGATCTCTTTATTAGAAGCTGGGGTCTAAGGATCATTTGGGCCATTTAGGGAAATCATAACAAGAAACTCATGGAAAACGAAGATCAAAACTCTATGGATCCGGTAAGATTTGCATATTCATATTTCTCTATGTTCTCGAATGCCATCTCCACAACCCCTATACACAGTATTGACCGCACTCTGAACAGCTGGCAGCCCCCAAGCTCATCGTTCATTAAGGTAAATTGTGAAGGGGCTACATTCTTGATGGATACGACACATGGAATAGAAGTGATAGCCCATAAGGCAAATGGGGAATGCATGAGTCGGTGCTCTCGCAAGAAAAATGGTTTGTTCGACCTAGAGCACGTGGAGGCACTCACAAGATATAAGGCAGTAAGATGGCACGAAGACGTAGATGGGATCAGGTGATTTTTCGAAATTGATTGTCAAACTCTACTTAATCGTCTTCTTTCGTCTGTAGAGGATAGTTCAGGACTTGGAAATTAAATCTCGTACAGGATATTCGGGAAGTGCTCTCTTTCATCTCGATTTGTTCTCTATCCTGATTGCGACGATCCAGAAATGCAGCTGCCCATCATCTAGCTAGATGGTCATCTAACTCCATTGAAGGGGATGTTAATATCCCCGATTTTATTGTTCTCATTGTAAACTCGGACTTTTCTCTCTGAATAAAGGTCCACTTTTCAATCAAAAAAATTAAAAAAAAATGCTATTCTAGCTACAATGCCACCCTCTCTCCCAACCCCTAACCAAATGTGTAACACTCAACTCACACTAAATCATGCATATATAAAATTGACTATTGAAACTTTATTGAATGCTGAAATTGAATTTGGATTCGCGTCGCCAATGAGGTAAAAAAAACAAGATTATGGGTGGATTTGTCAAAATAAGTGACCGAAGGTGGTGGTTTGACTACTGGTGGTGGGCGGGGGTTGGCAATGGTTATTTTAAGCATCTCCAACGACATCCCAAATACCCGTCCCAAATACCCAAACTCGATCGAATCGGATCGGGACCCAATTTGCCCAATCTGAATGCCCACTTCTAGTTACAATTAACGAGGATTATTAATAGTATTTATTAAATGAATAGTTTTTACTTGTATTTAAATAATCTTAAAATATGATAATAGTTAGAATAAGTAGCATTATTTATTTCTTTTTCTTTTTTTTTTGATCTTGTTGATAAGTAATGGAATTAAATTATTCTAAATATTATCACATGATAATTCGCTAGAGGAAGGGCTTGAATTTTCGACCTTGTGGTTAACAGCCACACGTTCTAACCAATTGAGCTACTCCAACACAATGCTTGATATTAATTGTTACTATTTACAATTAGTGAGAACTTAGTTGCAACAAAATTTATGATTATGTCCCAACTTTTATTTTGCAAAAGCATTTAGTGTGCCTGACATGTTAGTATATACTAATTAAGTAGAAATTACTTTAATTTTTATTATTAATAGTAGTTATTAAATGAATAACTTTTACTTGTATATAATAATTTTAAAATATGATAATATTTATTAGAATAAGTTGTATTATTTATTTCTAGCTCTTTTTTTTTGTTGACAGGTAATGGAATTAAACTATTCTAAATATCATCACACGATAGCTCGCTAGAGGAAGGGTATATATTAATTAAGTAGAAATCACTTTAATTTTTATTATTGATAGTATTTATTAAATGAATAATTTTTTCTTGTACCTAAATAATTTTAAAATATGGTAATATTTATTAGAATAAGTTGCATTATTTATTTCTTGTTCTTATTTTTTGTTGATAGGTAATGGAATTAAACTATTCAAAATATTATCACATGATGGCTAGCTAGAGAAAAGGCTTGAACCTTCGGTCTTGTGGTTAACAACCACATGCTCTAACCAACTGAGGTACTCCAACATTAATTTGGTATTAATTGTCCATATTTACAATTACTAAGTATTTTTTTTTTTTTTCGATTACAATCAACTCGGGACACCCTAGAGATGTCAACCGGAAGGACCCCCACACACGCACACACTCACTCAAGGGGAAAGGGGGAGAGGACAAGAGGATTCGAACTCAGAACCTCACTGGTACTGATGTGAACCCCCACCACTGGGCTACAACCCCAGTGGCAATTACTAAGTATTTAGTTGTAACAAAAGTTATACTATTATATAAAGAGGTAACACCCTCTATATTACTTGGGGCCGTCTAACAAAAGGTAGCTTTGTACCACCTAATATTAGGTAGGTCATTAATTTATTGCCATGTGTCATTAATTTTGCATATAGCCGGTTACAAATTCTTACTTTTACCTACAATCGGTTAAAATATTTTTTAATTATTTAGTAATTTTTTAATGAAAATCTTTTTAGTTAAGGAATTAATTGTGAGATTATTCCTATTTCCTCTCCCATTCATCTTTCCTTTTGGGAGAGGGAGTCTATTTCGAGCAAAGTAAAGTCGGAGAAGGAAGCAATTCTGCGTTTCCTTTTGGGAGAGGGATTCTATTTTGTTAATGGACCTTTATTATTCATTATTTATTTTTTAAAAGCACAATTTCAAACAAAGGGGGAGGATGTGGCGTTGGAAATTTCTAAAATTATTTTTTAATCTTTATTTTTTGAAGGCACAAACTAAATTAAATAGAACTTTATTTATTTCTTCAATCAAATTTCATTTTTTTAATAAAATGAGTCTAATTCAAATCAACAACGCAAAAATGAGTCTTATATGTTTTCTTAAAAATGAGTAGTTTGTACATCAAATTTTGTTGATAGTGAAAGTTACATATGACTTCCTTGTTCACATATATTTTATTAATTATGTTTTGTTTCTCTTCAAATTTAATTTGGAAAATTAAGTGCATATATTTTTATTTGAAAATATTTTAATTCCTATTATACTTGAAGATTTTCTATACGTGGACTTATCTTTTTTTATTTAAACGTATTTTAATATATTAATTATTATTTCTTATATAATTATGACATCACCAGTTCGACCACAGTTTGATCAACGGTTCAACCAATGACCCTTGACCCGATTGATTTTCCCGTTCGATGATCGGTCCGGGTTTTAAAACATTGATGCATATACATATGAAATTTTTTCTTTAAGTGAAGTATTAATTTAAAATTATTACACCTAATTATTGACTATTAAAACACAATAAATTAATTTATTGTAAATTTCATGAAATTAAAGTTACTAAGATTATACCAATGTAGAATGAACAAATTAATAATACTAAAACCATGATTTAATTCAACAAATTAGATTAATAATGATACTTTATGTTATTACAATGTTTAAAAAATTATTCTTAGGAACAAAATTATATATTTTGTAAGTCGTGCATTTTTTAAAAGAAAAAGTCAATAGCTTCATTTAAAAAAAATAATTAATTTTATATCAAAAAATAATTCAAAGAGCTATCTCGCAAAAGCATATAAATGTGCACACAAGGTGGTACACGGCGTCCACACGGTGCATATAAACAAATGAACATGGTGTCCACACACTGTCTGACCGACGTGCACGCACAGTGCCCGAACGCTAGCCAACGTGCACGCACCCATACACTTCCTAGCTAACTGTGCATGATGTGCCTTAGGAGCCCATACGCTACCAACACAGGCGTGCCACACGTTGATTGTTGGGCGCATAAGACTAGTATAATACATTTGTTGTGTTGTATTTAACAATAGAAGATAAATTTTATACTATTGTGATTTACGAGAAGTTAAAATATATAATTATATTGAAAGAGCATAAATTAATTAATGGTGAATACTTCACTAGAAATATCAAACGGCAATAAAATTAGCTTTACCAAATAGCAAAAAGTATCACTTAAATTAAATTAGGATATGGATATAGCCTTTCAATGATTCTTTTAATTTCAATTATACACCTAAATATATTTATAGTGACTGTATATCATTTTATATCTTAATAGATTTCATTTTTGTATTCATAACTTTATATCTCTGAATAAAAATATTTAACATAGATGACAAGATATAATATGCCCATTACGTATACTGAATTATACATTCCAAATAATACAAAATTACGTTATGTAAAAATTAAAATATAGAAGCACATTTATTTCAAATATTCTAATTTTTTAATGATATATTCTATAATAACTCAACCAAATTTCTTTGGTTATAAACTGTTAATTTTTTTGAAAATTTTATACATTTGTTTATCAAGTTCAATTTTCTACAAATAAGTAAATTTTTTTTAATTTTCTACAATTTTTTTTCCTTATTTTTCTACAAATAAATAAAAAATTTCAGAACCTTGTTTTTTTAGGAAACGTTACAATGAAAAGAAAAATTAAAAACAATTGAACTATGATGGATGGACGGATATGATAAATATAATAATTAAGGATGGATGGACATAATTAATTGGGTTCAATGTGCCATATATATTTTATTAAAATTTAATTAACAGGTAAATAATAAGTTACAGGTAACTAAAACTTGAAGAGTAAGTTACAGGTAATTGTGACCCGAATAGCAGGTTGCAGGTACTCTCACATAAAGGGGGTACCTAATGTTAAACATCTTCCATGGGTACGTAATTTTAGACAAGCCCATATTACTTCTGGTTTGCCTTTTTTTTAATTTGTCATTTTTTTTTATTTTTTTCTCTCCTCTCTTCTTTATTTTATAGATGCACATGTCTCTTTTATTTTCTTTCCTTTTTTTTCTACCCCTCCCCCTCTCCCCCTCTCTTCTTTATTCTCTTTTATCTCCCAATACTTCTCAATATAATTTTTTTTAAAAAAATTTCTTAGTTCTTTATTTTAAATAGTTTTATTTTTATTTATTACTAATTTTATAGATATACTAAAAAGAATTAAAAATATTTTGATCGTATAGAGACTACCAAAAAAATTTATTTAGTGTGCCATTAAATTAATATTTTTCATTATATACATGCATCGAGTGTGCCAATATTACTAGTTTATGATTATATCTCAACTTTTATTTTGCACACGTATCTAATGTGCTTGATATGGTAATATCTATACTATTATATAAAAAGGGAGTACTCTTTAGTAAATACCTTTGATCTATCATTTGCTTTTACTTTCTCTCTCCTTTTCAATTTGATTTTATTTTCTCTCTCTTACTTCTCTGTCTCCCTCTTTATCCTCCTCCATCTTGCAATAATTTTTAATATCACTTTTTCTTTTACTTTGTAAATTTTTTCTTAATTTTTTATTTTAAATTATTTTGTTTTTATGTATTAACCATTTCATAAATCTGTTTAAAATAATCAAATATGTGTGTGTGTGTGTGTGTGTGTAGGGGGAGCACTTTTTAATAATTACCGTTGGTTTGCCAATATCTTTGGTTTGTCATATTTTATTTTTTCTTTTTTACTTTTTCTTTCCTCTTCCGCGTTCTATTATTTTCTTTCTTTCCCTCTCTCGCTTCCCTCTCTATCTTTCTTCTTCTAATACTTTTCAATATCATTTTTTTTAATTTGTTATTTCCTTCTTAATTCTTTAGTTTTAAATTATTTTATTTTTATTTATCAACAATTTCATAAATTTATTAAAAATAATTAAAAAAAATATTTTGATAGCATAGATACAACCAAAATTTTAGTAAATTGTTTTTATTATCCATACGTATCGAGTGTGCCAATATTGTTAGTATCCTAATTAAGTAGGAATAATTTTTTTGAGATAATTAAGGAGAAATAACTTAAATTTTTACTATTAATAGTATTTATTAAATGAATAACTTTTACTTGTATCTAAATAAAATTGAAAATGTGGTTAATATTTAGAATAAGTCGTACTATTTATTTATTTCTTTTTTTTTTCCTATTGATAGTAATGGAATTAAACTATCATAAATATTATCGCATGATACTTCACTAGAGGAAGGGAATAAACTTTCAACCTTGTGGTTAACAGCCACATGCCATAACCAATTAAGCTATTCAAGCACATTGGTTCAACATATTTGTCACTATTTACAATAAGTGTGGACTTAGTTGCAACAAAATATTACTATTACTAGGCATGGTATCGGATTGAGTAGTTGTGAGTTTGGATTTATGGATCGGGTACCCGAAATGTCGGGTAGGCTAAATTACTACTTGAACGACCCAAACTAATCGAGTAGGTTCGGGTTTTACTCGATCGAGCTCGAGTTTTTTTTTTTTGTTCTATTTCATTTTTTTGAACTAAATGTTGGATATTTTAAATCAAAATAGCTTATTGTTTGGTAGCTAAATTCTGGAGAATGTATTGTTTTGACTATAAAAGTTTTAATTGTATAAATGTGTAATACAATTTAGGTATGAAAAAATTTAGAGCAATCTTACTACATTTTTATGTTTAATTACTTATTATTTTGCTAAAGGTTTTCTTATTTCGTTCAAGCTCATTTAGTTATGCACATAAACATGCTAGTGGTTGCAATTGTACAAAATTAATTTTATAAATTTCATTTTAATAAATAACTATCATATTAGATTTGATGAAAATAAGCCATATTAATATGAAATATTTTTATGTTTTATTTATTTCAATAATTAATTACGTTCAATAATTTTTTTGTTAATTATTTTGCATTTGTAATATTTGCAAAAGAATTTCATTATCTATGTTATATCATAAATTAAATATACTAAACTTTTTTTAATTTGAAATTATTGTTCCGTGCAACGCGTGGTTAAAAAACTAGTAAAAAGAACGTGACAAAGAGATGAGATAGAAAATAAAGAAAAAAGAAAAGAAAATTAATAGACCAAAAAATTGTCATATCAAAATTCGTTAATAAGGGAGGCTCTCTCTTTATATGATAGTATAGATAATACATTAGTGTATATAGATTCTATGAGCCAAATGAACGAACTCATTAGATGGATGTGTTCAAATTTAATGAAACCAGACAAACAAACTCATTGATCGAATGGGTGATTCTAGATTTAACAAACTAACAGTCAGTTCATCAAAAAAAAAAAAAAAAAACAAACTAACAGTCAGACTCAAATGAACAATGGGACCCGGAAGTCTACATCTTTCCGTCATCAGTCACAACCTTTGAATTATTACAAATAGACTCTTTTTTTCGAAAGTTATTAAAAATAGACCCTAATTTGCCAAACTTATGACACCAAAACCAAGTCTGACTATTCTCTCATTTAGTTTTGAATTAAGATTCTAAATACTTTAAATTAAATAGTTGGGATTTTTTTTCATGGTACTAGTATTTCAAAAAAGTTGGTTGTTGACTTGTTGAATATAATCGGGAGATGATTAGCCAAAACCCAGGAGGCCAGAAGCAATTGTACACGTATAATTTGGTAAAAAAAAATGGTATATTGAAGAATCATTGAACTTATGCCTAGTCTATTTAAGGATCGCACAATCTTTGACTAATGCGAAAATATCCTTTTAATTCCAATTTCTCTTTAATATGAAGTAAGATTCAGATCTTTTTGTATAATTTTAAAAGTGTCAAAAGGAGTAATACATCCTTAAAAAGGAGAAATATGTATGATTAAAAGAAAAGAGAAAGCCCCAGAGAGAGAGAGAGAGAGAGAGAGGATGGTCCATATAATCCACAAGCAGCACATTGGGAAAATTTGCGACCAACGTTTAAAAATAATAGAGGTAATTACAATTACTTTTTCTAAATTTAGATAAAATTACAGATAATTCATTTTTGTTTCAAAAATTATCAACACCCTTTGACATTTATTGTTGTTTAACAAAAAACTCTAATCTAACAATAACTTTCGAAATTATCAATAACTCTTCGCATCATAATAGCCGCCCCAGCCACCAAGAAATGCGATTCATTAAGCCTGATAAAACTCCTCAATTAATTTTGTGATTTCGCTAACTTTGCAAAGTAACTCCATTTTATACCACTGTAACACAAATTTCGAGTCTATTGAATTAAAAGACAAGAAAAATCGTACAAATTGAATTTAATGAAATTATTGAAAATAAAGTGGGTACAATCTCTAAATTTGATCCTCTGATTCTTCTTTCACGAACTTGAAACTTGAAAGTTCAAACACTTCCGTAGCGGATTTGGTAGTTTGATCTTCTTGAAACTTGATTTGGTCTTCAAAAACCCGATTCGTAGGCTTTGCAGCTTGATTACGAATCAAATGCTGAGATTTTCGAGGAACGCCGCGAAGTACGCCGCGAACACCGTTGACTTGACTTGATATATATTTGGAAAGAATGTTGATTTGCTGGCTTAGCACCTTGTCTGCAGATCGAACGCCTTGATTTGGTTGATCTTGGTGAAGAACACCGAAAACTTCGCCTTGATCGTTGTGTATTTGACTTGGGAAAAACGTTGACTCGCTGGCTTCGCACCTTGATTGTGGATCAAACGCCTGAATTTGATGACCTTCGCGAAGAACGCCGGGAACTTCGCCTTGATCGTTGTGTATTTGACTTGGGGAAAATGTTGACTCACTGGCTTCGCACCTTGATTGCGGATCAAACGCCTGAATTTGATGACCTTCGCGAAGAACGCCGGGAACTTCGCCTTGATCGTTGTGTATTTGACTTGGGGAAAAAGTTGATTCGCTGGCTTCGCACCTTGATTGCGGATCAAACGCCTGAATGTGATGACCTTCGTGAAGAACGCCTGGAACTTCGTCTTCATCACTTCGAATCTTCTTGAGAGAATTGCGGGATTTCCTTCGCTTCTCTTGCTTTGAAGACTTCTTATACTTCAATGTATGTTTCTGTGTCTTTGGCTTGTTGAGAAGACCCCTATTTATAGGTGTAGGGGAGAGTCTCTTGCCATGTTTACTTGACGAGATGGCGTAATTTGATTGGCTGGCTCAAATTCGCTAGCAATTCATTTCCTTAATGAAAAGATACGAATTGAATTGCCAAAATATGATAATATCTACCTTATACATTTGCAAGATATTATTTTACTTGCCAAAATAATAATACCTAGCATATATGTTTGCAATATATTATTTTATTTGCCAAAATAATAATACCTAGCATATATGTTTGCAAGATATTATATTTATTGCCAAAGTTATAATACCTAGCATATATGTTTGCAAGATATTATATTTATTTGCCAAATATTGTAATTTTATATTTGGCATTATATGATTGGCCAAGAAAATATATATTAAAATATCAATTAATTAACTATTTTATTTAGGAATTAAATTTGAGTAGATTCCACAAATAAAAATAGAAAATATAATATTGATATTTAATATATTATTTGCCACATGTCGGTATTTAATTGGCTGTTATTTTATTTGTCTACAACCACAATAACCATTATTGAGCATTGCCATATTATTCGGCACCGCTACTATCTTCATTTTTTTTTGTTTTAAAAAAAAATCATATATAACTTCTATATATTAAACTTGTTAAGACCATTTGAATTTTATCTCAAAATGCCACTGAAAATATAAGAAATACAATTGATAATTACGTCCCACTTTGATGAAGGATGAATTTTGTTATAACCTATACATACATTGAGAGGTATTTATAACTTTTGAAACAATTTTTTTTTTTTTTTGTAATTGCACTTAAACTTAAAGGAGGTGGATGTAATTGTCCCAATATAATAAGGTGGCCATTTATTCGAATATGGGTATTCTGGATATTTCTAAAACTTTTCTTTCCACTTTGAAATATAAGCTAGACTTAAGCATATTTGTTTGACATCTTGAAAGCTGGACGCCTCGTTTGGGAGCCCTTGGGAGCCCGTGATGCACGTGGATATCATGAGTTTGGTGATTTTGGGTCGATACTCCCTCGGTACAATTTTGTTTTTAAATATGCACGCACTATCAATACATGTAGAAATCGTTTACTTTGTCGAATTGGTTAACGATTGTATGGTTTATGGGCAGTTTGAGTCTTGATTTAGCTATTGTTTAATATTTAAAATCTCATATTTACTTTGTATGCCAAAGTCTAGTGAAATAAACCCAAACTCTTGCTGTGTTTACTTATGTTGGGTAAGTGTTTGGTTAAAAAATTGACATTTCCAAATATCTCCTTGTAACCCCTATCCATTAAAAAACAGTATCTACAACAAATATTATCTATGTTTTTGGTTCTTCATCTTTTCGACTAGAAGTGGGTAACTGGGTTAGAGGAGATATTGTTTCTGCCGTGGATTCCTTCATCTTTTCTTTTATCAATTGTTGGTTCCTTCATCTTTTGTACTACATGTGCCAAAAGTAAACTATTTGGGAACACCCAAATCATCTTCATCTTCATCTTCATCTTCTGCAATTTACACTGTGCCTTACCAACGAAGGGAATCTGGGAGATGATGATCTGCTTCATCAGAACTCCATCAAGCAAGAAGCAGAGTACAGTGTATTAATGGACAGTTGTAAACCTAGGATTTCTATGAACAAATGTAAAACAAAAGTTTGACAGATAAAGTTTTTCTCCAACACACATGGGGATTTCTCCCAATTTTGTTGAAAAATTTGCTCGGAAGAAAAGCTTACTTGAACACATATGGGTTTCCCCCAATTTCCCTAAAAAATTGGCCCAAAAACATCAAGTCCACACCTGTACGCCATAACCAAAGTTTTTTCTTTTTTTTGGAAGAAGGACATAACCAGAGAAAATGGAATGCTCAACTTGACACACTTTTCCATGGTTTGTTTCACAAAAAAGACAAAAAAGAAAAAAGTCATCCAAGGGCATTTTATAGTAATTTAATCGACCAAGTGGGGGGCATTAATGTAAAGCGCCGCAAAGGTTTCCCAATGGTTTATTTCAACCGGCCAATTTGGCCGGTTAGAATTAACAGTCCAAACCCAACGTTAACTCGGAGCTCCGGGTAAATGCCTGCTAATGACACACGGAAAGTAAACGTTGGGCAACGGGGGGCAAAATTAACAAACCATCATTAAAGGGAGAAGTAAACGATTCCGTAAGTTATTAGAATACGAATTCCTAATAATATTCTCATGTATCTTAAGATGAGATATATGTTGATTAGGCAAATGCATGTAAACCCTTGGTGCAAGGGTTCTTGGAATTAGGAATTTTTTAAAGTATTATTAAATAATTTAGTTACTTTTCATTATTATGACATTTAAAAAAAAGTTTAATGTAATTATAAAGAAAAAAAAAAAACTTGTGATACAATCAAAGATTCAAAGTATACCACACTTGTTAATCGTTTTATAATTTTAAGGCTAGCATGGAGTAATCCATATATAATGGTTTTACTTATTTATTCAAGTTTTAAAGAAAATCACTTATTAATTGTCCTATTGCGGCAAACCACATGGAAATGTACATATTTGATTTTAGTATACAAAAATTAAAATAACATTATTTTCAACACGTTTAATTGATAATTAATTATAAAAAAGGGCGAATTACGTTGTCTCCCCTAAAGTATACTTTATTTACAAAAAATACTCCGATTTATGAGAAATTACGATTACCCCCCTAAATTGAGGGGGTTCTATGTTATATCGATGAAAAATCCGTTTTACCCCTAAGTGATTTAAGCAAAAAAAAAAAAAAAACTAAAATAGAAATCCCAAAACTACCCTTTTATCATTTTTTTACCCCTTTTTTCTTCTCTTTTCTTTTTTCTTCCTTCCAGATCTCTCTCTTCTATCATTTTTTCTTTTTTGTTCTCTTTTCTTTTTTCTTGCTTCTAGATCTCTCTCTCTCTCTCTCTCTCTCTCTCTCTCTCTCTCTCTCTCTCTCTCTTCTGGTCGGTTGGTATGGCAAGGCGACTGTGGAGGACGGTGGAGAACAGCGGAAGATGGTGGGCAAGCGGCGGCGGAGGCTCCCGATCTCTTTGTGTCTCTCTCCTCTTTCTCTCCCTTCTCAATCTATCCCTTTGGATCTCGGTGGAGGGGCGGCATTGGAGGACGGTAGTGGGCAGCGGAGGAGGATGGTGGTTGGGCGGCAACTATATCTCTCCCCCTTCCCTTTCCCTCTCGATCTCTCCACCTCTCCTTTCTCAATCTCTCGATTTCTCTCTCCCTCTGAGCTCTCTGCGTGGCGGTGGCGGACAATGGTGGCGAGGCAATAGAGATGTGTGTGTGTGTGTGTGTATATACATATATATATATATATATATATATATATTGAGAGAGAGAGAGAGAGACGTCTCCAGGAAGAAGAAAAAGGAAAAAAAAAGAAAAAAGAATTTATTTAATTATATATAATATGTATTATAATTTTTTTTATCAAATATTATAATATTATTGATTTTTTTATTTATAAAAACAAAGTTTATAATGTTACAAGATATTTATATGTATTTTGTATTTATTAAATATAATTTACATATCAAAATTTTATATTTTAAAGTATATGTTTATAAATTTTTGCTTATGTTATATAAAAAATTTAATTTAAAAAAAAAATATTTACATATGTATAATATTTTTAAAATAAAATATGTATAATAGAACAAAAATCCCCCTTGAGGGTAAAATAGTCATTTTAATATGGTCAAATACCTATTTTTACTTCCTGAAAGGCAATTTTGGTAGTTCAATTTTTTTTTGGACTAATGGGAGGTGTAATTTGTAATTTCTCCCTCGATTCAAAGGAGTAATTGTAATTTCTCATAGATCAGGGTATTTTTTATAAATAGAGGATATTTCATGGGAGTTAAATGTAATTCACCCTACAAAAAAATAAAACTTCTAACACAATCAAAACCATAAAAAAGTAACACAATCTTATTAGTTATCCCAGATTAATGATATTAAGAAGAACCAAATATAAGGGATTGCAAAATACAATTGACTACAACTTACTCTCTTTGTTCCCTTTTATTTGTCATTTAAAAAAAATTGTTTCAAAATATTAGTCATTTTCGCTATTCAAAATTGTATTTTATTATTATTTTTTTCATATATACCCTTTCACTTTAGTAAGGTGTTATGTGTAATTTTTTTAAAAAAAATTTAACAACTCACTAATTAAAATAATTAACTAAAAGAACATTTTAATCCTATTAACCTAAAATTATGATTATTAATTGCCCTTCTTAATTTTTTAACAAAAACTTTAAATGATAAATAAAAGAGAAATGAGGGAATATCATCATGTTTTAACTTTTATTCATAATTTACAGTCAAGTATAAGATAAACTTATGAATAACGCCTATATTGCCCAAAACTATTGAATAATCGCAATTTCCACCTCATTTTGGTTCTATATTTTTCTTCCAAAATTAAATTCCTCCTATAAACTACACTTAATTGCGTTTTTTAAAAAAATACAATAAAAAGAGGTGAAATTTTAAGTGGTTTTTTTTTTCCTTGAATAAAATTCCCTCTCTCTCTCTCTCTCTCTCTCTCATTGTGCGTGTGTTTTGTCCATGTAAGTTAAAAGCCAAATTGTAGTAGGAAGTGTGTGGTATGAGTTGTTGACTAGAGTGAAGAAGCGGATAGGCAGCGACCATGATAACAATGGAGGGCGTCGCACTCAAACTCCCCCCTTCTCTTCGGATTATCAAGCCTAAACCTAACCGCACCAACCGTACCTTCACCACCGCACCCTTCGCCTCAGCCTCTGCTCCTGCTTCGCTATCCACCGACCCGCAACTCGGCCCTGGATCACTCGGTCACCGAACCCGGCCCGATTTCCCCATCCTCCACCAGGTAATTCCGCTTTCACTCCCTGAATTTTGTATATTTTCCCCTTGTTTTGGGTGTTTCGGGATGGGGGTGAGGTGGGTTTTCGTTTTGTGTGTGTGTGTGTGTGTGGAGGTGGTACTGAGGAAGAACAAGGATTTATGGAAGTATGAAATATATACATATGTGTGTGTGTGTGTATAGGGGTGGGGGTGGTATTGAGGAAGAAAAGAGATTAACGGAAATTTTATTTTATTTTTATATGCAGGAGTTGAATGGGAAAAAGCTTGTGTATTTGGATAACGCTGCCACATCGCAGAAGCCTGCGGTGGTGTTGAACGCTTTGCGGAATTATTATGAAGCTTATAATTCTAATGTTCATCGTGGGATTCATTATTTGAGGTAGGAAGGAATAGATTGTTGTGGATCTTTATGTAATTTTTTTCATAGTATCTTTTGTAATTTCATCATCTTTGTGTTTCTGAGTAGTGCTAAGGCAACAGATGAATATGAATTAGCGAGGCAGAAGGTTGCGAATTTTATAAATGCGTCAGAGAGTAGAGAGATTGTGTTTACAAGAAATGCTACTGAGGCCATCAACTTAGTGGCTTACAGTTGGGGCCTCTCAAATTTGAAGAAGGGAGATGAGGTTAGAGTTAGCTTCTTGTGATTTTCTTTTGTGTCGTTTACTTTTAAATTCAGCACATTGATGACTGTGAATTTAAGTTGGATTAGATGGCTACTTGACTGAGAAGTGTGCAGTTGTGATTAAAGTAGGAATATTTGCATTGGGGGTTATAAGAAAAGCAACATTTATATTGCTTAGCTATTCAATGTTCTGTTGTCACCTAGTCAGATAATTTTTGTTGTGGCCTGTTTTCTAGTTCTTTGAGGGCACATATCAGTATCAGCTCTTACAGCAAAATTACGTGAAGGAGGCAATTGAAAACGTCATCTTTGTGATTTGTAGTCTCAAAGAGTGCCCTCATTTTATTCTGTCATCCTCTCAACCTGCAATTAAATGTTGACCGACATACTTGTTAAATAATGCAACTTTTAGTGTATGCATGAATTGTATAATTGATGAATAACTTCCTTGACACTGGATCTAAAATTAGGCACAGGCTAAATAATGAATTACATTCATCTCTCACTCACCTGATACGTCTTAAGGCTTTAGTTAAGGTATCATGTAAGCACAATGATTGAAACCAACACTTTTCTAACTTTTGGGTGAGAATGAGAATCATGAGTGTCAGACCGGTCGATTTTGATTATTATTATTATGTGATTCCCCAAAAAAGTTCAGAAAAAGCATAAAGCTTTTGGGTTAGTTATACTCCAATCCTTGTTTCTTTTGCAAAAGATAGGACACATAATGGACAATGAAATAAGGTGCAAGCATGAGGTAAACATGAGGTATGCAATGAGTACCTCGAGATATCCCCGTATGTGTACTTTCTTCTATTTTCTTGTGTATATTTGTGTGAAATTCACGTCATTTTATCACTGTAATGTTTGTTAGACTAGCTAAAAATTGCGTGATTCACAACTTCCAGGTTGTACTTACCGTTGCGGAGCATCACAGTGCTATTGTTCCTTGGCAATTTGTAGCTCAAAAGACTGGTGCAGTTTTAAAGTTTGTAAGTTTAACAGAAGATGAAGTTCCAGATGTAGAGAAGCTAAGGGAAACTCTCTCGAGGCAGACAAAACTTATTGTTGTTCACCATGTCTCAAATGTGCTGGGTGAGTGGACTGTCTTCTAGTTGCAGCGAATACTATGTGAGAGAATGACTAACCAGGGGCTGTTATATGGAACTTAACTAAACTAAGAACACTAGCTTTAGCATCCATGATTTGGATTACACGGCTTGTGAATCTGCTGAGAGTTATAAATGTGTTCGGAAGAAAGGACCCTTTCTGTACTGTCGGATTCATGTTCAGTGTCTGACTGATGTTAGTTTGCTTGCCATGTCATTTTCTCTGTGCATTAGACTTTTTAATATTTATTAGGACTTAGTTGGTTTGCTAATTAGAGCTGCTACTCTGCCAAGTAAACCAATAATATTTTGAGAGATTCTATATATGAGAAATCAGAGAGAGAAACAAGGTGCTATATAAATTATGCTAAAAAAAAACAAGAGCTTGTAGGCACTCTAATGCATGGTTGTAAGTTAAAAATTTTATTTCATGAAAAGCATCAGCCTGGAGAAGCTCCCAGCTTTCTGTTTTGTTGGGGTTCAATCTCAAAATATCTCAAGACCTCTACTTCTTCTGACGTTGTATCCTAATAAAAGCCCCTTTTTATAAAATGATGGGGCTCAACTTTTGTGTATTAGCTTCACATTATTGCTTTGTGGAATTTCTAAAATGGATTATGGCTCAAAGTGGAATATCAGGTAAACTATTTTGCTTTTGACTTATGGTTAAATGTTTTATCCGTTAAACCTGGTAAAGATTTTGGTTGAGACCAAATCTACTGGGTGTTTAGTATTGGCGGGGTGTTAGAAAATTATTTTCACAAAAATCTATTGCTAAATTTCCTATATCAATTTTTTTAACTCTGAGCCCAGTATTCTGTTGAAGCTCCCAACTGATATTTCTTTTGTAAGTCACTTATTTCTTCTTTTCTTCTTCCACAGCTTCTGTTCTTCCAATTGAGCAACTTGTAAGTTGGGCACACGATGTTGGAGCCAAAGTGCTTGTAGACGCTTGTCAAACTGTTCCTCATATGGTGGTTGATGTTAAGAGCCTTGATGCTGATTTTCTGGTTGCTTCTTCTCATAAGGTGAAGTCCTTTCCATACGCATTAACACTCAAGTCTTCTAAGTAAGTATTTGAAGTGAAGAAATAATCATGCTTCAGATGTGTGGGCCTACAGGCGTCGGGTTCTTATATGGAAAAAATGAGCTCTTGTCTGCCATGCCTCCTTTCTTAGGTGAGTTTTCTTGTTTTTCCGTGATGAGGCATTCCTGTTTTTGTCTTACTTCTGAGTCTAAATAATTCTTGTCAGAGTCGTTTCATTTCTAGAGTTCTGGTGATTAGTTTATCAAGGGTGTGCCTCTAAAACCTGTGTGTCATTATTATCAGGTGGTGGTGAAATGATATCGGATGTATTTTTGGACCATTCAACCTATGCTGAACCTCCATCCAGGTCGGTGTCTTATACACTGTTGACTCAGATTGGCTGTTAGAACTGTTGACCACACTCAATTTATTTTCACAGAATTCTAATTTTCTAACATTCTCGCATAGTTCTAACAATAAAGCATGACTTTCCTGTGGTTTCATGTTTACATCCATGCGGAGATGGAATTTTTGCTGTAAAGTTTTGTCTTGAACAGGGATAGCTAATGCTGTTTTTTCCCTACTATGAAAGTTGTTCCGCACCTGTTTTAAGACACTGTTTTGGAGAGAGGCAGCATGCTTTCTATACCTCTTATATTTATATGAAGTTCCTCTTTCTACTTATTGAAAGCGCACCAGATATTTCTAGGCTCTCACAAAAAGTGTAAATTTTTTAAAATTGCCATGAAATGATAAAGTATTGATAGGCTCAAATTATCTTGGGCCAAGTTTAGATTTGGAGAATCTTTGGATCATCATATCGCTAGCATGAAGTTCTTGAATGGTGAATAGGATATCTCTTGAATAGTGTTATGAAGCCACTTTTCTAGACATTGAGATTTTAAGTCGGACAATATTTCAAATTTGTACTGAAAGCATTCAAATCCAAGTGTCCTTGTTTGTTCATGTCACTTAAATATTATTGAGGACTCATATATAAGTTTTCTGGACCAATGTACTTGATAAAATTGTTTTTCTCTGATGATTAGCTATATCTAGGAAGGATCAACTATGTGATATGTATACCGTCACTCCTGTTGCTTACTTCATTCCTTCCTTGCGGGCTGGCAACTTTGGTGTCTCATTCACTAAAGCCAACATTGTTTGTGTAATCTGGCTGTACATTCTATCCTAAACTGGCTCTGAACTCTGATCTATATTATATAAACAACCTTTAAAACATCCAATTGATTGAATGATATAGATATTTGGGTATTGGATTTGTTTGCTTTTACTTTGTTCTGGTAACTGAACCCATTATCGTTTGCTGATATGTTTTTGTCATAAAATACTTTCTGATGAGATCAGATTTGAGGCTGGGACTCCTGCCATTGGGGAAGCCATTGGGTTGGGGGGTAGCAATCGATTATTTGTCAGGAATTGGAATGCAAGAGATTCATGAATATGAGGTAAATTTTGATCCGAACATCCGTAGTTTACAACTTTACATGAAAATAAAGTGTCGTTTTCTCTCAAGCGATTTGACTCCATGATTGTCTTGAGAAATTCATTCTTAATTTAGTTGACTTTTTTGAGAAAGGTTTTTTCTTGTACATTTTATTTTGGGTGCAGTCAATATTGCCTCCTGCTAGTGTGCATTGGAAATAAAATTGACTCAGAAAACTCTTTGTAGTTTTAGTTTTATGTTTGAATGCTGTTAATTCCTATAGAATATTTTGTCATCTGAAGTTTCAATATGTCTATTATAACATGCATTTTTTTTTCTCTCTTCATTGCTCTGCTACTCTACCTATTCTTTGTTTTCAATTAAATTCATATCCTCATTCTAATATATTACGAATCACCTAAATAAGATAGAACAATGATACTTATGTTCAACATGGCTGTTAGCTTACACATATAGTGGCATTTACTGCTCAATATATTGTTTGAACCATTCTTATATGATACAATCATCAGTTCTGCTTAGTGTTTGTATTCTTTGGAAACTGTATCTTTTGAGATGGTGACTTGTTGGTACGATGTAATTTAAATGACGTGATGCAAGACAAGCATAATAATAGTGGAAATTAAGTGAAATGGTGTGCTTACACCTGCCGTTTCTGTTTTGTTTTGTTTTGTTTTGTTTTTCCCCTCAGGTAGAGCTAGCAAACTACTTATATGAGCGCTTGTCTTCGGTACCCAATGTCCGTGTCTATGGCCCAGCTCCTTCAAGAACTGTGCACAGAGCAGCACTATGTTCTTTCAATGTTGAAGATGTTCATCCAACAGATATCGCCACTTTTCTTGACCAACAGGTAGATACCTTTGTTTTTTTTTTTTGAAGTGACAGGTAGATACAATAACATTTGTCTTTGTGTTGATTTTTGTTGGGTGTCAAAGCACTGGAAAAATTAGTGAATAAAAAATCATCTGGTCAATAGTACAGAGGGGAATCGTTTCCTATCATTGTGCTTATTTTGAGGACATTTGTTTTTCAATACTCGCTCTTTCACTCTTCTTCTTCCCCCTCCTCTCTCTCTCGGTTTGGTTTGTTTTCTTCTTCTTGATAAAAAACTTGTTGACATTTTTGACCATATTGTTTTTCAGCATAGTGTAGCAATTAGATCAGGTCACCATTGTGCACAACCCCTTCATCGCTATTTGGGAGTGAATGCAAGTGCACGTGCAAGTCTTCATTTCTACAACACGAAAGAGGATGTCGATGACTTCATCCAGGCTCTCACGGACACCATCAGTTTCTTCGCATCTTTCAAGTGAAGGCCATTATCGGTAAACAAGTGGGGTAGAAAGGCGTTTATGTGACAATATTAAATGTACTGCTGTGAAATTATGGCACTGTAACAGTACCCGTCTTCTGTTAAATGTAACTTAGAATATACAAGTCCTTTGCTTTCTGAATATTTTTTTTATTATGTTTTATTTCTTTATGGATATGGCTACGTATTGCTGTGCAATTCAGGGATAATGGAAAAACACTTAAAATAGTTTGCAATCATGATGCAGGAGCATAAGAATTGTGTATGCTGTGCACTCCGTTTTATTCCCATCCTGCGAGTTTCATGCATCAAAGTTGGTATTGGGATGGATTTTTGGAGTGAGCCTGAAAAATTTAAATTTGAATTCAATAAGCTTTTTCAATATTTGAATCCGATTCAAATTCTGTAAGATTTATATTTAATACTACTTGAGTCTGAATTTGATAAAAAATCCGAAATTAGATAAAAAAAATCCAATTCGATTAATAGTTAAAAAGACTGAAACTTTAAACTCAAGTAACTAATAAAAATTATTTCTTATGTAAAAGTAAGACTAAATTAAGTAGAAAATTATTTTAGAATATGTATATAAATGAGACATTATTTTGTTGACAAAATTACTTTGAAAAAAAAAATAGTCATTATTAATTAGTATGGTTTATATTTTGCATTTTATTTAAACTACTTTACTAGCATTATATACATAAGCTTATTAATTTAATAAAAATTATTATTAAAGTTCGGATTCGAATCTTTAATGGATCATATAGTTTGACTCCGTATTCTATCAATTTATTTCGAATTATGAATATTTATAATCAGATCTAATCCTTCAAATATTTTATTTTGTCGAATATATTAAAATTTGGATCGGACTCAAAATGGGATGACTTTTTATTCACTCATTTACATTTAAATGCAACGAGTCGAAATGGGATGAATATATGTTAATGTGGCTATAATCTGTCTAAATTTGGTTAAATTGTATTTATAGTTTAATCAGATTCGAAATGGGACGCTCGAATCGAACAAATTTGTTGTGACAACCTTGCAAAACTTGAGATGAAAAATGTAAGAGACAATGGATGAGATAAACGATGCTAGGTTGCATTAATAGACTATTCTAATTCAAGATTAATTGAATAAACTGACTCAAACATGTCAATGCATAAGCCCAAAATACATACAACGGATACTACCAAACCAAATTGATAGTCTGCCGCGCAGGACGAATTATGGCCTAATAACACTTCAAAATGGGGTTACATCGATATTTTATTTCGAGCTTGGTGAGTTATGATTATAAATGATGATGCCTAAATCCGTCGTCGAATACAGAGGCTCGACCCTATGAGGTATTGTCTTGCACCTTGAAACGGTGGGGTTTTATCCTTTGATGAAAAGGCATCTCACAAGGCATGAGGGAAGAATTGGGGCTTATAAGCTTGCCAAATCTCTAGACTCTTTTCGATATGGGACAAGAATATGGTACCAGCAAGAACCTTTTCGAAGAGGTGTTGAATTAAACTAGCTAAACTAATTTGAGTTCATTGTAAAATTCAAAAATTCAAAGAAGCATGGACTTCTTGAGTTGGATTTCATTCAAGTGAGTGTAGATTGATTTCTCCCGTACGTCTTTTTGCTCCTTTTATAGAGTTGGCTATCAACTAACTCTTTTCGTTTGTGCATAGAAATTCTCGTTCATATCATTCTCTGTCCTTATCTCCAATGCATGTCGGGTTTTGACACTTTATTCATGTCAATCGTCCCACATTTAGACATGTGGATATTATCTCTAACGAATCTATCATTTAATTTTGGGCAATTGGCATATTGCACCCTCTAAACATACTTAATTGGCATTATACACCATAAAATTGAAATTTTGGCATTTTGCACCCTTGAAAATACATTAGCTTGGCACTTTACACCCTCCACCATTCCTATTACAATTTTCCACTAGAAATAATATTCCGGCCAAAATTAAAAGGGCAACTTTGATAGTTTATATAAAAATAAATAAATAAAGTAACAAATTGAACGTCGACTTCTTCATAAAAACTTGGATACAGTACAGAAAAATTGTAGAAAGAATGAAAGGCGAAAGAACTCATATAGACGGCTTGAGTGTTTCTCAATATCTCTTCAACTTTTAACCTAATTTCTAGCAAACTGAAGAATCTTGACTATTGAAGTTGGGTAATAAGCTATCATGAAAATATTAAAAGAAGATGATGACAACGAATGGGCATTTCATATTGAGAATATACAATAAAATATTCTTTTGACTACTTTAATTTTGTTGGTTTTTTATTGAATTATGGGCTATCGCACACAAGTTCGTATTATTGTCATTCAATGATAATTTTATTTCTCGAGGCTATGATGTGCTTTTAAAGTGATAGCAAACACGGCTTGCCAAATTGAATCAATTTTTCACTTGTGAGGGTATTGAATTTAATATGAATTATTGGTAATATGTAGGCCAAGTTTTGAACTTATAAGATTATCTTTTGGTTTTCAGATTATCTTCTGAATTTTAGAGATTTTTTAATTTTGGCCAAAACATTATTTCTAGTTGAAATTTTTTATGGGAATGGATTGAGGGTGCAAAATGTCAAACTAATATATTTTCAAGAGTGTAAAATACCAAAATTTAAAATTTAAGATACATAATACCAATCAAATATATTTAAAGGGTGCAATGTGTCAATTTCCCTTTAATTTTTGGAATTCACGCAATCCTGTACAATCTTTCGAATTCGCATGGACAAGTAACAAATTAGCACACACCAGTTTTTCACCACTATGTATTAAAAATGGATATTTTGGATCAAAACATTTGTACACATTTTATGGTTGATTTTTATCGGGAATGCGATTTGATTTGTAGAATCGTGTCACATTTTGATGGTAAGGACTTCTAGGATTGACTTCTGCGGTTATGCGTCAAACACTAATGGATCATATGAAGATTCCCTACCAAGTCGACTTAATTATCGTAAACAATAAATTATTTTTTTTGATATCATTTATTTAACTACATTAATAATTCATACATCATTAATAAAACTATTACATTATTATAGTCACATGTGTAAACCAAACTATTACATTATAACAAAATAAAAAAAAATTACTATCAAAATAAATCAGAAACTACTATTATAGACTTTACAGTAGAATAAATACCAACACGGTTCTGTCGAGATTGAACTCAAAACCTCATAATTTTGGAACATCAATTTCGCCAATTAAGCTGAGCCTCGTCGACAATAACTTCAATGTTTTCTCTTCGATTCTTTACTTCTTACATAATTTTCCAAAGAAAAAAGAGAAAAGAAAATAAAAGATTGATAGTGCGGTGCAATTGTTGGTGTTTATCATTAATTAATGTTCGGTGTTTATAAATTTATAATATTGAATTAATGATAAAGTGAATTACAGTCATACACTCGGTAAACTTAATTATAAATAAAACTTCTTATTTAAACATTTCTCGAAAACTCCCTAAGTATATTTGTCTAAAATTATCAATAAAAATTCTGTATTTCACAACTAACAATTACAATATATATATATATATATATATATATATATAATGATGTATTAATTTTAAGTGATTTAAATAAAAATATTCCTGGTGTTATACATTATTTATTATAAATTTTATTTTAGTTACTCAAATAGTGGGTCTACCCATGAAAAATAGAAAAAAAAAAAAAAGATCTCTTTGCTTTTTAATTATTTAATAAACAAAAAAGAAAATTTACTAAAAGCTTCTCATAAATAATTTTTATATTAAAAAAAAAGCCTATGATAAATTTTCAACCTAAAAGTTCCATTATATTAATGTTTCATTTTAACTTTTACACTTTTTAATTTGTTGGATAAAATTACCCTTAATTTTGATATGGCCGAATCTTGGTGGAGCGAACGATCCCAGATGGCGAACGCTGATTCAACGAGAATGCTAGTGGGCTCCTTGACCTATTGAGATGAAACATTTGTAAGTCTAATTGAAAGTGTCTCCAATGAAGACCCTGGTACTTAAGCCAGTAAAGTGTGTGAATATGAGAAAACACTCGAGTAGAATTTCAATATATGTGTTAAGAGTTACCTTGTTAGAGAATTTATTTAAGGAATTTATATGTGAGGGTTGGCGTTCCTTCACTAGTGAATTAAGTTTGATGCAGAGGGTTTAGGTGGTCCTTTTGTACCATAATGTCAGAGACGACGTGCTTAGATGAAGTGTGCACGGATGCATTGCATTGTAGGGGATTATTGAGACATTTTAGAGTAGACGGTGATAGTGGTCCTGACCTGTATATTTTGCTTGACATACTCGATTAGGTGTCCTTAGCCTAAAGTGTGTTGGCTGAGGGATTATCTTCGTAAGTCTCTCCTCGAGGGAACGCAGAGTTGAGGAACGATATTGTACACATGGCATCCTTTGAATGATTCAGGCGGACGAATCCAAAGTATCCCACATCAAATTTCTTATAGTAACTTCCTAGCATTCAATTATAAGCTAGCTAGTTTTGTTTATATATGATAAATTTACATAAACAGCTTCTTAAATTAATTATGAAGATTTTAATATCTTTTTGTATCTATTTTAAAATAATAAGATTTTCTCAATTATAGTTTAATATATGTCATATACTCATATAATCCAAAACAATTCTTTTTCTTATAAGTTAAATTGAAAAATTAAATGAAAAATTATGTATTTAAAATTATCAGTGATACAAATAAATTCAAAGACCTTAAAGAAAATAATTATTAAGAAAGTAATTCATTAAATTTTGAAATGAAAAGGTTAAGGCCAATTTAGTTTAAAAAAAATATAACTATTGAGTTTTTTTTTAAACGAAAAACTGGTGTAATGAACTTTTAAAATTGAATATTAATTTCATTAGTGTTCTGAAGATAAAAATTAATTTCAAGTGTTTCTTTTAGTATTTTTCTCTAAAACATTGCTTTCTAATTTAATCCGTTAACTATACAAATAACTCTTATTTTCAAAATTTTATCCCCCAACCTGTGCCGCACGCCACAGAAGCTTGAGAAAATATTTTTTAATTAGTTGTCTATATTAGTTTTATTTATTAACTACTGAATTTTGTTAACTAAGAAATGTTTCAAATAAATTAATTAAATTAAAAAATTGCTTGCTTATTATCAAGTAATTTATTAAATAAAGAAGAAAGAAATACTACATTCACCCCTCTAATTATCTTATTTTTGAGCCCCTATAGGGTATTTTGGTCAATAAAAAATATTAAAAACAGGTTCCAATAAATTTCCTGCCCACCGAAGGGCAATTTCGGGAGTACATGCAAAAGTTAACAGTGTTGCCCTGAAAAGCCCAATGGTGTCTAATGGAAGGGTATAACTGTTAATGCAGACATAGTTGAGGGTGTATAATGGTAGTTATTGAAACAAGAGGTGGGAATTGATAATTAATGTTTAGTTCAAGGGGGTAATCGTAATTTTCCCTATATTATAATTTGTCGATGCTTTTGGGACGAATTACATTTATCTCCCTTAAGGTATACCCTATTTATAAAAAACACCCCAACATATGAGAAATTACAATTACTCCCTGAATTGAAGGGGTAATTACAATTTACACCTAAATTAAATAAATTTCCAAAATTCTCCCCAAATAATTTAAGCAAAAAAATAAATAAATAAATAAGTAAAATAGAAACCCCAAAAAACCCTTTCTTTATCATTTTTTTTCTTTTTTGTCACTTTTTTCTTTTATTTTCTGATTTCTTTTTCTCTTTATTGATATTTTTTATTTCAAATAAGAACCCCCCCCCCCCATCTCTCCCCCCCCCCCCCCCCCCCCTCACCCCAATGGTTGGTGTGCTAGACGATGGCAGACGAGCGACAGAGAATGGCACTGGGCGACCCTCTTCACCCCCCCCACCCCCCCGATCTCTGCCCCTCTCGACGGCAATGGCGGTGGGCAACAGACAATTGTGGTGGGCGGCGGGCGGCCCTTTCTCTCTCCTCCCCCTTTCTCAATCTCTCCCCCCCTTTCGATCTCTGCACCTTTTCCCTCTCGTGCCTGTGGCAGTGGGCGGCAATGGCGGACCGCTGGAGAAGAAAAGAGCAGAAAAGAAAAGAAAAAGGGAAAAGTAAAGAAAAAGAAAAAGGGGGAAAAAAAGAAAAAAAATTATTTAATTATATATAACATGTATTATAATTTTTATATTTATAAAAATAATATTTATAATATTATAAGATTTATTTTTTTAAAAAATATTTAAATATGTATAATATTTTTAAAATTAAATATATAACGTATAATAAGAAATCCTCTTCAGGGTAAAATAGTCATTTCAAAACGATCAAATTTTTTTCTTATTTTTAGAAAGATATTTTTGGTAGTTTAATATTTTTTTGATATAAATTATAATTATCCCTTTAATTTTAATTTAGGGGTAATTGTAATTTTTTATACATCGGATATTTTTTATAAATAGGGACAAGGCAGTGGAGATAACGTAATTCGGCCGTGGTTTTGTAAGTATTTTTCTTGGTGATGATACAAATACACTTTCTTTTCATGTCCGACTGCGTTTGAAGGTCGAAATCTCTCACACGCACAAACCCTGCTATTCTTCCGAAAAACTGAATGTGAGAAGAAAGTCAGGAATCTCTCTCTCTCACATACACACACACAAGCACACACAAAACCTGCTATTCTTCGCCGGTGAAGCATAGCTAAAATCCTTGTAAAAATCTAGACTTTTGGAGGATGTTGAGGTGTTTTAATGGTGAATTTTGGCGTTTTGTTGATTACATTGTTTCGTTTTCCCTGTCTTCTGCGGTTTTTCTAGGGCTTTCTCATAGCAATGCCTTGTTTTTTTTTTCTTTCTTCTAGGCAGTTGCTTGTGAAAATTTGGCAAGCAAATCTGGGCAACCTTTTCAAAGGTAATTTCACATGAAATTACGCTTAAATCGTCTAGTACAAACGCTAAATACTGTAGTTCTGCTATATAATTTCTGGGTTTTCAGTTTGTATGCAAACACACTATTTCCTCAATTTAACCCCATTATCTAAACAGCCATAGCGAAGTAAACGGGACCTTAAGAGTTGTTTTTAGGGATTGAATTTTCAATGTGCATATGCTAGCTGGAAGATTTATAGTCATTTTAGCGATTTCTTTGTTCTTTTTTCACTAAAATTGCTGTTAGATATTTGTCAATAAGATTATCTTGGCAATTACTGATTGCTGGAAGACCGGAGTTTTACCCCTTTTAAGTTTTAACCAATGAATTGTCGGATTGTCGCAAGATAGTTGAGTGAATATTGTGAATTTTAAGGTCTTTGACTGATGCCAGACATGCCGATATATCTAGGATTTGGTCAGTAACATATCGATAGAGTATTGGTAGCAACTACGCAAGAGTCAGCAAGAGAGATGTATAAAACCCACATTTTAAGGGTTGTTCTAAATGATCAGTATGACAATTTCAGAATTCATGCTTCTTCTAGTTTCTGTTTCCTCAACCACTATCTAGCTCCTTGTACCTCTGCATTCTCAGCTCCAAAACAAGTGAGAAAGGGGAAAAAATTATCCGGAAAGCAAAAATGAATTAAATGAATATATTTAGTTATCACGGCAGACGTAATTTGAGTTATCCAGATTGATACTCGGTGTCCTGTTTTCTGAAACTTAACGTTTTGTGACGCCAAGGAAGATATGTTTCGTCACCTTCTTGCATACGGCACCTGAAGCAGGTTAAAATCACTGTTTCAACAAATATAAATGGTAACATATCCAATATAAGGGAAAAATATTCAGTAAGTAAATACTTTTACCGAAGAGTTTTTTCTCTGATTGTCAAAATCGGTAGATGCTATATTTATGCTGAAATTACTTGGCTTTACAAGGTATCGATCAATGTGATCCTTCAATATCACTGTGTAAAAAAGTAATGATTTGTAGATGCTGTTAATTTCGCGTCATTATCTAAGGATAATTTAATAAGTTTCAAGACCTGTCACCAAACATTTATAGGTAAGTAGGATGAAGAAATCCAAGGATCCGTTTGAGATTGCATTTGAGGAGCAAGAGGAATCACCACCTGAATCCCCTGTTGGTCTTGATGAGAACGAAGTACAAACTTCAGCAGGCCCAAGTGTGGTTGTCGGTGGAGATTTGGACACAAATACAAATGCTCTGCCTACAAATCCTTCAACTTCTGCTGCAGCATCAATATCGGTGGGGACCGCTGGCCCCATTACCAAAAATAAAGAAGATGATGACGACGAAGAAGAGGAGAACATGGACGTTGAGCTTGGCAAGTTCAGGGCTAGTGGTGATCCTGCAAAAAACGGCTAAGATGCAGTACGTTGATTAATTTACCTGCATGACCCTCTTAAATTCTTTTGCTTTCATAGTATCCTTCTCCTTATTTGGGTTTTGCACTTATCACATCCTATTAGTAATATATGAGGGGTTCTTATACAGGAAAATTGATTCCTCAAAAAAAGAGTTTTTGCCTCTATGATCTAGGATTTGGAGTAATTGGCTTGAGCAAAAAGATGAAGAAGACCTTTTGCCTTTGAAATAGAATTTCTTTCTTCATCGTGTTCTCTCTGTTCACTGTCCTTTGTTGTTTTCTTCTCCCATCTAAAACCCCTTGTTTCATCATATCCTTGTTTTAAATGCCTAAGACTTGATCCAAGTGTTTGCTATTTGGTGTTGTTTGCCAATCGTGGTTTTTCACATGCTCATGCTTCATATTTTTTTATATGCTGTAACGACACAAACTATAAAAATAGAATTATGCTTATATCTGCTGACCTGACATATGTGTTAAAGGAGGTTACAACTTACGTGGGATTTTTTTCAGCTTTGTTGAGATTAATGACAGACATGTGGGTTGAACCCGTTCAAGACACTAATTGTCCTATTGTTCAGTCATCCTGTATATTTCTGTTTCTAGTTCTGGATCATGCTTCATTTTTGCTTCATTTTGTTTTTCTAGTGTTTTTCTTATTTTTGGTGTTCACAGTGTTGACATGGAACTGATATCGTATTCATATCATAAATTCATGGACACCGTAGATTTGTCTTCATCAAAGTAATATAGTCTTATCTAAAAATGAGGTCTGACGGTTCTCTGAATGCTTGATCAAAATAGTCTGAAGTCAATCGTTATTGATAAGAATGTCTGTGTTCTTTTTTATCAACCAAGCCACATTTTGCCAAGGCCTTGTAAATCTTGGAGAATCTGTTTTTAATTGATTGTTTAAGTAATTTTAGACCCCTAATCTGTCAGAAAAATGCAGTTTAATTTTAGAAAAAGCCAGAACTCCTATTTATGGAACAAATGGCAAACTGGCATTACTACTACAGCAGGATCTTATCAGTTCCATTCTGGAGTCTCAGTTTAGTTGAAGAAAAATATGAGAAATCAGATATAATGTCTTTTTTATCTTTGAAGTTTTACTGTGGTGGATAAATAAACCGGGGGACTTGCTTTGAGAAGTGCATATCCTTGACCTTCCGCGATGAAGGGTGTTCTGGAGTACAAATGATAGGTAGTCTTGTTCCCTGAGAAGAAATTTATTTTAAACTAGTCTTCCCTGCTCCATATTATCACTCTCACTGAAGGAAATAATGTGATCTCTTATTTCTCTAATAGTTGCTTGAGAAGTGTTGTGTCCGCATGCAAAGGAGTCATGAAACAGAAATTTCTCATTGGTTTATCCCTATAATGTATATATTGATAGTCCTCTCGACTTTTATGTTTTTATCCCTTGGTCAGTTTTTAAGTTCATCTAACTCAGTTTATTCTTCAGGGAAATTTTAGCTCATTTTACGGAGGACCAGATGAGTAGGTATGAATCCTTTCGACGATCTGGATTTCAGAAATCTAACATGAAACGGGTAGGCATTGCCTCTTTGCTGTACCATGCCCAATTATCAACATCACCCTCCCCCATCTCTCCCAAAGAAAAAATAAAAATGATTAGGAAAAAAAAAGGACACTTGCATTTGATGTAGTGCAACCCAGTGGTTGCAGGTATAAATGGTTAAATACTCTTCACCTCGGAAGTTAGTTTGATAAACTACGGCTTTCCCAGTGGTGGAAAGTATTTATCTACATCACAGTTTTATCTCTTTGTATTGGAGAATGTTATTGCTTAATTAATTATCTCATGATGCTTCTGTGTTGTGTTTTAATTGCAGTTATTAACAAGCATAACTGGAAGTGCTAAAATTTCTGTGCCTATGACTATTGTGGTGTCTGGAATAGCAAAAATGTTTGTTGGGGAGCTCGTTGAAACAGGTATATTGGTTTGTTCTCATTGAGATAGGGCATTCTCTCTCTTCTTCCCCTTTCTCCCCTGAAGATTAACACACACACACAGACACAGCGTGAGAGAGAGAGAGAGAGAGGAGTCAATAGAATAAAAAAGGAGAAAAGGAGACCCTTGCTCATGTATTTCACACTGTTGATGACGTGCATTTCTATAAGTAAAATTTGTGTTGTATAAGTTTTACTTTGATATCAACGGTTGCAGCAAGAGTAGTAATGGCGGAGAGAAGGGATACAGGACCAATCAGGCCATGCCACATGAGAGAAGCATATAGAAGATTAAAGCTTGAGGGCAAGATCCCAAAAAGATCAGTACCGAGGCTTTTCCGCTGAAAGACTTATTCCGTGCTAATCAATGAACGAGCGTCAGCGCATGAATCTTTTCTTTCCTCTTATATTTGAACATAAGAGTTTGACTAGATTGTCTTCGTGTTTTCTGTCACCAGCCTCGAATGTATTCCTTAACTTCAGGTTCGTTTTGAATGTACACTTGTAAACATTTTAAATGAGAAAAAGCAGCAAATTTCCCGGAATTTGTCTATGAGCTGAAGTTGATGTTCCTTTTAACTTCTGCATTGTTCTTCTGCTTGTCAGTCGGAGGCTAAACTAGATGTGCTCTGAGCCTGATAAGTATATATGGATACATGCGAAGTTCTACTTTGCGCAATGGTTTATTTCTCCATCTAGTTATTTTTATGGTAAATTTATGCTGTTAAAAGTTGGTCAAATTCCCACATATAATGGAATAAGATGATGTCTATCAGCTTCACTTTTCGGATTAGATTCGAGTATTTGCATCCATGTTTTACCGGATATCACAACAGGTCAAAGAATGATTGTGAGATAAAAGTGTGCTACAATCGATTATGATCATAGAGTGAAAGCAGGATGAGAATCAGATCCCTTGTCCCTTTATAAAATGATTGATATAAGTCGTATAGGATCTAACTTTAAAGTGCGATTTTCTTAATACAGAACAACATACACAGTTGTAAAGTTGAGAAAAATCAAATCAAACATTTTAATTAATCAATCATTCCATATCACTGCAACAATTTCAACTGCAATTCGTTCAACCAACCAACCTATACACTTAGGACTATACAATCATACGCACTTACGCACGCTTTCTTACCAACACTCTCAGAAGTGCAAAGCTAATTTTCAAGCAACTGTGCATATTAACTTGTATGCCAGAAGTTGAAAACAAAATCTAAGGCCTATTTGTTTTCAAACGCCAATACAAGACATTGCCCATGCAGCAACTCGATAATAAAAAGAAGAGTTTTAGAGCGAGTTTCAAGTTGGAGTACAATAAAACAGATATTTCTCAGTGATACGAGTTAGGTGCAGCTGCTCGAACTTCCTCTAGCGGGCATTTGCGTCCCGGGACTTTTATCAACTACTTCTATCTGCATAGTTATCACGTGTGTCATCGTCATCTACGTCTAAGGACTGATCTTGGCCATAACCTTCATTGGCACCTGCCCGTTAGTATTTTGTTGGCCGCCAAGCCCATCATACCCGCTGCTGAAAAAGCCATCACTGCCACCAGCACCACCAGCAACGCCAAAACCTTGACTATCACCGCCATAACCATTATTACTTGCATAATTGCCACTGCCTTCGGGTCCAGTTCCACTTCCATAACTATTGACTCCAGGATTGAAATTTGAACCGCCACCACCACCACCACCACCACCATATCCCCCACCGCCATAATTCCAGCCATAACCATCATTGTTGTCACCACTGCCATAGCCCCCACCATAACCACCACCTCCACCACCAAAGTTGCCACCTCTGAAGTCTCCACCTCCATAACCACGAGTCTTGTCGTTTGCGTAATCTACTCTTACCCTACGACCATGAAGTTCCTAAAGGAATGTCCAGATGGAATATCAATAAACATCTAAGGTAGACTAAGTTTGATAGGAAACAACTACTACAAGACATATTTTTTTAAGAAAAGGGAAAAGAAAAGAAAAATTCAAACTGTCACATGGAAAGAGAACTTAAAGGAAGCAATGGAGCAAGAATAAGAATTATACCTGCTGATCCAAAGCCTGAATGGCAGCAGATGCCTCCTCGACGGACGAATATGTAACAAAGCCAAATCCTCTGGACCTACCAGTTTCACGATCCACAATTACCCTTGCTGCAGGGAATGCCCTTATTGTGATCATAAATGAACAGAAGTTTCCACATTGTTATTCTACTCAATCCATACCAAATATAGACAATCATATGGCATACAAACAAAAGACATGAAACAGATAAAGATAAAGCCGCTCTATAAGCCTGGTCTATAATCAATGTGGTTTATGAATTCATCAGATGGAAACAAAACATGGTCCCAACCATAGTTTAAGTGTTAATGCAGCTCAACTGTCATGTCTACCACATAATTGTGTCGAAACAATCCAGAAATTTACTGACAGTAAACAGTATGCTAGAGTACCTTCAGCAGCGTCTCCGTACTTGTTGAAAGCCTCCTCTGAGACTTGTGTCATCTGTGCTGTATGATAGGTCCATGGCAAAATGAAAATCAAGTACGCAATGTAAATCGGATATAAAAAAAATGTAAGCTCGTAAAAGTAAGTCCAAACAAAAGGCATTTGTACCTCAATTAAGAGCTTTGAAGATGACATGCATCTTATAGCTTGAGGCTGGATAGTCTGGATGAAGCGGCCTCCCGAGTTAATGGTGATTACTTACAGTTCTTCCCAATATATTCCCAGCTTTCTTAAGAAAGCCATT